>KZ505655.1:2551459-2676290 GCA_002844005.1 Limosa lapponica baueri
AGTTGGGGGTGTCCCTGCTGACTGCGGGGAGGTCGGACTAGATGACCTTTGGAGGTCCCTTCCGGCCTGGACCAATCTATGAATCTATGAATCTATTTACCACAGTGAAACAGCATTTAAGTGTGTTTTCTCTGCACTACTTGCAAACCACATCATCCTTCTTTAACTAAGGATGCTGACAATAAAAATACTGTTTCTGAACTTGTAAGGCTAGTGCGAAATACCTGCTGATGCTGACCCAAGGATATTCTTTACGTACGTACTGCATTTGCCTTTTGTTATGTGAAATCAAGTACAGCTGCTTATCTCTCATAATGCTAATCCTTTTTTATTGTTACTACTACTATTGTTACTACTACTATTGTTACTACTTCTTGGTTGCTCCTTCTGTAAAATATGTTCTTTTGTTAATATGTAGCATTATTAAAATGTATATTCTCTATTTATACTTAGTTTCCAAAGCAAATAGGATCATGCAGTATCAGTGACCTCTCTTTTTCATTATTTAAAATTTCTCTCAGCCTTTGGATCATTTGGAGATATTTTTGTAAATTTTTTCTATTTCATTGATCAAATGTTTTAATAACAATGCTGAGGATCTTACTAGAAGTATTTGATGATGCTTGCAGTCTAACAGACATATTTAAATGTGTTTATTCTGTACCTCTTAATCAAAGTGACAGAACCAAGGCTTATAAATGACCACATGCATTACATCAGCAATACTTCTTTATTTCAAGCATTTCTCATTTCATCAGACCCTTCTTCACTCACAAGAGTGTCTCTTAGAAGATACTTTCCAATTATATTATTCAGTGGTTTCCCAAGACAGGAAACGGAAGTTTTCAGTTAGTTTAGGAAAATAAAATTATACAGTCTACAGATAGATTCAGTCAGTAATTTTCCCAATATGGAGAGAGAACACAGCGACTAAGCACTTGTGACAGTGGACGATACCAGAACTACCATCCCTTTCTTTGTGATCCTCATGCTCATCACATTTTAGACCTTCATTGTGTTACTATGAATAAGCAATGAAGTGAGGACAACTTGGGAAAAGGTTCATCTCAGTTTCTGATGAACTATTAAACTTTGTGTGAATATAATTTTGATCATCGCTGTGTATTCTCCCACAATCTGGGGTTTTCTTTTGGAAAAGCAAGGACCCTATCCCCATGGAGGATTTTGTATGGGCACAGCAAAACATTAGGACAACTTCATGCTGAATTAGCACATTATTTTTGGTGACCAGTATGTTGCAAAATCTTGTTTTGATAAGACTTCTTCAGTCACTTTGAATCAGCAACATACATGAAATGCAGTAGATAACTATGAAGTACTTTTACGCGTGGTAGGAACAGGCCCTTTAGAGGAAATTTCTGATGGCAATCCCACTTTTTCGTTATTGAGGAGCACTATTAAAATGCACAGAATCATATGCAGGATTCACTGAAAGAATGTCAAAACAACAAGCACAATTTAGCTATTTACCAACTATTGCTTATGCTGATTTTCAATGTGCTGCATATCATGCTTTTATGCTTCAGCATGAAGTGTGCTAGATGCCATCATGAAGGATTTATTTAATTCATCATACCAGATACCTGTCCAACCACATAAATATTTTCTTCCTGGAGGCAAATAATCCTGTTCATATGAAAAAAACCCCAAATTTTTCCTTTATTTCAGCAATGTTAATCATAAAACAAGTAAGTCTAAAAGAAAAGTTCAGAATATTTTTTCACATGCTACCCATTTTAACCATATACAGCATACATATATAAGAATAATCCAAGAATAGTAGAACTAGCAATCAGGAGTAAAGATCTTTGTAGTTGTTTCTTTATTGACGTTTGTTTTGGAGTTGGTGCAGCTACTATGGCTTTGTCAAACAATGATAGAATTTGTTCACTGAGGCATATTTAATTCTATGCAGAGCACTGTGAGCGACTACAAATGTGGGTATTTGTATAATGTTTTGATGATTAAAAAATCATATAAAATTATTTTGTATATGTAGTGTTCTAAAATAGTTTTAATTGGAAAATGATTTTACAGATTCAGAGGGTATTGCCATATTTCAGTTTCATAATTAACTTGAATACTGGAGTCCATATGGCAGATGAGCAATATTTAATAAAAATAGCTGACTCGCTTGCCAGAGAAAGAAGTGATGTTATTGTGGAGAGATTTGTGCATTACATAATTCATGATTTTTATAGAAGAC
This sequence comes from Limosa lapponica baueri, assembly GCA_002844005.1. Taxonomy (NCBI): domain Eukaryota; kingdom Metazoa; phylum Chordata; class Aves; order Charadriiformes; family Scolopacidae; genus Limosa; species Limosa lapponica. The sequence continues at coordinate 2,553,687 of KZ505655.1, forward strand.
ATAGAGTTATGCCTAGAAACTGTTTTGTGTTCAGATTCTACCCTAGGTATGCCACAGTTCCAGTAATGAATAATGCAGATAACATGGTGCCCTCAGTGAACTATAGAGCAGAAAAAGCAGCTGACTATCAGAAACAGCTCATTAGAAAAAAAAAGATAAATGTGACCAAAGCACATTACCTTGATGGAGAAACAGAAAAGACAGATTCTACTTCACAAATAATTTGTAAAAACAAGCTTGCAAAATTTCTAGTTCCTAAAGCCTTTAGGCAAACTCAGAACTAATTAAACAAAAAATGATCTGTTCCATAGTTTTCAGATGAAATAGTAAGATATTTCATCATGAAAGTTTATGTAATGCAAATGTGGGCCATCAGCAGTATAGTACTTCTAAAAATGAAACCCTGTCTGTGAAAGACACAATGAGTCTGACTCATTATAGCATTGCTGTTTGCAACTCTAGGATGTAGTTAAGAGGGTGTCAGCACTTTTATTATATAACCTATTTCAGGTTGTTTATTACTTAGCTATAAAAATTTACTTCAGACTAAATCTGAGTGCACAAGGTTTCAGGTATTGCTTTTTTTAAAATAAGTTTGACTATTTTAAACTTTGACTAATGTATTAAACATTGAACAAATCTGTTTTCTGTGAAAGGTGATGAATTTACAATCTTTTTTTAGTGTCCAGAGCATTTACAGTATTATTGGTAAACTCATTCTGCACTATCAAATTTTTTCAGCTGGTACATTTCCAAATTTTTGAAAATCAATTATGAAATCTAAGGTTTGTCAAAAGGGAGAACTGTGATGGCTGAAATTAATGCACAAATGATAAAACCAAGGACCTTAGTCCAAAACTTAAAGTATGCATTGAGCTACAACTTAAAATTAAGTAGTTCACCCACTAAGTAAATTCACACCTTAATGTATCTTGTGGCAACTAGTGTCTGTTTCCTAATTTTCTCTAACTGATACTGCAGTCTTCATTTTTCTGTATATGTACAAACTACAAAAATAAATATAAAATACTTCACCAGTGCATCATCTGACTAAACCCCTATATGACTGTAAAAATGTCAATGGTTTAGAAAAAGTAGATCATTTTCCATCTAGTTCGATGATGGGGAACAACTTCATGCCGGGTACCAAAAAATACTTGCATTGGAGGCATGTACTGTGTATGTTTTCAGAGATGGGCTTTAACCACTACCCAGGCTCTTTTTCTTCATCAGTACCAGAGCCTGCAAGTGGGTCTCAGACTGATGTGTGGGATAAAGAAGGCAAAGACACAGGGTACCACTGTCAGGAGAGCAGAAATACCTTGTTGAAATTATAGTGACGTGTCAATTCTGGCATACTCATCAGAAGGTGCTGACTTAGCTTCTGGCACACTGACAATTTGCATCCAGAAGAGAAGTCATATGCAGATAACTCCTGGAGATCACCTGAAATACTTGCAGTAATTTAGAAGTGGTGTCCCAGGCATGGTACTGTGAGGCTTTCTTGCCAATCCAACCAACATCATTTGTGTGTGAATGTGTATCATCTGAAATTGATGAGGGACAGATTTTTATCTTATGCCTGCTTTCCACTCAGCTTTGCAAAAAATTGATTTAAAGGTTGATTCATCATCTGTATAGAACAGAAATGATAGCCATTATATATGCAGTAATAGGTCACATACACAGCCTTCAGCACTGCAATCTGTTTCAATAGGTGAATGAATGATGAGTAAGATACCACATTCTTCTCAAAAGGTATATTTAGGTCTTTAACTTATCTGACATAGCATTAGTTACTGGGTGGCTTTGAAATCCTATTGATAATGGTGAACACATAGAAATCACTGGTTTGTTATACAGGACAGTCTAAACTTTACATTTTACTTCCAATTAATATATAATATCAATACAGAAATTTCTAAATCAGCTACTATCTCTCCACATGTCCATTGTTACAATGATTAACAGGTCAGTGCAAATATTACCCAATTCATACACATGCTAAGTCAAAGGCAAAGGAAATATAACGCTATACTGTATTTGCTGTTTTAAGGCAAGTTCATTAATTCCACATGCATTTATAAATACTCAGGTAACCTATTTTGGTTTTGTATCTGGTTTGGGTTTTTTTTCCCTTTCTCTTTCTTTATGAAATGAAACAGAACCTCCCACCAAAAAAGTTATTCTCGGGATCCACTATTGCCTATGACTCACTTCCCTTCTTTAACTGACTCCTTCAAGTAAGTAGTTTGGTCACCTGCCTGGAAGACTGGTGCTTCCCAGGCACATTACTTTCAGTTGCTCCCTATCTTTAAGGAGTAATTTCATAGTTTTCTTGTGTTTGCACATCAGTATCTTTTCTGTTTTAGATTTTTTTTGCTTTATTTTCTTTTCTATGCTTATATGCTGTTTTTCCTTTATTCTCTTGCAGTTACTTTTCCTTCTTTCTCCCTTTTCCTGAGTTCATTCTATTCCTGCCAAATTGCACATAAGCTTTTTCTCTTTCCTAGATTCTGATCTACAAGTCTATAACATTAGAAGCAGTTAATGTACCTGAGTGAAGAAGATGATTATGTGTGTTATCTATTTCTTGAAATAGAACTGCTCCTCATGAAGCTAGGGCAATGAGGTACGGCATGAAGAAACGGTTTCTTACACAGAAGTCAATGCACACATTTCCGTTGTCAGCTCTCACCACTCAGCCAGTACCCCAAAGACAGTGTTTCTCTGGCTCTTCCTGTTACTGAATCTGCTGTCATTTGGGAGGAGTGGAGAAAGCAGAGGAATTTCCTTTCTTTGGCATAAGGAAGGAAAGGTTGTTGGTTTGTTTAAGCACAAAGGATGATCTCCATGTGTCCTTTTAATAAAGCATCCTTATAATGGTCTTCAACCATCTCTCTGGAAAAGCAGTCTCACATCTAATATCTCCTTTTCAGAGAAATCAATGTTTTGAAGACTCCTTTATGGCATTAGAATCTTAACAGGCTATTCCCATTTTTATTTACACAGTGAAACTATTCTGAGGATCATCCCACCCAAGATATAATTATCTCAAATTTTTACTTGTGCAACATTTTAATTGAGCATGTTTATGTCACAATTTTTATTTTAGTTGTAATCAAAGCTTACATCTTAGACTGTAGTCTATGCATTTGGCAAAGAAATTCAACTGCACCGTAGAACAGCTTGTTAACAGGTTAAAAATGGAACTGTCATGAAGGAGAACCAGCCTTGCTTACAATGGTTTGATGTTACTGTAATAACAGGGAGTTCACAGAAGTAGATGACTAAGAATTCTGAGAGTCATTCTGTAAAAGGTGGCACATAATTGGAATTTAATCTTAAGACTCTGATGTCTGTACCTTGGCTGTATCTTGCCTGTGCTGCATCTTTGAATTTTCTAGCTTTTGTCACTTTGGCACTTTGTATGGCAACCTGATAGAGAAGGTTTCTCCTTTTTGTTACTATTGTTGTTCTTATTATGTAATTGACCTATTTCCATGTAATTTACTCAGGAAAACTTGAAGTGCCTTTCTTCCTGCATTATAAATGTTTCTGATTTGCAATTCATTAAGCCATTCCCTCAGCAGATATGTCCCTAAAGGATGGCCAAATTCCAGGGAAGGCTGAGCAAAAAACATGAAATGAGGCATGTTTAAATACTATGTAAAAGGGGTTGAAGAAGGATTAGCTGGTGTTATGCTTGCATACGTTATTTGTCATTGAAAATGTTATAAACTTATTGAAAAATCCAAATAATAGGACAATGTAAGGGCAACTTTATACATATGAAATCAAACCTGAAGCATCTATATTTCTCTCATTCTGGATACTCCCTTATCCTCAAAGTTTGCATGCTTTTTAAGCCTTCAATGAAATGAAGATACACCTTTTGCTAATTCTAAATGCTAAAGAAGTACTCCTGATTATGTTATTTTCCTGTTCTTCTCATTGACTTTCCAAATTGTACAGCGTCAGAAGTGCTCTCTAATGCACCTATATTTAACTATATAAATGAATATAGACAGAAAGTATACATATTTCATACAGATGTTAGAAGAAGTGTTACTAAGTGGAAGTAAGATAATGAATACAGATGTTTATGTAGGAGAAATATCTGCAGGTAGGGGTGTAACTACTCTGATAAACGGCTAAAGCAAGGGAGCTGAATCAGGTGAGATTTCTTTTTCTGTTAGGAGGAACTAACTGCAGACTGCTGTGAGAAGAAACGATTGCCTATTCAATCTAGTTCTTGCATCAGTTTACGACAAGAATAATTTTTTATAAAAATAAGAGTGGTTTTGTTTTGTTTTTCTCCTTATGGATTTGAACTGATATTCTCAAACAAGAAAATGCAGTTCTGTTAAGAGAATTTACTGCAGAAGACCCTTTGTTCAATGGAAGTTTTGAAGGTTGTCAGCGTAGTTAGCCAGGTCAACTCAGAGACCCAGAGGGAAGCAAATCTCTTTCTAATTCATTGCCCTGTTCAAATACGCCTTTGAAGACAAATGACTTCAGGGATGGCTTTGTGAATGGAATAATTAACAAAGCAAATAATTTAAAGCAATCCTGAAAGCAATGGGAACTAGCCAGTTCATCATTGGCCCACAAACTTTTCCACAAGAAAGAACAACTTGCCAATTTAAAAGGCAAAGTTTATTTTCTTACAGATTAGACTACTCAAAGAATAAAAAATGTCATGAAAGTGGCTAAATTTCTTGTAGCCAAACTTGAGGCCCGCCTAATGACTGATCAACAGCCTAGCCCTGGGTCATAGCCCATTCCTTGCACAGAAGTGTTGAATGATAGATTCAGTTAGGCTTAGACTGGTACATTTACAAGAATCATGAAACAGAGCTACTTGCCTCAAAACAGTTGAAATGGACAGATGCTGAAAACATTTTAAGACTTGATATTATTAATCTGGCCAACTCCAAAAGTGCTGGAGAAGGAAAAAATATTTACTGCTGCACTTTAGTCTCCTCCCTTTATGTTTCTGGCATTTTCTTTTTCCCCTTCTGTGGCAGAAGTACTGAATGTTGATGACAAGATTAATGAGATGAATTTGTCATTCACAGGTAATTAAAGTGGGTTGCAATTACCACACCAACATTACTGGAAGTAGTTTAAGACTTAGAACTCATTTGGAACAGGATTTCCTTTTAGTACCTAAACCAACATGGAGGTACTGAATATATTAATTTGTATATCTCTCTTATAAGAAGATCTTCTTAAAGAATGTATCTAGTGGGACATGTCCCTGCCCTTGGCAGGGGAGTTGGAACTCAATAATCTCTAAGGTTCCTTCCAACCTGAACCATTCTATGATTCTATGATTCTATTACAGTGATTGCAAATGCTAATTCTAAATTAAATTCAGGTAACTTGTTGAATGACTGTTGAATGACTATAGGGGCAGTGCAGGGGCTGAAATTTTCACCTTTGTCTTTCCCTACAACCACACAATCAAACACTTATGAGAATGTATGAAGTGTGATAATGTTTAGATTTAGTATTCTTTGGAAGTTTTTTCAAAGAATATTTTTTGACATCATAATGCCATCTGTAAGTAAACACTGTCCCAACAGAACTGCACATTTAAATCACATTGTAAGTATTATATTAATTAACTGTTTCCACAACTGTATTTCATAGAATCATAGAATTCTCTAGGTTGGAAGGGACCTTTAAGATCATTTAGTCCAACCATCAACCTAAGTCTGACAAAAACAAAAAACCACATCACTAAACCATTTCACTAAGCACTATGTCAACCCGTCTTTTGAATACCTCTAGGGGTGGTACCTTAACCACTTCCCTGGGCAGCCCATTCCATGCTTAATAACCCTTTCAGTGTAAACATTTTTCCAATATCCAGTCTGAACCTCCCCTGCCACAACTTGAGGCCATTTACTCTTGTCCTATCACCTGTGACTTGGGAGAAGAGACCAAGTCCTGCCTCTCTACAGCCTCCTTTCAGGTAGTTGTAGAGAGTGAATTTTTGTTTGTAGAGAGCATATTTGTTACGCTTACTCCTTTAATAGACTGAGGTAAGGCTGATTCCTCAAGCAAAGTACCAGTTATAACTACAATCCAGCACCAGAGCTTTTTCAGCAAATAACAAATAACTTTTTTATCATGCTCACGGTCACAAAAATAGCATGGAATAAAAAAAGGTATTAAAACCTTTTCCCCATCCTTAGATAGCTATGTAAGTCACCTATAGGCTAAGTTTCACAACATATTTTTTATCCTTAGCAGACAAGGAGTAAGATAATTGGTTTGCCTGACTGTGTTTCAGTTCCAAAAGCATCAAAACAATATATGTAATAGAATCTGAGGGGGAAAAAATCACATTGTAAAATGATAGACGATAATATGCCCACCAGGTAAACTTTTTATATGACAGGGTTAGAGATCAAGGTTACAGCTAATAATGTATTGCAGAAGACTGTAATTGTCTGGAATATTTTCTGATTATGTTCTGATTTCTAAGATAGTATTTTGATGTACTGCAGCTCATCTTAGGCTCTACTAGGTATTAATAGAAACATGTCCTTTAGTATAAGTAATCTGTTCCACATAGGGAGAATATATTGTTCAAAATAAGAAGACATGTTTCATTTTATAATTGGTCAAAAACTCTTGAGAAATAGCTGTTCATTCTGAAAGGTACTGCAGTGAATAAATTGCCTCTTCTGCTTCAAAAATCTACGAAGTCTTATCTTTTTGATTCAAGGTTTTCCTCAAAAAGCAAATTGAGAGACTAGGAAAGAAGAAAAATCTCTTCCTATCTTTTATGTAATAAGCAAAATATTAAAAGAAATTACATCAAAGATCTAATACTGTGGATTTTGTTTTGGTTTATTTTGGCAGTGAACCTATTAATGCCTATTCTTTTAGACTCAGATTTTTCCTTTTTTTATTTTTTTTTTTTGGAGTTGAATAAAAATACATTCCCTCTGAACTAAATCCTAGCAAATCTAATCAAAGGCAGCCACTTCACTAAGGGGAAGCAGGGGGTGGGGAGGAACTAAATTACAACTTTCTAAGAGATCCTAAAAAGCAAAATGAAAAAAAGCCATAGTCAATATAATAAATCATAACATCATAGAGAGCTTATTTGGAGGGAGTTAAGGAGTGTTGATTAAGGAGGTGTTGGTGTTAAGGTTGTAATCAGGCAGCCATTTCAAGCCTTACTTTCACAGCCTGCTAACACGCTGGAATAACATTTATTTTGTGAACAGTTCTGTGACTGATGTCAGAGACAGATGAGAAAGAGATTTTTTCCCCTCTTATTTCAGTCGTAGAACAAATCCATGTAGAATAAATACTTTATGAGTTATAAAATCAGATGAGGTTTATGATTTTTCTCCCTGCTTCTCCAGGATGAAAGCTACCTTTTCCAAGTATGCAAATTAACATCTGTATAATCAGAACCTGGAAAAAGTAAAATGGACTCTTTACATGCTCATATCAATAGCTATGTGTGTACATATGCATGTGAATATGAGAGACTAATACACTGCTGGATGGGAAGTCTGTAACTGACGGCCTTATTCTTCCCTCACATTGTGTAAATTGAAAATAATTCTGTTGAATTCAATAGACCCAGGTTTATGTAAAAGTGGTATCTCAGAGAAACGAATCAAAAGGCACTGGTACCTTAGACTGTTGCAAGCCTAGTATTTAAACTGCTGAAAAAAAATTTGATTTTCTTACTACTTTGTATAGTTTAAATAGTGTGTATTAAAAAGCCGTAGGAAAACACAGAGTGACACTGCCACGTACACCTGTATAAGAACATCATGATGGAACAAAGTCTTATTGTTCCTTTAGCAAACTTGTGTGTATACGTGCAAATCCAAGTTCAATATATTTTAGTTCATTACTTGAATGATGTATATGTCAGATATACTCTGCAAACGGAGTTCATTCTAATCTCTATTTTTATTGGTGCTACTGAGAATATACAAGTAATAGCACCGCTGCTGTTATCTTGAAAGTCTAAGGAAATATGAGACAAGGCTCAGAGGGGAAAAGTACTATCCTTCATTAGATCAACTAATACAGCTATAAAAACAGGATAAACTTTTAGGCAGACAAATTGTATGTACATATAGAACTCTTTAGTCTGGAGAAGAGAAGGCTGAGGGGAGACCTTATCAATGCCTAAAAGTATCTAAAGGGTGGGTTGAAGGAGGAGGGAGCCAGACTCTTCTCAGTGGTTCCCAATGACAGGATGAGGGGCAACGGGCACAAGCTGGAACATAGGAAACTTCTTCATGGTGAGGGTGACAGAGCCCTGGAACAGGCTGCCCAGGGAGGTTGTGGAGTCCCCTTCTTTGGAGATTTTCAAGACCCGCGTGGATGCAGTCCTGAGTAACATGCTCTAAGCAATCCTGCTTCAGCAGGGGAGTTGGACTAGATGATCTATATGGTCCCTTCTAACTCTAAAAAAAATTCAGTGAAAATTCAGTGAAATAACAAAAATGCTGAAGAATGCCCCAGGTGAGCAATAGCTAGACCTTGGATATCTCCAGCTGTGATTGTGATACAGCCTAATAGAGATTTGACATCATTTACTAAAGGAAACAGTTCACAGAAAATTCAAAGTAGCTATTCACTGACCCACACGGCAAACATTCTGGACGAAAGGAAAACAGTACTTTTTTCTGTTCTTTTTTTTTTTTTTGTTTAGTACATGGATGGCAGCAGACTAAAAAGGCCTAAGAATATAAAGAGAAATTTGTGGTTGTTTCTGATAACAATTTTGAATTCATAGGTGCCCATAAATTGACAGTATAAATCTAACACAATTTTTTTAAAACAAAACCCATCTTGGTATACTTCTATCCTTTCATTTTCCTTTAATATGAAAGAAACAAAGGTTTTTAGCCCAGAGCAATACCACTAAAGCTATGCAGCTTCTAGCTGAAGGTCCCTGATATCTGGCCCATCTGAAATGGGACTAAGTTGGGGTCTATTTTTGCCTTCTAATGTGAGCAGGGTATAGCTTATACTTGGGAGTGCTAGATCTGTAAAGATGGAAATTTAAATGCCCCTTTGAAATGTTTTAATTAAAACCAGTAAGCACAATCTTATATATGAAACTTAAAATACTAATAGCTACAAATTCAAGACGATCACATATATTAGAAAAAAATGGTATTATCTTCTCTTCTAAATCCTCCTACATTTATTTGAAAATTCATGTAAAAGTAAATTTTAAAAGTAATTCCCAGGGAATGTAATTACTGCAATGCACAGAAAACACTTTCTCTTCGGACATACCTTCCAACTTGGCTCAGACCACCTAGACAATTGAGACACTGTGATCAGAAAAAAACCAACCATGCTTATGTTACCAATGACTCCCTAAATCAAGGCCACTTCTTAGCAAATTACTTTCCACATCCTTTAAACTAAATTATAGCAATGTTTACCTAACATACACTAACAATTCTTTACATCTTTATACACAATCCACACAGGAAGCAGTACTTTGGTCTCTTCAGGGGAAGTTCATGCCTATGTGGAAACCTACTTGATGACTTTAGAAAGCACACCGTCTTTTATGTTCTGATTATGCAAAAGTGTAAGTAGCCCTCTGTTCATACAAACAGGAGTGCAGATTGTGCCACTGTGTTGTTGAATACATAGTTATTTTACCTACAAATACTCAGGCCAGAACTCAGTTACACAGGATCTACAGTGAGGGGATAATTGAAATGTTAAGACTAACATGGTGATGAAATAATGTGTGCTAAAATTGGATTACATGTTCGCTGCCTTTTGCACAGATGATGTTGAAACATACTGACAGTTCTGAAAGTGTGAAGACTACAGTAGAGCTGATCAGAGTAACGTAACTTCCACGTTCTACATTTATCTTAGACAGTAGAGAATAGAGCCTAGAATTTCTAGACTCCAGGACAGTGCCCTAGAGGCTTTAAAGTTGCTTTCTTTTGCTGTATTGTGCAGCACAGAAATGCAGTGCTGTTAACAGCAATGACGTGGTTGAAGGTCTATTAGCTATTACCTTCCTAAGTATTAAAAAGAATGAGTCCATACTTACTGAAAGCTGGGTAATCAGTAATGAATTTAATAATATTTAATTTCTTTTAATCTTTTTTTTTTGTTCAGTATTCACATTTTCAACTGTTATTCCCCAGAATCATGAAGGTTAAATCTTTTTTCTTAATATAATTGAGGACACTACAATCAAAGTGCTGATAATTGTATGTAATTACATGTTGGAGCCAAACTGCGAAGAGAAGGTTAAGCACTTCAAGAGGAGAAGAAGGAATACAAGACTGGCAATTTCTCTACAAGCACCCTGGAGAAGGGTCATCCCGCTCTTTATAGTGTTGGAGGGCCAGAAAATGCTCTTTTGGTATGTTCCAAAACCAGAAGTGAAGACCCTTCTGAAAGACTGAACAGAAAGACTCAAAATCATGGCCTTATCCTTTCATCCCACTGGTCTGTGAAGACAGAAACATTGAAGGGAATAGGAACACTGTCCATAAAGCCTCCAGTGTGAGGCAGAGATTTTGTGCTACTGTTTAACCCACAGTATTTAATATGTGGACATGTGTTCTGCACTGCTCAATTACAGTAGCTCCACACATTTTCATGGTTTGATGCCTCAGAATAAAGTATCTTTTAAAGGACTTCCTGAGCACGGCTAATTCCTTGCTGAATCAGCCAGACTGGTGGAGACTCAATTTTTACAGCTGTCTCAGCCTTTCATTCTAGAAAAGCTTCAAAATACTTAGCAGTGAATCAAACTCTATGGTAACTTATTGGTAGATTTTTGCTGAAATGATAGTGTCGCTACAGCAGTAATTCCCATTTCCATAGCAAAATTGTGTTTTACTTATCCAGCTATTTCAAATATGGTATTGGAGGGGATTCATTTTATCAATTTATATTTTCACCCATAAGGCCTTCTATTTTTTAAAACCTAGCATATTTTAAAAGACAATTACAATGTTAAAATGTATCATTTTCATTTCTCAGCAATGCCAAAACAAAAAATAATTATTTCCAGTTATTGGGAATAAAACTGTAATCCTATTTGGTATTTATTTCTTCCTTATTTTAGTCCTAAGCATAGCTAAAAGTTCTACATGTCAGTTTGAAAGTGCAGAGCCTTGTAATTAAAAAAAAACAAAAAAACAGTGATTTACTGTGTAATGAGAAGTTCAGATCTGTACTTTCATATAACATGCTTTTCAGCAGAAGAGCCAATTTCTGAGTTGCTCATGCTGTACAGCTCTCATTCACAGAATCCCTTAATGAGAATCATTGCATAAATAAGTAAATACAGTATTTATACCTTCAACCCTGAGCAAGCAGAAGCAAAGCAAATACCCCTCTCTGAAATACATGGGAAGATTCCATCCACCTAAATTCTCAGCTGCATTTTTCAGGTAATTTTCTTAAAAATTAGCTAATCAGAACAATAAACCCAAACAATAGTGGACTGCTGAAGATATTTGAAATCTGAACTTTGTAATCACGGCTTTTTTTCATAAACCTCTTGGAAGAGGTGGAAGAATTTCCTACTATAACAGTGTAATAGAAATCTTCTGCTTTCCTCAAATCAGGACACTTCTGAATCACAATTTGAATCACACAATCATCTCCTGATTAATTTTTATGGAGTCATTGAAGGAGATGAATCTTAGTTGTGTCTTGGGAGAAAAAAAAAAGCAGGAAAATTGACTTGGCACAAGAAGAGTCCAGTACCAGTCTGAATAGGCCACCACTTCTAGGGTGCAGGAAGAAAAGGTTATCTTTATGTACGTTGTCGTTATTTATCATTATGGGCCCAATTTTTGAATAGGTGAATTTTGTAATTTCATTTGATTATATGACCACTTTCCCATCTCTTCTCATGTGTCTTTTTTATCATCATATTTGCTTTTATTTATGCTGTACTAATAGTAATTAGATAGCAAAATGTGACATTATCTCACAACCGCTGAATTTATCTTTATCTATGTATTGTAATCATAAAACGTTCTCTCAGAAAAACAGCCAAGTAAACATAAACCCTTAATCCTTTAAGCTTCAGAATGATGGCAGTTGGATGCCTTTCTGTACCACAAACTTACTCTGTCATTTATTATGAATTGTGGACATGCAATAGCATGCAGGAAACGGGCTGAGCACGTGAGGATTTTAACTAGTACTATAAAGAATTTCCTGAATTGTGAGACAATCTAAAAATTTTTTTGGAACATATACATTTGGGAATACATTTAAAACCCAAGCTTCCATTTCTATTCCTGTAATTTCAACACTTCTACTGTAGCTATCACCTCTAATTATCAAGGAACTCCCACTAGTCATGCATTTAGATACCAGAGTGACTCCAGCGGCAGCAGCTCGAACCCAATTAGTAACTCACTAAAAGTACTACAAACTAGGCTCTTTTTTACTGGTAGATGAAAGTCAAGTGTATCAATGAGAGGAAACCCTAAAATGCTTATAAATAGCAATCTTAAATCACCGTGCAATAGGCACGTTACTGTTAACTTCCTGAAAAATAACTTTTTGGATGTGAGCATACTTATCTATTATTAAGACAATGGTTTTGTAACTGTCTATTACCCTTTGCTTGTTTTCCCAGGATTGTGTATGCATGTACATGGCTCTGAGCGATTAATGATTTGATAGTCACATTCCAGTTTGTCTACTCTGGCTACTTCTAGAAAGTGCATTAGATATTTTTTGTTGCCAGCACTGTAATGACCCTCAGTTGTTTCCAGACTCTCTTAGGGTGTTAATATTTCATACCCAATGACACTCTGTGAGCTGTAAAAATCTTTGTAAGTGTGTATAGAGCAACAGCAAATGTTTCATATTTGAGTCATTATACTGATGGCCCTAAACACAAAACAACCAACATGAATGAATCTCTCTTGTACCTTCCAGATGCTGGATTCAGTCCCCAAAAGCTTAAATCAGGAGTACCTTCCATTGTGTAAGTACTCTCATGCCCAATACACTTCAGGCGCTTATGCACTATCTCTATTTTTTTGTTTGTTTGTTTGTTAGTTCACTGTGTTGATGACCACTTATGTGATTATATATTTTATTGAACTGGGACTGCAGAGATCAAAGTTAGAAATAAATGAGTACCACTGAATATGGGTAAGTGCACATATTGACTGAATTGTTTAAATAATTTAGATTAATCTTTCAAAAAGCAGGATTCACATCTGAGAACGACACCTGTGGATTTTAGAAACCAGGTCTTGTAGCTGATTATAGTATTCTGAAGAATAGCTTCTTCAACAGCTTTATGCCTATAAGGTGTGCAAAGCAGCATATTATTTCTACTGAATGGGCAATAAGAGCTTTATACTAAGGAAGTTAAACATCTCTCAGAAATGAAAGGGTAGTATTCATAACTTCTATTTTAGCTTACTGCAAAAAAGCTTGTGAAACTGAATGATCAGCAAGAACTTTGAGATAAGTTTGCATGTTTTTATTTGCTTGCAGTATGCAAGACCATTAAAATATTCTTTTATCTAAAGTATAATTAGGAAACAACTGCACCGTGAACAGCTAAATCATTTAACTGCTTCAGCAAAAAAGGCTAATCTTGAATTTCATTCAGAAAGCTTTTGATTGAAGAAATTGAGGGCTGTAATTTTCTTTCTAGTATAAGCTACAGAAAACTTTATTTTGACTTGCACAATTGTGTTGGACACAAAACATATTTAATAAAAGGGAGATCAATATTTTTCATAGAAATTTGTGCATTTAAATTTCCTTTTTTCCCCTCTCAACATTTAAGGGCCAGTTTTCTTCCTTTCATAATTCTTTTCACTGATACCTTTGTCTTAGTGATATTCTTAGTGTTTGTGCATCTGGCTCACAAAATGAGAGTCTTTCTACAAAAGGCACCCAACTTACTACTTCAAAAAGAAATTCTGATAATTCTACATTATTAAGTCTCTTAAGTACATCAATAAAAAGAAATGAATAAATTAAAATGCATTATATCACAAGAAAAATACATTATGCTTCTGACAACTGCTGACTTATGGAGGCAGAGAAGATGAAAATAACTGGTATTAAGTAAAAGAAAATTCTGGTCAAATCCACTTGGGTTTACTGAAAAATCAGTTCAGTAACAAGATTAGTTTGGTAATCAGAATAAGATGATATAAATGTTATAGTTTCTGTTGAATTTCTAATGCTGATCCTATGATCGTAATTGACTTTTTTTATTCTGAGGATTAAACTAGATTTTAAAAAACAGTGGGATTTATTCTCAAAGGTTTATGAGGTACCTGTTTATTTTCTTAGCATATAGATGGACATGGCATTTGAGAAATATTACAGGTAAAAATATATTTTGTTCAAAAGCATATAAAAAAATAATATGATTCTTAATTTTCTCCTGTTTAGTACCATGTCATTGTATATCTCCATTGACCTTTGTGATAATATCTGAGCTCTCGACACATTGGAAAACACAGCAGTGGCTAAATATGACCTTATATTATAAATTATAAAGACCAGTTAAAATATAATCCTGCTTCGTTTTCATTTTCAAATCTAAGACCATTTCCATCTATTAAATTATCTCAAATACTTAGAAATATGTTTATTATCTTGTGTGATTTTCTTGTGTACATAGAAAAATCACTCCTATATTTTTTCTTTGCAAAATGTTTAAGAACTGCGGTTGAGTTTAATAGATGCATATTTTTTGTTCTGTTTTATGGTATTTATCAAGTGATATGATTAAGCTTTTGACATCTATGTAACAATTACAAATTTTGAATACATATTGATATAAACAGGTGGGATTAGCAGGTGAAGCAGACTCCTCTCCCTGTAGGTGCTGTGGTGAGGAGAATCATAGCTATAAGACTCAAGCAATCCAAACTAATAATGATTCAGATATCCTCTTATCCAAAATATGTGACATAAGCTTAGATTTTCTGGATCAAAGGTTGGATGGACTGCAACTGGGAAGTTTTTCCTCCTTCACATGGTTTAAGTGAAAAGTATGATCATATATTGTACTAATCGGCCTTTTTATTTTTTATTTTTTTTTCAGAAAAAAATACAGTATGAATACTGTGTGGTTTGCACATGGCGGAGGTAGATATGTTCTGTGCCCAGTATATGCCCTCTGACTTATTCAGAAGTATTTTTGGCCAATGACATGAAAGAGATTAGCCATCACTCTGATTTCTTCCTCCTTTTACAGGTAGATTTGTGTATAGAATTTTCTTATTTGTACTTGAGTAAATATGCTACCATACCATGTTAAACTATGTGTCACTGAGTTTAATTTATATGGGAAGCATTTATTTTGTATTAGCAGAAATCAATATTAGCGGTTTGTTGGGTGACATGAATAGAACCCTAAAAAAATTACTTAAAAGCAACTATAAACCACAGATGTAGTTTTGAGCAAACTAACAATATACGATGTGGTTCTTTTTCGCTTTCTCTTCTTCTCTGTTCGCACAAAGGTTGTTAATGCTTTTTTTCATTGTTAAAGTTTTTCATAAAAGCAACACTTTGTCCTTATAGAACAGTGACTTTTCTGTTGAACTTCTTTATTTACCCCTTTTTTTCAGATATGACATAGAGAAGATAAGGAAACAATATAAAGTATTTGTACTCCTCTACCTCCTATAAGCAATATATCTTCTCTCAACAAATAAAGAAAAACAGAATAAATAAACAATAAAATAACCCTTGTTTTTCCCAGTTTCATCATAGATTACCATTAGTATATAACCACCTTTTGTCTTAGAAAGTGGAGGTATGTTCCATGGTTTTTTTCTTAATTCTGAAGAATAGTCCTCCTTGATGTTTGAATGGTATGCACGAACAGATGTGACAGAAACATACGTTTCTTCCTGTGCTTGATACAAGAAAACTCTAATAAGCTGAATATTCAATAACCACAGACTGCTATCCATACACATTTTCAGATTTTGTCTACATCTTTTGAATCCCAAATCCACATTTGTTTAATCTGAAACTCTGTATAGCTGATTTTTAAAAAAATTCTACATCCTCGACTATTGAGACAAATGCGATACTGCAATTAAAATTCTGCTAGATACATGATTCTAACAACAACAAAAGAGCTACAGGATTTTTGGTATGAGAATAATGCAGATTTAGAAAAGTAAGACAGACGTGCATCATTTTCATATGTTTTTGAATTTACTTGTGCATTCAGCACATACATTTCAGTAAGGACAATTCTATCACAGCAGTTTTTGGGCTGAGATGATTTATTCTAGAAAATATTTCTTGTTTTATACACCCAACCAATTCCCATTAAGTAAATGAAAACTCACATCCATTCATAAAAATTTAATTTATTTTCTGAGCCAAAATCTGTTCTTTAAAAAACATACATATACAGACTATTGAGATTAATAATTTCTGTGTGAACTGAAAACATAACAGAGGGAGTTTTCTCCAGAAATTGAGAGACAGTTCAATTTTTTCATTTTTTTCCCTTTTTTTTTCCATATTTTTCTGCAGATCTTTAAAATTCTGTTTAGCACTTTTGCCTTTCACTCTGAAACGAAGATGTGTGACCATAGCAAATCTATAGGCACAGCTTACTATTAACAATCTCTATAACTGTCACAAGAGAGGAGAATTTGCTAACAAAGCCAGGCTATGTATATCATTGCAGATGACTGACCATTTGGTAATATATAAAGGACTGTTTTGGGGGGTTTTATTTAATGATTTCAGCATTGTGCAGAACTATGAAATAATTCTCCCTTCTACACTGAAATATGTAACCTTACTGGTCATTATTTTAAAAGTTCAGAATACTTTTGAGCACTTAAGCTCTTAGCATCTGTGGAAAGCGCTGCTAGCCACAAAAGCCCATTCAGGAAAAACTTCATATTGCTTCTACGCAAAACAGAGTTGCTGTCTTCTACAAAGGCCTGCATCAGCTCTGTCCTGTACTTTAATAGGAACATAAAACTTGAAGATGCTTTCCTGGTTAGAACTTTTTTTGCCACATTTTTAACAGGGATTAAGCTCCATTCTCAGGAAAACATCAGTCCTGTGTTACGATATATTTCCACATAAACTGATTTTTTATGAATCCCTGCATATTCTTTAAAGTACACCCAAAGTTCAATCTAATCTAGATGGCATCATCAAATTTTTATACCATTACTATAATTACATTTGCACACAGAACTCAATTACCAAAGATATGGATCGTTACCTGTACAATTTGATTATGAAATTTAAATCAATATATTTGATATAATTACAGTTAAGGTTACAGTACATTTTGTCACAAACCACATTATACATTACTGTCTTGTTTTATGCATTTTAATAATTCACTTTAATCCAGTATACTTCAATAAAAAAGGATATTTTTCTTTTGGAGTAATTTCACTAAATGGGAGGAGATGGGAAAATATATTGTACATTAGCAAGTAAACCTAAGCAAATTATCTATCCTGCATTTTGTTTTAATAATCTACATCCACATTGTTGTATTTTGGTAACAAAGAAATATCACTGCTGTGCTGTTTTATTCTGTCTTCATGGAAGCTGATCCATAGGAGGAAATTTATAGAAGGAGACATATGCAGAGTTAAAGCCAAATTGGGTGTTAACACAGATCATGTGCTTTAATATGCTTGTCCAGGTGCCAATGAGTGTCAGATTTGATTCAAAGCTTAAATTTGGACAGTTCTGAACTAGCAAATGTATGATAGTGAGTAATTCATATATGCACACTAATTCATGCATGCACATAAACTGTCTCTAAAATACAGTCATTTGGAGGAGACGCAGCAGGGAATTTGTTTAGAAAATACATACACTTCTAAAACAGATTAGAACCAGAAGCAATTTAAGAATATCCATATTTCATAGTGATGAAAATTTTCAGTTAAGATATTCCTATGCAATTTCATTAAAATTGGAGTGTAATTTCGCTCAAAATGTTTCCATACTTGTGCTAACTATACAGAACCACAAGCCTTTTGTTTTGTGACCTGGCACAGTTTCACTCAAAGTGAAATGGTTAGTCACTTGCTTCAAAAGAAAACATTAAACATGTGTTTCATCTTAAACTTCATCCTAAATACCAAGGTGTTTTCTGTAGCTATAAGCTTCTATCTCCTTTATAGATCAAATGATTAACAGTGAATTAAGACTTAATAAGCATATTTAATAAGCATTATTAACAAACACAATAGTATGTTTATGTTATGTTATTAAATGTAATATACCTCTCTGCAACTGCAGATTAGAATCATAGAATCATATGGGGTTGGAAGGGACCTCTGGAGATCATCTAGTCCAACCCCCCTGCCAAAGCAGGTCCACCTAGAGCAGGTTGCACAGGAACTTGTCCAGGCAGGTTTTGAATGTCTCCAGAGAAGGAGACTCCACCACCTCTCTGGGCAGCTTGTTCCAGTGCTCTACCACTCTCACAGTAAAGAAGCTCCTCCTCACGTTTAGGTGGAACTTCTTATACTCAAGTTTGTGCCCATTTCCTCTTGTCCTATCCCTGGGCACCACTGAAAAAAGACCAGCCCCATCCTCCTGACATCCTCCCTTTAAGTATTTGTAAGCATTGATTAGATCCCCCCTAAGTCTTCTCAAGACTAAAAAGACCCAAGTCCCTCAGCCTCTCCTCGTAGGAGAGATGCTCCAGGCCCTTAATCATCTTTGTGGCCCTCTGCTGTACCCTCTCCAGCAGTTCCCTGTCCTTCTTGAACTGGGGAGCCCACAACTGGACACAGTATTCCAGATGCGGTCTCACCAGGGCAGAGTAGAGGGGCAGGATGACCTCCCTCAACCTCCAATATAATTGAAAAACCCCTTCTTGTTGACTTTGACATCTCTTGCCAATTTTAATTCCAAGGAGGCCTTGGCTTTCCTTGTTTCTTCCCTACATAGTCTAGCAGCATCTCTGTAATCCTCCCGAGTGGTCAGATGGTGACAAATGCTTCATTGCAACCTCTTATTAGTCCCTGAAAACTATCCTTGAAATATTGAAAAATGTATTGAAAAATTTATTTTATTTTCCATTTGTATGACCTGTGCTTTGGTGTCTTACCCAATGTAACAGACAAGTGGCAGATTGAGCAATGAAAAGCCAGATTTTCAAAAAAGCATGTAGCAAAGAGCATTTGAAAGGCTTTACAGTTCCTTACTTATTTTAGCACAGCAAAGTTAATACGGTTCCAGCTTTGAATGAAGAACCATAATGTCTCAGAAACACTGTTAAACTGCATAATAACATAAAGGACACATGAATTGTAAGTCATACCTATTTAATTTTTATCCCTCAATAACTTGATCTGATTAAGAATTCTGTTCAAGGTGAAAGGCATTGAAAAATTTGTTTTCACTTAGAATTTATGATATGTCTGTTTATACAATCAACAAGTTTGATTTCTTTATTAGCTTCTTGGCCAAGTCTGGAGTTAGGATTTCTCCCTTCTCCAGAAATCTTCTTCCACATAACTGTTAAATCACTATGATTATGAAAGGTTATTTTGCAACTGGGATACTAAAAATGTGGTGCAATTTCTATCAAAAAAAAAAGCTGATTTTATAGCACTTTTCTAATACCGATCCAAAAAAGTTTTAGATTTTGACTCTTAAAATCACCTTAAATCTAGGATTATTCCTTGTTTTCATGTTCTGATATTCTCCTTTTTTTTCTGAGGTCTTGATGTGATTTTTTTCCTAGTGGTTTTGGGTTTTGAAATTAAGTATAGGAAGAAAACACGTGTGTACATCCCAGTGATGTTTATGCAAAGAAAAGGCAGTGAGTGACTGTACAGGAAAAACAATTATTGCTTTTCTTTGTAGCCTCATTAGCTTTATACTCGTAAAAAGAGAGAGAATGGGTATCTTTTAGGCTTTTATGATGGGCAGATACTATGTTCTGCTATTTATTATTTAAATCACATTTCATATTCCACAGGGCAAGTTAATAAGCTACTCTATAGGAAGAGAAACTATATTTTTCCTCAGATTTATTAACATACTTTCAAACTGAGACCTGCAGAAATGTACTTTACATTTGTGACTGTAATATCTGATATCTAAGTAGGGAAAAATATAGCCTTATTTCTGGGAATGGATTTTCTTGTCTTTAGTGAAAGATGGTTTAACAACACAAATTAAGTGATTTTTAAAAGATCAGTCATAATTCCATTTCTTTATATAACTATTTTGTAAATGTGAAGTAAAAAGAATGACTGAAATCTATTTAGAATCTTTTTAAGTGGGAATATTGGAGAAAGAAAAAAATCAATTTTTCCCACTTATCAGCTCATGTCCATGTATTAATTCTTCAGGGTTTACTCTTTTATCTGTGATCTGTGTCCCATTAGCATCAGAGATCATGTTACACCAAAGAATGGTTCTATTGTTATCTCAGGTTGTATCTTAGTGAGTCTTGAGTTGTTCAGTCATGACTTTGACCCTCAAGGTCTTTTAATGAAAACCCATATATTTCTAGAGTTACAGCTACCTGTGGCTAAAATTGGATTGCTACACTTTAGCCAAGTCTACCTCCTATTTGAACCATATAAATTGTGACAAGTATTTTTCTAGCTGAAAAATAACTGCCTTATTGTGAGCCTTGATGGCATGAGCTACATGAAATGTATGAGAAGACATCCATTGGGATGAAAAACATCTTGTTCAGCAGAGATTAAGAGATAGCTTCATTTATTTCTTTATCATTTTAGGATGTTACCTAACTTTTTACTTTGGTAAAAAAAGGAACCTCCTACTCCCTAGGACATCACAATAAAACAGCACTCTGAATTGAAGGAATAAATTAGTCACTGTGATACGGAGCAACACTAGAGAAAATATGCCATTTGTGTCCTGTTAAGGGTAAAAATGGCACTGCCATGTTGTTTGATCTGGGGACCCCTAGAAATTAAGCCAAACCAGTGTTCCCCTATTAATAAGCAGGAGTTCCTATAGACTTAAATATAAAGCCAGATTCCACAGCTTAAAACTTTATCTTTGTGCATCAGGCAAAGCAGGAGACAACTAAAATAAATGAAGCAATAGGTTGCAGAAGTAATTCTTCTGAACAGATTCTGAAAGAACTCCACAGCATTTAGGGTAGAACTTGAGCTGACATTTCTCCCTGGTAAATCCCAATTATCCTTAGTAAAAGCTGACCTGGGCTTTCCTGGTCATATGAATCCAGAAACACAGCAGTCATTATACACACTATCCAGACTTTTCCTAGCCTAGAAGAGTCCATCTATTGCTTTAAAAAAAAAACAAACATGTGAACAGGCTGGTTCTAATTACGGACACTTTAATGACATACAAAACCAGGAGGCCAGATTGCATTCTCAGTATTTACAGTGAAACCACCTCAGCATGCATAGTGGACACTTTATATTCTTAGGTATCTATCTATCCTGAGCAACTCAGAACAATGTTGGCTTTATGTCCCTACTTCCATTCTAAAAAAAATTAGTCCAATCTGCTGAATTGTTCAGGCAGCCCACAGGTCTCAGGTCCATTACAGTCACTGAGTTGAGGAAAGCAAGAGGCCATGGAAGGCTGCCCGTAGACAGATGTTTGCTCTGCAAGCAGCGGTTGCAGTTTAAGATGTTGATGCCACTAGCTATTGATCGTTGTCCCTCTGAGGAAGCTTACTGCTCTCACTATTGCATGGTAGAGAGGGTTGCAAAACTGGCTGTCCTATTTAAACAGTTTAGGTAGATTGTCTGAGTTAACAGGAATGATGCTACTGTAAACGTACAGGGGAGTGTTCACAAAAATGACTTTGCCAATGACTTGTCCCAACATCCAGCTTCTGGGTGGTAATGAGCAATTGGGGGTCAGTGGGGAGAGTGTAATACCTGAAACCAGCATGCCCAGATCAGGAAGAGGATATCAGACTACAAAGAAGATCGCACTAACATCACTCAGTTGAGACCTTTTCTGTGTCAGGCTTCAACAGGTAGATCCATTGTGCTGAAGTGCCTTATGTCAGAGTTTTGCTTGTACAAAGTTTGGCCATTATCCATTTCCAGACACACCGAACAACTGGGCCATCATTCCATCAGCACACATCTTAGCTTTATTGTCTGACTCTTAGTGACTTCACTGTAAAGTGTTTCACAAACTAGCAAGGTAAAAGAGCAATTATTTTTTTTTCAAGAAAGAAAAAAAGAAAAAGGGGAAGTCTCAAGATATCTGCTTCAATTTAAGATAAACGCTATGACTCTCTTTCCTAGTTGATGGATTTTAAAACAGTCTTAATAAAAGTAATTTTTCTAATCTGGAATTCCACAGTCACACAAATAGGATACTCAACTTTGTTGAACATTTATTTCCTCGGCATGTAGTAAAATGATAATGGTTTTATGCTTCAAGGGTATGTTTGTCTTATGTTAAGCTCTCTCCATGTATTGATGAATGCTAATCTATTTTTAATAAGACCAGTTTGGACTCAGTTGATTAAAATAGTGTAGGTAAGAGCTATGCAATAATCCAGAAAGCCTGATAACAGTCCTCATTTAATATCTTGGAATCAACTTTAATTAAAGAAATAAGGACCAGATCCTCAGTTGGTATAAAGTGACATTATTTTCAATGGAGCTATGCCAATTTTCACCCATTTAATGTCTGATCCTGTGACTCTACCATGTTTGTTTTTCACTAGGTTTATTCTGTTTCACTGTTAATTAAATGTTTCCTGCTTTATTTCCTGAATAACAATGTCAGCTGACCAAAAAAAAACTCTCTCAACTATACGTGTACTAGCAATCAGATTTTCCCCAATGCATATTGACACAGACTTCAACAGGAATTCATTATAAGTTTATTACTCAGTTTATAAGAGTTGAGAAGCTGGTCCTGAGGCTTTCCAGTTTTTGATAGGCCTAAACTTGAACTTTAAGTCCATGAACCATACCTTTTTTTTTTGAGGTTTGCATATTTAATCTGTATCATCTACATTAATCACTATTCCTTTATGCATTGGCAAGCAGAAAAAAGATGGGGTTTAGCACTCTGCAAAATGGCTTAACAATTTTCTCAGTAAAATTGAATCAAAAGTTAATTTTTCAGGTTTTCCATAGGTATATCTGTTTTGCCTTTCAATAACTACATGATTTACTGGAAGTTTGATTATAGTATAGTACACAAAGCAAAAGGTGTCCTGTTTAACTGTATGCCAAATCATTTCGCCCAGGAAACTGTGCTAATCAAATGTGAGACAATGCTGTATGTAAAGCCAGACTGGAGGACTAGAGTTTTACCTTATGAAAACTCCAGAACTCTTGACAGAATTTCATTATTCCACTAATTACAAAGCTTCATTTTGGAGATAGAAAAAATCAGTAAGTGCAGAGGTTATGGGAATCAAACCTTTATCAGGCTTTGTCTATTTATCAAAGCTGATCACGGTTTCTTTGGAATGAACACTCTTAATGATAATTGTTTCTTTATAAATTCTCTGTCCATGACTGGCTATTGAAGCAACAGCTTTTCAAACTGCATGAATCATTAACTTCAATAAGAAACAGTGCATACTGAATTAAATATAGGTTCTGTTAGTTTTATTAAATTATGGACCTGAGCAAGCAAGTGTCATCAAGCTTACAGTCAAATAGTAATTAAATTAAAAATATTTGAAAATGATAAAATGATCGAATTCTGGAAAAAAAGGGAATTCTAAAATGAAATGTTTACAGCTGTAATATAGAAAGGACAGTTTCCAAGTGACTAAAACATCTGGATGGTCCATCCTCTTACCTTAGTGAAAAACTCAGCTAAAAGAATTTTTCACATGATATATTAATGTATCCAGATTCAACTACTAGAATGAAACTTTTGCCCACTGACTTCCCCATTGACTTTGACAGGACAAGAATTTAATCTTTAATGTATTCAGCTTACTCTAAAATCAGATAATAGGACCTTTTTGCTCATCAAGGATGACTAACCTTATGATGCCTAAATATCATAGATGTCTAGCTAGATATCTCCAAAACTACCTCTACAACATTATTAAAAATATTTGGCTGACATCCAAGTGCACTTTGTCTAAAAGACTACATGAGCCTTCTATGCAATTTTGCTGTGCAGTATAAAGAAAATTCAACTTCATTACCTGTTTATATTTTGAGAGGAAAAGAGAATGTTTAAATAGAGAGAGAAATATTTTCCTAATGTCTAGAAGAAGTAAAAGTGTACTTTGGACTGAAAGTTTGGTTTGTAAAAAACAAATTTATAGAAATGTTCCTATGATTAATGTTATTGTTGTTGTTATTACTGTTAATGCTACAGTTTCTATTGCTATTTAATTCCAGGAAAACTAGATTTCTAGAAATCTAGTCTAGAAATACAAAATTCACTAACTGACAGGAGCGATGCCCGTATTAAGAGAATTTTTCTTTAATTCTAGATAAGTTTAAAACATCTTTATTATTAGGAAATACTGACTTTTCAGTTTCCATTGTTGTTTAGAACTTTTGTCCATTCTGTGCAAATGAATGTATATAACTTACAGCCCTAAACACATAGATTATTACTTAGGCTGTGATCCTACAGGTGAATTCACACAGGAAGATGTGGTCCAAACCTTTATACTTGTGTTAATAAGAATATACATGTGTTGCAGTGTATAAATGGACTGATGACCGAAGCTACCTTTAATAGTTATTCTGAAATGTATTTATATTTCCTTTATTCCATTTTTTTCAGCTTCAAAAAGTTCACAGTATTATATATTGATGGGCCCAAAAATATCTTTCTTTGGAGGAAAATAATAATTTTATTTTAGCATTTTTACGCTTTCTAGTACATTTTAGGAAAGATTTAGTGTATGAATCACATATCTGACTTTAGAAGAAGAAGCTATTTATAAACTAACACAAAACAGATTTTCCTATCTAATATTTTGACTGTTTTGCAACAAATGCTATAAAAGGGATAAAAATACTCCCTTATGCCCTCTAAGATTATTATCTTAAAATACAAAAACCAAAATACGGCTTTAAAAAGAACCCCACAGCTAGAAGTGTATATTGTTTCCTGACCATTATGAGTACTCTCTTACGACCATTCTCTTACAGTTCTAACACATTCACAGTTTGTGCTCTTGGTATGTTTTCAAGTATTTAGAAAAAACATTAAATCTATTGTGAAATTTGTTCCTTAAATTTTATTCAGACCATGAAGATTAAGGTAAAGAGTGAACATAGGATCTATCTGTACCAAACAGGAGACAGTGTTACAAGCAGTCTTGACACTGAAAGGTGATCTTTCTGGTCAGACTTCCTGATCTGAGTTTTACCCTGCTTACTCAAAGCGAATCTTCAAGTCACCAAGGCCATCCGCAAAGAACACTCCTTCGGAACAAAGTCTAAAACTGTATTTTTGTTTTTACTGAAACGTTCATATATCGCCACTTTTCTGTATTTCTTCTTGAATGATGTTTTTTACAGCACATTTTCTATTTGATTTAGTAAGTTGCTGGATGAGCAAGTGCTAACAAGAAGTTTGTAACTTTTACCACATTCAGGAAGAAGGCTGTTGTGGTTTTTTTTTTTTTTAATATAGGCTAATTATAAGTTCCATTGACGTAATCAGTGAAACTTCTATTCATTCCAGCATGGCTTTCCAGTATCTTTTATTTCTTACAGCATACATAGACCTAGAATACACAGGAGACATTCCCTCATATGTTTGGGCTTCTTGTGCCGCCTGTCAGAGGCTAGAAAGGAGAATCTGGATCTTTACCTGAAGTACCAGTAGCTTGGGAAGATGGTATGAACTACATCATCAGTGCCTGACTCTCAAAGAAAGCTATATTTAAAAAATGTCACCTTTAGACAAAGAAAACTCTGAAAGCACTTGAGACTGCAGTTGACAGAGTACTTCAGAAAGTCCTCCATAAATATATTTCCATTCTTGTACACTGTTCTTTATGGTTGCTTCCCAGGTAAGCTCTAGCATAACAGTTAATAACCTAAAGAATTCCTTTTAAAAATTATGCAAAAATCTTAAATATACTTTAAAATGTTAGAATGTATTTAAAATGTCAGAAGTATTTTTCCAGTAGTTTTCATTGAAATATAGCTAAAGGTTCCATTGCTTCTGCTAGGGGCACACTAAGACAAAAAGAAAAGAAGAACACTATTTAAAGAGCAAATCTAGATTAGTTGAAGCATAAACTTAAAAAAAAAAAACAAAACAGGGATAAAAGTTTGTCTATACCCTTTTCTGCAGATCAAATTGGGAGCTATGGAGTTAGGACCACAATTTTGAGAAAATAAAAAATAGAAAACATATCACTTATATGTTATGTACTGTAAGAAGATATTTTAATAGCATCAGATGTGAAAAACACCATCAGCTTCTTGAAAGTAGCAATCCACACCTACTATATTGTTCTAATTTTCAGCATTATCAGTTCTAAATGCCCCTACTAGACCTTATATTCTGTGATTGTTAGTAATATGAGTATTCTAATCTGGACAGGGTTATTTTAGGATTTTATCTGAAAGCAAATATAATAGGTTTCCTATAGTTTGAGGTAGATCCTATATTTTTAGAAATATCTTTGAGCATGCTATATACCAATAAATTAAAACAGTGATTTGTTTGGAAACACCTGCTAAAATATTTCAGACTTCTGCCTCTTTGACAGTCAACAAATTATCTTTGAACTAATCCCCATCTTTTTTTTACTAGCTCTTCTATATTCTGTTTACCCTTCATTGAAGAAAAGCAATTGCCTCCTTTTCTGTCCTACTGTAGCTTTGCAGATAAATGGAAAATTTTAGGCCCTTCCAGAGTAATAAAAGTTCCCACAAAAGTTCAGTTTCATCCAAAATCCTTTTCTGCGATCACAGGCACTTCTTCACTTCTTCAAGGTCTGTTGATCTTTCATCCTGCTTTGACTATAGCTGTAATGCCCCCTCTTAGCCCCCAGAACTGAGGGTGGAAATGTTAAGGAGTTCAGCTCCTCGTTGTTTCACAACTTCCAGCTCCAAGGGAAAAAGCGGAAAACAAGTATGACCAGGAATGCTTTCTTGGTTCTCTTTCCCTTAAAGCTTTTTTTTTTCTTTCCTTTCAATATCTGCCTGCAATTAAGCTTCTTCTGAAGCCCTTACTGACTTTTTTTCATGGATCTTTTGAGTGGAGATAAGTAGAGTTCTTTTACTTTTCTGAATAATTTTTAGCAGAGAGACTCAAAGTAGTCTCTCACTGAGGAAAACAGATCTCTTCATATCGTTATCCACCCAAGGCTCTTAGAGAAGCTAGGACAAACAGAAAATGGATGGAGTCATTTGCAGGAGAGCACATTAAATTGCTGATAGCCAGTGACATAGTTGGTTACTTGGGAAAGTGATGACCATGGCATTTGCAGCTTATGATGGTTATACCAGATTTTCTATAGTTTTTGACTGTCCAGGCCTTCATAATGCATCAGACCTCATTAGGGCAATTTGCTCATGTCAATTCCTGTTACAAAATGTGGTAGGCACATGGACAGAGCACTGTAATAGCAGACTGTTTCAGAGACCATGCTGAACTATTCTGTGATGTGCCTTGAATTTTATAAATAATTGAAAACAATAAGTGGCAGGAGAGCTAACAGCAGGAAGCACAGAACTCACTGTAGTCTGTGTGTGAGCAGCTCCCCTGGACTAAATAAAATCAATAATCACCAACCAGCCTTCCTTGGGTACTATAAAAGCTAAAGATCCCATATTGCCTTTTATAAATGAAAACCAAGTAATTGACAGCAGTGACAGCTGCTGAGAGCACACCACTCACTGCCTGTTCTCAGTGCCTCATTCCTCTCCCCGTCCCCACCAACAGAAATAACAACAGATATATTGCAAACACGAATGACTGGCATTGCTGTCATACACAAAGAAGAACTCACTCGTTGCCTCATAATTGGAAATGAAAAAATGGAAGCACTGCCAGCAAAATGTTGTTAATGAGGCACTCTGTGGGCTCTGATTTCAAATGCTAAAATTTGCTTAAATCAAAATAATAAGGAAGAATTCTCTGGGATACTACTGAGAATTCAGACAGCTCTTGATGTGTCCCCTACATCCCCATCTAGTCCTATACATTCACCGCCACCACCAACTGGGGATAATAATAGGAAGGAAATGTACTACCTGACTCAGTGCATTGTTGTGAGATTATTAATCAATGTTTGTGAAGTGCAATGAAAATGAAATGCTACCCATAAGTGTTAAATATTATCTTTTCTCAGACTCTCCTCTCCCCCTCCAGCCTTTCAGCCTACTTCCCTTCTCTCATATTATTACTATATACTTTGGAGTGTATATATCCAGCATCCCTAAACAGCACACCAGGATTCCAGTCTGCAAAGTGAGCTTGCTTTCAGGAGGAAAGGTTTGTTCTGTGAAATGTTTGCCTGAAAAACTTTTTACAGTCATTTGTCGTAGAGAACCCTGAATAAACTATTCCTTTCCAAAGTTCTCCTTCCTACTACCCTAAAATTACTGTAAACAGTATTTGAGACAGCAGCTAACCTGTTTTATGCTGAATCATTGACGAATGACTACTGAAGTGCCTGGCTCTGTACTGAGTTGCATCCCATGCTGATGCACTGCTTTTCTCCTACTGAATACACAAGACAAAAACTACATTCAGTCTGGAACCTTCCTCCAACTTACTGATGCCCAAGGGCATACATGGGAAATCTTTGCTTTTTAGAGGCCATTCACTCTCCTTTCATGATGAGAATAGTCTACAATCCCTTCCCTTGAAAACAGGGAGCCAAAGATCTCCATCAGCAAGAGTAGCTTGAAATCTCTATTCTAAAAGAGCTTCCGAGACACTCGCTCTTGTCCTACTTCTACCCATCATCTCCATTTTTCTGCTCATGTCCTTCGTTTGTGACTGGAAACTAAAGAGAACTGAGAGACTGAGAACAGCATCCTCAGTGCCACTTCCCAGACTGCACAGGAGAGCATAATTCTGTTAAGTGCTGGAAGGAGTGAGCCACAGTAGGTGACAGCAGCATGCAGCGCAGAGCTGAAGAAAGGCCCAGGTGAGAAAGGGTACTTTGCAAAGCAGGTAGACAGTACAGAGAGGCAGTAAGAAGGATTAAGGCCTCCTATAGCCTCTAGCCACCAAATTCAAGTGTCAAGTTGTGTCTAGGCTTAGATTTAAATAACACATGCTGATAGTTCTGAGTTACAGGAGATGTCTTGTGTTAAAAATCTACCATAAACATTGAAGTAAATTTCAAATGTCAGATCATGACTTAAACTTTCAAAAGTCTTCTCCTCAAAGGTTTTGGAAAGAGGTGGTTCAATGCAGTAAGAGAAGAGCCGTGAGGCAGCTTCTGAGAGACCCCCCAAAATGCTATAATTCCAGACACTATAGTTTTCATTTTAAAACAGGCTAAAATTTAAAAATTGTCACGTATTGGAAAATATGTTGACTTTATCTATCAACATATTCTCTGTCTAATTTTAAAGGTCCCCCTTTCTACCTCCTTTTCAAATTACACATCCCAAACAGTACATTCTGCTAATCTGCAATGTACATGCTTAACTGTGTATTTTTGACAGCTAAATAAAACAGTTCTGGAAAAGTGCAGTTTAACATACAGCAAATGCTTCTTTTGCCTTCTTCTGTATTATGGTTATGACTGTGTTTTTGCTTTAAATGAATAGACTTCACATTCTCACAGCCACTGCACTGTGAGTGGCACAGAGTCTGTGTTAGTTCCCTATTAGAAAAAAACAAATTTCCTATATAATTGAGGATAGATTAAAAGGACTGCATCATTGTCCAATTTCTCCTTTCTCATTTCTCTAAGGCATTACGTTCTAAAGTATGCAGAATTGTATTTTTTTCTGTTTTTTCTTTTTTTTTTTTCCTAGGTCAACCCTCAAATCAAGTCAGCCTAAACTAGCATTTTATTTCATGAATCTTCTGTGCCTTAGCAAGTGCTGGATATCAGAACTGTTACACCGCTGTGTGATGAACAACGCTAAGATCTGAAAAATCTCTCAATGATTGACAAGAGTTGAACCTTTAAAGTTCTCGGACCTCATTTGAAGGATTATCTTTTTTGTCTGACTTTTATCTCAGGATGGCAATTTTGGTGGTTGAGGCATTCGAGAGTAAGAGTTCAGCTCTGGTAAAAGAGCTGAGGCAGTGCCCTTTCAAATGTATCGTGTCCAAAGACTAAGCAAACTGACACAACTTCAGCCAAACCTCCTAAATTTTTTCCATGTTCAGTGACTTCACCTCCAAGTAAATATCTACACACATCTACAGAAGTATAGGAAACAGACATGAAGCACACACACCCCTAGAAAAAGTTAATTAGTAGCAATTGAACAATTCTTTCTTCTTTTAGGATTTTCTTTTTCTTCTAATACATGTAGCCTCAGGCATAATCACTACAGTCTTATCCTGCCTGCTCCAAAACTTAGTGGATATTGCTGGGATAAAGTATTAATTCTATTACTCCATCTAAAGGAGAGTATTATACACTTCATAAAAGACAATCTTTATTCCCCACATAAACGTATCAGATGAAAATTAAGAAGTTTGTCTGAAAATACGATTAGTTATTATCTAATACACTTCTAAAAGAAAGTAGTGTCATTTCACATCCTTGTGAGAGCAATTTTGATTTTACATTAGAGTATAAACTATATGGTTTACAAGGAAACTTTTTTTCATTTTTATGTCTTTCTTTTGTTTCCTGTTCAAACTGTGAATAGCCACTAATACAGAAGAAGTCTTGGAATGTAAAGAAGTTTCATGTGAGTTTCCGTAAAATGGCACCAACAGTCTGCTTCCTTTCAAGAAATCTGCATACAGGTGAGGAGAGAATGATAATTAAGATTAAAAACTTTCTTTATTGATTTCACATCAGTCTTTGCTATTCTAATTATATCACGAAGCATTTTGCTGTATCTGTAAGCTAGAACCATGCTGTTTGATAGTTATATCTGCCCAATGGATGGACTCTTTCAATGAGGATAATAGAAATTACTCAGATACATAAGAAATATATGTAACAGTTTTGAAGGATTTGTACACATCTGAGAGTGTCAAGGGTGTAAATTCATTGAGAGCTGAATAATTCTTGCTGCATAAGCTTGTCAGTTGTCAGCCTGGGCAATTATTCAGGAAAATTACCAGTGACAGTTTTCAATGGACTTCCAGCCCAGGAAGCTGGGGAAGTTGGGAGATTTAACAGAGAAGGGATGAAGCCGTCTGTACTCATCCATTTTCTAATTTCCTCCCTGAACATCTGCTATTAGTTGCTGTTTAGGACAGAATATTTAGCAAGGTGGACCTTTGGTCTGACACAGTGTAGTTCTTCTTACATTTTTATGTGGTTGGTAACAGCAAGCTCTGTCACTGTGGAGTTACATAAAACTCCACTGTGGATTTATGTTCATTTAAAAGAGAACTGGGGGGAAAATTTGAGGAAAGATCTTTCTCTCTCACTCGCTCTCTTTTCAGAACATAAGCTCCTGCTATGAAACAGCTAGGCAGCTTCTTCCTCAGAAGAGTTGTATGCAGCCTCATTTCAGCACAGCATCTAGCACCTGCACACTCACTGGTTCCAAAAGTCAGCTTGGAGTAAGTAATGTAATGGCAGTGCTGCAGCCTGAGTGACAAAGATAAATTACCATATGCAGTGGTAACACAAGTTATTTACCCCATTAATGTGAAATAATGTAAAAGCATGGCTACCATAACAAGCAGCTGAGTGAAGAGGTAATTAAAATGTTGATCAAGGACACAGTTTGATTGAGCTTAGCTGAATCACATCAGTGTACTGATCCCATGTGTTTTCTGCCTCACAGCAAAATCAAATCCAACAGCAGAATGCTGAATTTTGAAATTTTTCAGACACTTCCCCAATGCAATCAAAGTTACAGGCAGCCAATGACAGCTACACTAAAGTAACATTAACTATGAGAGTGACTTGTGCTTTAAAAAACACAGTAAATAAATAATTAAATAATAATTAATTATTAATTATAATTAATAATTAAATTAAATAATAATTAAACAAGACTTTTTTTAAAATAATTTAAAAAAATAACTAATTCTTAATCTAAATACCTCTTATTCAATCATTACTGTAAAGGCATTTTAGTCAATTGCCTTATTGTTCAATTTAAAGAAAATACTGGGAAATGTTTTGTAAAAAGCGAATGATCAGTTCTGTAAATGAAAATACTCTGTGCTAGAATTACTACTGGAGAGCAGAAAAACACCATAAAGACCATGTGTCCATTCTAATGAGCTCAAATTTCAAATGTGGGAATGCTCACAATGAACTGCTTGCAAACAAGCTAAAGAATTATTTGCAGACATTATTTGGCAAATTTACTGAATAAATTATTCGCTATGAATTATTCACCCAACTCTATTACTTACCCTCATCAGGCATTAAAGCCATCGAAACTTGAGCTTTATTGTTAACCATTATAATTATGAATTATAATTAATTCTTAACACTGTTGTCAAGAGACTGCAACATGACTGAAAAGTGCGCAACATTCCAAAGGTATCAATGGCACAAATAATTCCCTCAATGAAAAAACATGGCACTAAAATAGGCTGAAAATAAATCACCGTCAATGAGTAAGCAATATAATAATTTGCTACTAAAACAATTAACATTTCAAATGTTAATTCTTCTATTCTCTGCAGCCCAGACAACAATGATTCACTGAGCCTGAGAAAGCTGCAAGCAAATCTAACTGGGCAACACAAGGGAAAAAAAAGTTCCTTTGGAGAATTTACCTCCTATCTCTTTGTAGCAGTTGTTGGGCAATTTTTAAAGCATTATTTACTTTGTAGCTTAGTGTTATTGAGAAGCACGCTAAATAAACATCTGGTTTTTTCATATATAAAAATAATGTTGACAATTAAAGAGGTGATAGCCCCTACACCTGTTCACTGTGGTCATGCTACCTACAAAAAAGCTATGAATGAAATGTTCCTTTGAACTACAACCCATGCTCCTCTCACTCTTCAGAAGTAAAACTGAATGTCTGTAGGCTGGGTGTCTTTGGTTCTTTACAACTTTTTCATGTAGTAGTTGTACCAAAATTTTACTTCTTTCAGATTTTTTTTTTGGTCTTGCTTCTTTCATATTGTGATACTAACAAATATTGCCATTTCCTTGCTGTAAGAGTGTTTGATCTAGAGTTTGGAGCCCATTACAATCTTTTCTCTATAGCGTGATGCCCTCACTACTATCTTTCCAGTTGAGATAATCTTGTCATAGTAATTTTTGCTGTCATCATCAGTATTAAGGTTCATTTTGATTTCTTTTTGAGCCTACATGTTTGCTTAGCTCTTCTAGCAGCATGACTAATCAGGATATTTGAGATCTGAGCTTCAAGGTTTCCAGTATTTGTGTGGTTTTTGAAAATCTTGAAAATTTGAAATCTGGAGGCCATGAGATGCTTCATAGATTGTCTAAAGAATCCTCAGAAACATAATTGTCATTGCAGTTAATGTTACAATAAAACTTCTGATTACATTTCCAGCCATCTACATTTTGCTGCATGTTACCGCCCACTTTGGCATATGCAAGCACAGCACATTTTATTCTGGTTGCATGAACAGTCGTGACACAGAGGTTTTTAACCCACACCAGCAACATAACTAAGTATTCTGCAAGACAAAGAAACTTCATTAAACATTTCATTTGAGGGGATATTTTTACCCTTTATTCCTGTAAGTGTAGTGAGACAAATCTATCAAGGCATACTGCATTTGGACCTAATTACGTTAAAAAAACCCACTAGATATCCAACACTAAACAATTCTCAAATAACTGGAAAACTACTACTCCTATTCTGCCTGCCCAGATAGTGAAGACATGAGTATCTAAAGATATCAAAGTGGTTTAGAAGCTTTCTTACATTTAGTAGACAAGAAGGTATCAATAAGTATTACAGCTTCCATGAATACATAGCAAAATACTAATAAAGTATCAGTCAGAAAAATCTGAGTTGTTCATAATTAATTAGACTACATCTGATACTTTTCTTTGCTAGGAACCATATTTAAAGTAAGTCACCTGTCAAGCTGCATTTTGTATACAAAATGAAGGTTAAAATAATTTAATATGAGCAAAACTTTCTTACTCCTTTAAACTAGTATGACTTCGTAAAAATGTGAAACGTATCATCTGTCGCTACCATAACATTTATTTTCTTGGGGGGGGGAGGGGGAGGGAGGAGGAAAGACTATGTTAAGTAGATAAATGCATCTTAAAAGTTCATGGCTATGCATGTTGCTTGAATGCAGTGGCAAACTAATTTAGTTCCACTTGTGATCTTGCAATAATTTCTGTCAATCAGGATGGCATTAATAAAAAACCTCAATCTAAACAGAAGTGCTGTGCAGCGTGTATAATGTATACACTCATTGAAAGAGGCTGAAAAGATTGCAGTCACACAATTAGGGTAACATTTGACAGCTTTAATCACTTTGAATCTCTTCACATCACTTTTAAATGTCAAAACCACCTCCAGAGATCTCATCAGAACAAAGCATTACTTAAATTGCAAATGAAACTATCCAAATTCAGCACACTATTATTAAAAATATAAAAAATGCCCCACATTATTTTATGAAAAACATTCATAAAACATTCTATGATGCAACATCGAAATAAGCAAAACAGGAAACAACTATGGCTCATTAAAAAAAGGTATTAATGTAAATTTACTCTCCATTAGCATGTCACAGGATGTTATTTTTCACACTGTGCTGTGCTGTCTTCCCCAAGCAACCAGGATTACTTCTTCCATATAAAAAATTAAGAGTATTTAAAGTATGAGATCCTTGTAATTTGGTGAGGAAAGATAGATGGCTGTAAATAGGTTTTTGTACTGATGTCATATATCAAAAGGCTGTTTATCCTTTTATTTTTTTCTTGGTCCTTTTTCTACAACAACTGTAGCTGCTACCTCCATGACATACTGCCACGTATTCTGTGTGACTTACTTGTATACAAATAATAGGCAGTGATATATCCTTAGGTTTTAAATGTATCCTTTAATTCATTGTTTTCTCTGCGTTCACTGAACCATACTTTTGAAGAATTTAAAAATGCACTAATATGAAATCTGTTTCTAAAAAAACCGTTATTTTTTTAGTGTAAAAGATCCCAGTTATCCAGATATTTTCTATGATATTACCATTTTAAAATTGTTAGTTTGTTTCCCATCTAAACCACCACCCAAACAGAAATAAAAAGGACCAGAAAAAATCCCTTTGTGTCAGTCAAGCATCTCCTCTAGCTATTACTCAGAAGCTATTCCTGTAGTAAAGCCAATAGCACTTTATACACATCATTGTACTCTTTGATAGCCTTTCAGACTGGTAAGAAAACCAGCCACTAGAACACTGAGGTCCTAAAAAATGATCTACAAGTGGATCCTTCTTGTAATCCTTTGAAACTCTCTTGGATGATCTTAAGGTGGATGCCCAAGTAAAACACTAGCCCCATTATTTTTTTTTAGAGGTTCATGATTTCCTAGTTTTTGAAGATACTGAGAAAACCTACTGTGTCCAATCTGATTTTATTGGAAATTATATTTTCTCAGCAATATCAAAAATCAAGGCTCCTAAAGAGATACTGAAGTATTGCAAAGCTGACAAACATTAGATACTATTTTAAAATAGTCTTAAATATGTGGTTTAATTTTATTATTCATAGCATTGGAATTACAAGCCAGCTTTGCTCAAGTGTTGCATTTGATTTAATTAACTGTTAATTTATGTTCATTGTGAAGAATGAAAAGAGGGAGTAGAACAGGTAGAAAGTTATTCCTGTTGAGATGTATAGGAGTCAGTTGCTGTTGAAAAACATTAAACACAACATTAAAAACTCAAGAACCGTTGCACCAATCAGTAAAATTTAAACAGCATCTAGTTTGAAAAGGGTACAGCTGATAACTGATACATGGACTTGTAGCCAGGAGAGACCACAGACAGCATGCCTATTAACAGGTCACTGAGTTTCTTTCTCTTTTCAACATACCTCAGTGCACGGCAGCTAGTTTTCTCGCTCAGCAAGCAACACACAGCATGCGCAACTTTGAAAAATCCTACACTGCAGGGAATATTTTGCAGAAGCTACATGATAAGATTACCAAGTGGCTTACTCCTTGCTCTCTTTGTCCTTGGGTTTACTGCCTCCAATGATGGGTCAAACATGGCGCATGACATAAAGGAAAGGTTATTCACCTAAGTGTCAAATTCCCTACATTGTGTTCTGATATTAGGAACCATGAGCCTTCGTATTTCTAGGTTTAAGCACACTTTCCTGCCTTTGTAGATAGCGTGCAATCACATTACCTGACTTTTTTAACAGGCTTTACACCTTGAGAAAATTGCAAACATTTTGTGACCTACCCTGCAACCATGACATTCAGTAAAATCTTGCTGCTGTTGACTTCTGTGCAATTTCACCTATCAGGTATAGGGTTAATTCTAGACAGCAATACAAACCAAGTTATATTTCTTATTGTACTACTGCTTTCTTGTGTGACCTTGTATGAGTAATTTTACCTCAGAGGACCTCACTTTCTTCATATGTAAAATAAATGCCCAGAGATCGTTAATATTCCTCATTTTATTGTCCTGCAAAATCCTTAAATCAAAAGATTCAAAGTAAGTGCAAGATACTGCTCCAATTATCAAATATACAGTGCTGACCAGAAAGGATCTTTTATTCTATTTGGGCATTTGTAGATCTGAGCTGTGGCACCTGTTCAAGCTGCAGTCTGGTTGTTTACTTTCTTTATCTCATAGTGTCACATACAGTAGCATGTTTGAAAAAACACTGAGGTGACTGGAAGGTCCTCCCACAGGGACAAACACTCTAATGTGAACATATATTATTCACTAGGTTATAAGCAAAGGAAGGCAATTACAACAGAAAGAAAGAAATGCTGCAGCAGTAGCAGTATTCAGTGTGTTGTAGAGCGAAAATAGAGGAGTATTGAAAGTCAGGAGCTGGATAAACTTATCATCTGTTACTACCACAGTATTGACCAAAGGCCAAACAAGTTTCAAGGCCTTATTAAAGCTGATCTGTACACACAGTTAGTAGAAAGACAATACCTGACTTAAAGAGCTTGCAATCTAATCAAAGGGTTATTATGAGACAGTCTTTCCGCAAGGGGATGAGAAACCACAAATGGATACATCGGGGCAAATAGAGACAGCTTGTCTGCTCAATTAGATGTTGATTCAACGTTCTCAAATGAGCCCTGAGTGACACAAACAATGCTGGCATGGGGCCTGTCTTGCTTGTGGCCAAGAATCAAACCGGAATGATGAAACCCGGTTTCTAAAAATGAGGTCAAAAAGGGAATGGACTTAGCAAATTTGTTGCAAGAGCAAAGCAAGTGGCCAGTGGTTTTGGCCAAATGTTTTAAACATGATGTATCATCAAGGATTCAGTAAGCAGACTGCTTGCTAGTAAACTGGTGTTACAGAGCATAATTACTTCCTCTGTTGAGGAGTACTGTGTCATTTGGCTAAATAACAGATTTAGAATTTATTGTAAAAGAGACTCTGGCTTTCTTATTTCGGTACTTATGTAGTTTTGCAAATGCGACTACACTGGCCTTGAACAACAGCTCATCCTATTTATTTCAGGATGACTATCTGTGATCTGCACTGTAGAAACTTGAAGCAATGGAAGCATGCTGTGAAAATAAAGATTATAGATTTTTCTGTACTGTGATAGAAACTGTGACTCAATTAGAGCCAACATTCTTTCTCAAAATTCTTGGAAAATATTCATGATAACTGTTTTTGGAGAACATTCCTTTCTTCTCTGGCTTACTCAAAAAACTAATGAAACTGCAATGAAAAAAAATCTGATTTAAATGAATTAGTTTTAATGTTAATTGGCAGGAAGTTGATATGATACTGAAGGAAAATTGAAAATTCAATTGACTGCTTGGTGAAATATTAAGAATTTCTAATTTTGCTATGTAAAATATATACTTTGCAACTCACATTTTTTAAAGGTAAAGCTTTTTTCAAGGGTATACTTGCCTGTTGACATGCTTGTCGTAGTCATTCAAACTGCTCTTTCCCATTCTGTTTTGTATGATAAATGCCTAGTGTTATTGAATGGCAATGGATGTTTTTTTCCTCTGTTAGCATAGTATTTTAAGTATTCATGTGTGTATATACAAAAATTAAGCTTTTTACTAGTCAATTATAATTCAGAACTCATCTAAGGACTGAAAAAGACAAAATTATTAGCAAAAGAACTGGGCATGCCCACGGCTGATGTCCTGGTGAGGAGGGAATTATTTTAATAAGTGTGAGAAAGAGGTTTAAGAATCTAGCTTTCCCACTGGGAAAAGAACTGAGCACAGTATGAATCAAAGTTCTAAAGTAAACTAAGCAAGATAGACTGTTACACCATTTAGCAGGCCAGCTCTTTAAGTTATATTATCCAAGCTTTCAGAATGTAGAGGGCCTTTCTTCAGGGATAAATTATGGATATCATGTTAAATTTATAACCCACTTCCATTACAAAGACCTATTTTAGCCTCTTGTCTAATTATGATTTAGAAAATTGGTTTGGCCTGAAAATTGTCTGATTTACTCTAAAGGCAAAGGAGAATGTTTCCACAGAGTGCAAAGATAATTTATGGCACAGTTTTTCAGGCAGAGGTCATTCAATTATTTCCCTGACTTAAAATTTTGTCTTTTGTGTAACATTTCTTTGGCTCCACCTACGTCAATAATGGCTTATTGTTATCTAGTCAAGTCTACTTCTTATTTTTTTCCTTTTCTTTTTTGTGTGTTTGTTTTAAAATATTAAGCTACTGAAAATTTGTAGATTATAGTTCATAAAGCGATGATACATATTTATCATTATTTTTTGTAGCCATTTGTTTTGTAGATTTTGTTTTCTATCACAGTTCCATGGACCAGAGGAAAAAAGCTCCAAGGAGAAGAGAGAGAGTTTTTTGCAAATGACGATGTATATGTGTACATTTTTCTATTATCTTATTGAAAATCAGGGGGACATATGAGCCAAAAATTACTTTAGTGTATATGCATCATGTAATTACAGACATTTGCCTATTTATAGCTTTAGTAAATTTAGTCACATTTTAATATTGCAGTAGACATAATTTTTCCAATAAACTTGTGATAAAGCTAGTTATCTCAATGTGAGAAAACGAAGTTCGGTTCTGAGGAGATATGAGCTGTGTTCTTGAGCAGGGAGAATACACGTGGGAAGGTCTTCAGTGCCTGCTGTTGAATGAGTTCCTCATTTGAGGGACTAGTTTGTTTTTCATCCAGTCAGAAAGAAGGGTGGCCAGGAGGAGGACAAGAAGACCATCGGAGGAGGGGGGAACCCTCAGACAGAGAAGAGAGAACAGGTTCAAATTCCTACTCTTGTAAGCTGTAAATAAAAAATAAATACATACCATAAATCTAGAAACAATACGCTTTTCTTTTTAGCTCAGTGGCTTAAAAAGTTTAAAAGCCTGTTAATTATTATATATAATTATTAAATTACTTTGAGAGATGTAACATCTTCTGCATTTGCAATGGAAAGAAAGATTTTAGGATATCATTGAAAGTAGATTATAAAAAACAGTTTAAGAATATTTTTTTTGCTGTTTTTTTTTCCAATCATGTCCAGAATACAAGAGCAACATCCATTTTAGAATTATGTCAGCAGTCAGAAGCTTTCTAATTGTAAAGTTATGTGAATGAGAGATTCTCAGATGCATGTAACAGAATTTTAATTTTAATTGCATTAAATGAAATAATTCTATAAAGTGGGAGGAGGATACTATACAGTTAATGCAAAAAAAAAGAATTTGGAGCAAATTCTGTTATATAAAACTGATCTCCTTTAGGTGCTTCCTATACCAATACTAGTGGCTTGCTCCAGATATCCAGCATGAGTTTTTTCCTAATTTCCAGTTCCTCCAAATTTGGATCTCATCTTAATGATTTCACCAACCATGAGGGAAATTATGCTTTGTCTGGGACCTTAGTACTCCACTGACAATCATGAGACAAATGTTGTCAGGGAGGCTCCCAGAGAGAAATCCAGACTCTCTTAAAAGGTAAATTACAAATTGGAGACAACCACAAACTAATCAAAATGTAATAGGAAAATAATTTCTCTCTGGTCTGTGTTTGTCTATGCAGTTAATCCAAGCTTGATTCAATAACACTACTTTCTGTTTTTTACGGACAGCCCTTGTCTACCCACACAAATTATTATTTGAAGCTATTTGTTGGGTGAACTCTGTCACAACTACCAAAAAAAAAATAAAATATAGAGAAAAGGAA
Organism: Limosa lapponica baueri; assembly: GCA_002844005.1. Lineage (NCBI taxonomy): Eukaryota > Metazoa > Chordata > Aves > Charadriiformes > Scolopacidae > Limosa > Limosa lapponica. Next base: position 2,594,085 of record KZ505655.1, read on the forward strand.
AACATTCTCTAAAGCTCTAAAATGTAGTCTAGAGAGCAAGCTAAGGTGACAGGTAGAGAGCAGCCTTCATATATTTGTGAAGCCATACCATTTAATGCTTATATATACAAAGATTTTCATTATGTCATGTAGAATGTGAATTTACAGTAAGCTTTAAGCTTTTAGCTCTTTAAGCTACTCCTGTTAAAAATCTCCCATGAAATTTCTGTTTATATATTTGAACATAAAAGCATTAAAAAGCACCTTTAGAATTTCTCAAAATGTCTGTGATAGGAGGCGGTGAACTGAGTTAGGACCTGCATTTACATCTTCCCCATATTTTCCCTTAGAAAACTATACTTTCAACATCTCTTGCAAAAGGAATTTTTTTTCAACAATCATTGCCATTATTCATACAGTTGTCACCTGGCAAATTGTAAATGTTGGATATGAGTGACTTGATTCAAGGTGTAAGTGGGGTGAAATTTGGGGAAGAGGGTTCATGCACTGAATTCAGACATTATAAATAATAAAAGAATACTTGCAGGAAAAAGTAAATTGCCAAAATGCTTAGAATGAAAAACAAAACTCAGCCATGTCCTAAGGACCAAGCATTTTTAATTATTATTTTTTCCTTGGTTTCCTTGCCTGTGGTGTCTCTGTGATAGACGTGATAAAAGTTTTTTCTAAAATGTGAAGTGTGAGTACTGAACACTTTGTAGACTGCTGTAGTCCCCTTTCACAGTACAGCTGCCATCCCTTCTCTAGTTCTTTCTTCCTTTTCTCTTAACCCTGTGCAGAATTACTTAGTGTAGGGTCTGCCAAACAAGAGGTGAGAGATGATGGACCCCCTGAGGAATGAGAAAATGGAGAGGTTGACTGCACACATTGCACATGAATAGTAGGAGGAGACGCTATTCTACTCTTGTTCCTTTCTGCCATCTAAAGGTATCCTCTAAAGTAACTTAGCATTACATAGTGCTTTGAGCAATGAACTGTGAGTCAGGAAACCTGGGTTTTAACCGTCACTGCATAGTTTTGAATAAATCACTTGCCTGGACTCAGTTTCTCAATATGTAAAACACTCATTATGACTATCTTTTGAAAACTGCTTTATGATGTGTGGCTGGAAAACAAACTAGAAGTGCAAAATTTCTTTAAATCAGCTCTTCACTAATGTAACAATGGAAAGCTGAGATAACCAATTTGAAGGGAAAAATACAAATATTTCTAGTGCTTGAAGACTAGCACTGCCCCATGTGAGAGCTAGCTTGGGCATCGCTTTATCCATTACACAGTTGTGCATAACCTGCTTTGCTGGTCACTATAATGGATAGTTGATTATAGGCAGCTATAACTGTTATAAAATGTTGTGGTTTGGGCTGCACTGGCCACTGAATGAAAAACAGATGCTCTCTTTGTCCTCTCTTCCCTTCAGAGAAGGACAGAAAATAAGAGAGATTTATGAGTTGAAAACAAACTACTTTAATGAAATATTAGTAGTAAAATAATAAAAAGAAAAGATAATAATATTCATAAGAAAATAATGAAATATATACAATATATACAAAACCCTATCAAGCTCCCAGGGTGACGATCACACCACCAGCAGACACTGGGAAAATCCCAGACTGGATTCAGCAATGGATGGGGACTGGATTCTGGATCTGGATTCAGGAACACACTGATGGGGATCATAGGCAGACAGACAGTCCTCCTTGGATGCCAGCCACTGAAGAAAGAGAATGACCCCTTTGATCCCTCAGCTTTTACACTGAGCACGGGGCAGATGGGATGGAACACCCCGTTGGTCAGTTTTGGGTCACCTGCCTTCTCTGCTCCTCCCCACAGGTGCGACCCCTTTACACTTTTCCACTTCCAACCCTCCAACTTGGTACAAAGTGAGCTGACCTTGGCTGCTAGAGCAGTAAGTAAAAGCAGGAGCCTCTCTGCTCCTCCCCACAAGTGCGACCCCTTTACACTTTTCCACTTCCAACCCTCCAACTTGGTACAAAGTGAGCTGACCTTGGCTGCTAGAGCAGTAAGTAAAAGCAGGAGCCTCTCTGCACACCATTTCTTGGTTTTCACTATACACATCAGACCTTATCTGCTAGAAGGGGACACTGCCTGAAAAATTTCAGCGAGTTAGTTAATTATGAGAGGCTTAGCTGTAAAGTAAAATTACTGAATTTTGTGTCCTTAAACCAGGACATAAAATAAAGAAGGGAGCAGGGAGAGGAGAGAAGTACAAAGAGAGCTGCATTTTCAAAATGATGAAGGGAGTCAAGAAGAGAAGTTTTGCTTGAATTTTGTAGCTAACACAGTGTTTCTGTACTTCCACTTCAGCTGCAGATATTGGACTTACTAATCAAGTGGTCTTTCTGATCCGTTTCCCTGAATCCCAAAATTTGAGCAGCCTTTATCTACTACTTTTACTAATAGTAAAAACCCGCTACTGTATGTTCTTCTCCCAGATTCATACAATTATAGGATAGTGTAGGGGAACACAGATCTCCTTATGAATAAATGCACGCATTAATGAATAAAGCTAGAAGTGTGTACATAAAGGCTTCACAAAATTTGGGACTTAGGAAACAGCAATCACTGCAAAGACAACTTGGCTGTTGAGTCCAATACCACTTTCATCAGCACAGAAAAAAAGAGTGCAATTCTGAATCTGGAGAAGGCATGTTCAGAGGGATGGTGTCTTTAATTTTTGTCTTGGGTGTCTAATTTATTGTTATTTTTTGAAGTTAAATATAGTACCTAACTCCTTCTTCAGACCTTACTATTAAGTCTCTCTGGCTACATCTGTTCCTGGATAAATCCACCCTACTGATCCCTCGGGCATGTGGTGGCCTGGCTCATATCCATGCCACTCAAGTTTTTGTGCCGTACAAAAAGAATGCTTAAGGTCGACTGTGTCCTTTACTGCATATCAGCAGGAATTTGTCATGCTGTTATAACTATCTCATTATCCTTTACTTGGCAATACAGGTCCTTCTCTACACAGTCCACCATGACTCAGCTGGCAGGAGAGCAAAGCCTGTGAAGACATTGTTTAAGGAATCAAGTTCCCTAAGAGTGCCAAATATGGCACAGCTCATACCTACACTGTGTACTGGGTAGACCATCTGGCAGACTGACCTCTGAACCATGCCTGGAAACTGTGCTTAATGGACTGCTTGATCCAAGCTAGGCTGGAGCTGTAATGCTGGCATATATATCAACAAAGACACATACAGTAGAGGATTATGGTCCTGGTGCAAAATGTGCAATGAACAAACTCAACAGCATGCATGCATTTGCAGTGACCCACTGTCCCATCCCATTTGTGAAGCAATATAATAGTACCTTCCTTACTCATGTGCTTAGTGGGGGATAGTGAATGGCTGTGAAATGCTCACAAGCCAGTGAATTTGATTAGAAGCTTTCATTGGTTTTTTGGCATTCCTGTAGATTAAAGGATCAACAGAAGACAACTAAGAAAGGTCAGCCTACTGTGAATGTCTTCCTAGGTGCTATGAAGGGATCTAAACCAGATCAAGAAGATTCTGTTCAAAAACACAGAAATGTGTACATGACAGACTTGAGGTAGAAGCAGCACAAACTCACACATAAGCAGAGCCTTAGCCAATTTGAAAATAGATGGATATGAATAATAACTCAAAGAGGAAGCAGTAAGGATAACGGCTGATTAGTTATAGCTTAATGTTTTGATATATAATCTCAATTTAAAAATCAGGAATAATAAGTAAACAATCCCCCAATAGACAACCAACCATCAGTTTCTCACTCATATTTTTAGTAAGAGATACAGCAGAGGTGGTTATTAGACAGGCGTATTTTTGATAAATTTAATAAGAATATTCCAAAGAGAAACAAGAGGAAATTTAGCCTAACACATTTTTAAAACAAAGAAGTGGCTTTTATTGCAGTGTTTAACATTCATGCAAATGCACACACAAACAAAAATCTCCAAAGCAGGCAAGAAAATATAGAAAGAGACAAACACACATGATAAAACAGATGAACATGCATGGTCTCACAAATGAGAACATTTAATCCTGGATATTGAAAAAAGGTGGAAAAGGGATTTGGCGGTGAAGTTAAGCTGGCTGGGGCAGCTAATGGGGAAGATGCCTTCATCAGATGTATCAGTAGCTATGCATATCAAAAAAGTGCAATAAAAAACAGTGAGTGGATTGTTCTGTAATTTACCCAGATTAGAATAATAATTTGAATCCAAGTTTTAGTGGTATGTGAGGGAGGCAGAAAGATAAAAAGTCTTGTGGGAAAAAAAAGGGAGAGAAAATAGTATTCTAAAACACCTTAAATGTTCAGAGGAAAGATCTGAGAGAAGATCCATAGTTCTTGCCTATGGGGACAAAAATGGTGTCCAATATCACATGAAGAAATGGGAAGAAGATTTTAAAGAAAAGCATTGATTATATTAAAATTAAAGACTGCAAACTGGAGAAAGAGGAAGAGAGAGTGGAAGACAGAGTGAATTTGGATTTCTAGTCTGCAGATGTTCTGTAAAGTCAAGAGTTTTAATTGTCTTTTTAGTCTTTTGGGAAGAAGCTGAAAAATTGTGCTAAAACGGATTTTTGTATTCCTCTTTCAAGACAGAGTGGAAAAATATAATATTTACAAGTACAGAATTGTTGTAATAGCAAGAACTTAAATGATTTTCAAAAAATAAATGATCAATGGTTCCCTTGTAATCATATCGGTTCTGGAGGTAGTGCTTTTACTTATGACACTTCAGAAAAAATCACAATTCTAGCATCACCATTCATACTGTAAGCTTAGTAGAAAATGATGACAAATATCTGAAAAATCACTTATGTGATTCTCTCTATGGAACTATCCTCTGATACTGCAAGGAACAGGGAGTTTTACAGGTTTGAATTATTACACAAACAGTAAATGCTGAAGCTTTAAACATGGTTCAGACCATGTTCATCAAAATGTTTGCAAAGTCTTTAATAGCTTCACACAAACCTGAGTGGTTTATAGTGTAATCAAAAATCTCCAGAAGCATGTTTTGATCTACAGACAAATAAAACTTAGTAATTTAATTTTTCTTTAATTAATATAAATCTGAAACTCAAAGAAAAACTCTAAAGAAAAAAAAACCCAACGAAAAACTGAAAAATCATAAAATGACATACATTCAGACTCGTTCTTTTTCTTTCTATCTCAGATAAACTAAGTAACTCTTTTACTCGTAAAGTAGCTAAAGAAGAGAGTTCAGCATGCTAAATTAATTCCTCAGAAACATTTAGGTAAATATAAACTCAATGCTGAGTTTCTTTTAAAATTTTCTTTCCTTTTCAGTCTCAGTTCCACAAATATTATGGTCAGCATGTTCATGCTATTTCAGACTATACCGGAAAATAGTCAACGGTCATTACAGAAAAGGACTGCCACCTGTTGCTTTTTATGCATAATGACCAAAATACACAAGCAAATCAGTTAATGTAGTGATGATGGCAAAGGGGATTAAATAAGGCTATCTATAAAGTAGGATAAAGATACATTTCTCTGAGGTGTCAAAAGGAAGACTGAAACTCCACTAAGTAGGCTAACAGGGGCTAAACAGTCACCCAAAAGAAGGTAAATTATTCCTTAATCTCCAAAGTGCTCTGTACAGGTGATCCCTGTGATCATACTGACTATCACTAATTTTAATGTTCAATACAGCTCTTCATGATGGTAGATGCTAAATGCAGATGGAAGCCTTTAAGATACAGGCCAGATTGTAAGGTGATTTATTCATTAAGGATAGGAAGTCCCATTGCCATTCATATTGTTACCAATTAAACCAAGTAACAACCAACAACTATGCATAAAGCGAAATTCCTATGTTTGGTTTCCGCTGAGCTGCGTAACTTTTTAGATGACATTTTTATTGTAATTTAAAAGTTTTATGTGTATTCCTCTTGTGCGTGCCAAAGTGGAACTGACTTTCTCAAAGTTTATCAATGAGAAACAGCTTGTTTAGCAAATGGAGCATCTCCTCCCAGATTATTTTAGTGTTGTACTGTGACTTGTGCTATGACATCCTTTAATTCTTATTTCATGCCTAAAATTTAAAATTAGATATGCTCAGGAAGTTGGCAAGAATTTTTCATTGTAAATGTTCTCTGGATTTTCTTCTGATAAGCATGGTAAAGTTGCAGTTGGGACTGCATCTTAAATGGTTGGAGGGCACACTTTCAACATTTGACTGAATTCGCAGCTAGGATAAGGAATGGCCCACTAGCAATGATGAGAGCCGCATTTCAGTATCCTGGGGAAAAGGAACATGTCTGGTCATCTTCATTTTTGTTGTAAATGGCAAAAGTAGAACTACTTCCATCAGCTGACATGTACAGAATAGCTTTTATGTTCTGCAATAATAATAAGTAGTGCAGAGAATATATAATAGATGATTATATTGTTATTTATTTTCAAATAAGGAAAATATTTTTATAGTACCATCTTACAAAGTTCATTTTGTGAATTTATTGTCTAAAAAAACCTTGCAATTACAGTAATCAGTAAATGCCACTAAGGTAAGAAATGAAGTTTAATTTATAAAGACATTGTTTTTTCTCATTGCATAGGTACTTAAGCATTACAATGGGTGGGCAAAACACAAGAATTACTTTTGTTCACTATTACAAAGTATGTGTAAAGAAAAAACAATTTGTTAGTCATGTTTCTCATGAAAATGTCAGAATCAATTGAAACATAAATGAAGCATTTTGTTAACTATAAGTACTGATTTTTCAGTTTATGGCTACAGGAAAAGAATCTTTTCTTGTAATAAAATTTTGACTCTACAGATTTAAAAACATTATATTTACCTTGAAAAACAATTTTTATCTTTGGTGTGTTTTGAAAACTGAAGAAATAAATATTAATACCCAGGCAATTACATAACCATACTCACTAACATTATTATTAGCCATATTCATTCATTATTAAAGTTTAATTTTATTGGACCTCTGATACAACATTTGTCCTGTAAATCAAACATCATTGCTGCCTTCATGAGGGAAGTGCCTCCAGTAGCCAAGCCTTAACCCATATCTGCTTGTATCTACCTACACAGCTCATAGCTCTCTCCACAGAAGTGCTCAATGCCCGTCTGTGCTGTGGAAGGGGAGTGAGGTGCTGGTATTTCTAACGTAACAGAGGCTGCCCTAGGTCTGGAAGCAGGCATTGCAGCAGCAAAATACTGCACCAGAGCTAATCAGCCTTTTTAAAAGACGTGTGGCTATGCAGCCTCGAATTCAGTGCCACACTGACATGGGAAAATATTTTTGTGAAATATGGGAACTACGTAGCTTTGAGGGCATCAATGCAGAACTTTCACATGCTAGTATGCTGCCTTCAGAGCTATTTGGGAAAAAAAAAGAAAGGCTCCAATCTCACAGTAGGTTGTTGGAGAAAAGCGAGTCATCTGGACTGGCACAGACCAAGGCAATTCTCTCAGCTTCCATGCTAGAAACACAAGGAAAGATTATTTAGTGTTGCCTGAGTTCAGGCATAGCCTTGGCCTTTAGAAGTCAAGCCTTATGAGAAGCAGTGCAATTCTGTCTGCACACAGAGGCAGAACACTGGACTCCAAAAGCACATGATTTCACACTCGGTGGCACAGTCAGTTAATCAGCTACTGCCCACAGCCTTCCACTCAGATGTTGCCGTTTCCACTGTGTCAGTACAGCTGTGCACATGCCCCATGGAAATGCAGAGTGTGGAATTGGCTTGGGCAAAAAAAGTGTCCCCTTGTATCCCTCTACTTTTTCCTTTTTGTCTTTAGCCCTCATTTCTCTAGTGCAGTTCACTGTGCAGCCTCTCACCTATACTCATACAAACACAGAATGGGAACAAGACGGGGCAAAACTTATCAGGCAGGGTAACAGCTTCCCAGGATAACACTGCTCCTTGTATGGGAGCAAAAAAATCATTCCTTTCACCTGGCTAGCAAACAATTTGATAAATATCTTACCAGAAATGAGTTTATTAGAAGTCAGAAATAATTGTTACCGCATACCTTTTGGTATTCACTCCCACAATGCAACAGAGAGAGGAAGTGAATAAACTTCTTGTTTTGGAACATAAACATCCTTCTGTGCTTCCCAGCTGCTCACAGCAGGGTTTTCTGCTCCTTGAAACTAGTTAGTAATGTCTACTTTTAAAGGCTAGCGGATCACATCACCTTTTCTTCTCATGGATATGGATAGTTTGTGAGTCAAATGAATTAACTGTCTTTCAAAGCAACTGAAAAGCCTGCAGACCCCTGGAGATCCACAATGCGTGGTATGTTTGTCATTGGCTAATCTTCTTTTAATGGACAGAGGCTCTTGCTCTTTATTTTAGTGAAATCACTCATTTTATGGTTGAAGTAAGTGATTACAAAAACGTTATTCTAATCATGTTTTGTAAGAAAATGGAAACCATCATTTTACCTTGCACCGGTATTATGTTTAGTCTATCCTATTCAAATTGAGAACTTATTAATCAAATCTGATGAGACAACAGTGTATGTTTTTTCTATTTACTTTTCTAAATCTGTTTGCACTAGCAGGATTATTTTTTTTTTTCCATTTCTGGAAATGGCACAAAAATAAGATAAAAACACACACAAACAGTAACAGGAGATACGCAAAGGACTTACAGACAACTTATTTTAAATACATTCTTCTGATAATATATAGAGCCTTGCTTTCTCCTTCATTTATGCTGTATGTCACCTCTTGAAACATTCTCTCCAGAGTACTGAATGCTTTTTAATGTTTTCATATGGCAATCAATAATTATCAATTATACACTTAGTGATATAGTGCCAAACCCTTTCATTTAATACTTGGTTCATCAATTGTTCATATATACGTTCTGTCAAGCAGCTTAATGATATGATTGAATTGTGTGCTATTGATTTTCTATCTGTCAAGTTTATGCAGTGATTTGGAAATACTGGGCCTATACACTGATGTAATTTCCTTGACTTCAATAAAGTCATTATTCTGTTGGTGTAAGGGATTTGATAATCAGATTGCCAAACATCTGGAATGAAAGACCTTTTCGGTGAGGATATAATACTGCCCTCTACAGTCTCTTCACCTAACAAGATTAGGTTCTAGTTTCTTTTAAAATGTAAGGGATTACTTTGTTTGGTGTCGTGGTTGATTACATGTACTCTAATTATACATGTAATCTAATTGTAAACTAATCCATATGAGCCTTCATTGTTTAGAAATATATAGGTTAGTCATGAGACAAATGAGCATGCCAGAATTATGTTAAAAAGATGTCATCACCTTTAGAAAATCAAAATAAATCAAAACGTGGGCAGGGAATTCAAAATGGGTGGATCACTGTGCTTGCACACGATATTTGCAGGGGATCTGAGATACACTGGAGTAAAACCAGCCAGTTCACTGCTTTTATACCTATTACAATAAAATTATCTAGGTCAGTCAGACATTAGCTAGACAGCAAACATAAGAATAATGAGAATTTGGAACAGTCAACATCTCTTACAGTACTGTACTTCTACTGCTGTTGAAGTATTTTCTTTTTTGATTCTTCTGAATCTGATACTTTTCCAAAAGAATATAATGTTTCTTTCCCTCCTGCAACTTGAATTTTCTTAAGAAAGGGCAAAGATTGGTAAATATAAACTCAAATAACTGAAAAAGTGATGTAAATACTAAAACAACAGAGAAAAAATGCTGAATATCACAGCTATTCAATGGTATCTTGCACACTTATATATTCTAAAAAAACTGAAAATAATTTCTCTCTTGGATACTTCCTTATTTCCTGACTTGTTAACCTTCTCCCCTCCTCCTGACAAGAAGAAAAAAACCCACAGCAACAAGAAAAAAAAAAAAGTCCACAACCAAGCAAAAAGAACCCCCTCAACCTCTACATAACTGACAACTTTGAATGACAGCGTGTGGAGCAAAGGATATATATTCAATTACCTCAGTCTTATAATGGGTTGCTTTTCATATTCAAATAAATGCCCACTAATAAATACCAGAATCATAAATGCATCCCACAAGGAAATCTCATTAAAACTTATTCATCCCATCCTTCTATGTCTTCTCCAAATGTCAGAGATAAGAACAGCTTTATAGTACTCCTAGAAGATTAACAAGTATAAAATTTTTTGAAGCAGCTGGGCAAGTAAATCTTAGTCAAGAGACTTTTCCTGACAAGACCTCCCTCATATTTAAATTATAAAAACTAGAACTTAACTAACTGCTTAAGTATTCCCATCTTCATAGTAAGATGCATGTAGAAATTAAATCTCTCAGCCTGGAAACAAGCTGTTAAGGGCTTCAAAAATCAGGGTTGCCATACAGTTCTTTTTCAACTGACTACATTTTTAAATTAAAACGGGAAGTGGGGGGCAGGGGAAGTTACTCCTGAAACTGGCTAAAAGAAGAAACTTCTAAGAATCTCCATGGATTGTATGCGCCAGGGAGACCAATTTAAGGATTAAGGGCAATATTCTGACCTCATAACCATTTACACAACAGAAGAGGGAGCTTTAGGGAATAGGAGCAATTCCATTGAGATCAGAAAGTATAACATCAACAAGAATATATCTGAAGGCAGAATTTCTCTATGAGAAAAAATTACCAAAATAATGAAATCTTAAAAACTGTGTGGATTCATACCAGGTACTCCAAGCTCTTTTTTTTTTTTTCTTTTGACAGATTAGAAAGCAGCATCCAAACTGTTTATTAAGACCAGCATCGCTAATACTGTTTTTATTTTCATTTCTCTTAATTAGTTTATACCATATGTGCGAGAGTTAGGCATATCAAGAGGGATGTGGGATTAGAGGTGGGGTCCCAAACTTTGTATGTTAAATTTTCACTGAGCTATCAATACACTAGCTATATTTCTAAAGACAGTTTAAGCAGGTAGTATAATACGGAAGCACCAAATAGTGTCAATAAGGATTGAAGGGATTTTGAAAGTGAAGATTTTCATTGACCTTTGGAAACATATTACTGACTCACCGCTTTTCTTTTTCTGTAATCAGCTACTTTATGTCACTGGTATTTTACTAGCCACTGGTAACAGTAAACATGTACACCCAGGAAAAAGGGCATTCCAAAACTGCTGTCAGCATTATAAACAGACAAAGTTATAGAATTTGCTTTGAAATACAGTGAACATGACTGTATTATGTATCTAGATACGGGTCTACCTCACACTTCCAGCTGAGCCTGCAGCTATTAAGGTTATTCCAAAATATCTGTATCTCTTTGGGCTTGAAGTAAGACTACAAATCTCCTAACAAAAGTCTACCCTATTGTTCGGAGTATCTCCCAACTGTAGCTGGATCAAAAGAAAAACTTTCCTGCTACTTTTTGCTCCTGTCCCCTAAACCAAGATTTGAAGTCATGGGAAACACAGAAAAAATCTGCTTTTCAGAAAAATGAAATAATGGTTGTAAAAGGCATTGACTTGACTAAAGATTGATATTCCTTATTTTTGTAAAACAGATCATTGTGACTTTTAAGATTCTAAATTCATTGCAAGCAGCTGATAGATACCTTTATGAATCCAGGCCTATGTGTACAGGAATTCAAATATATCCATGCAGTTTAGCAGTTTTACCTTAACTCTGAGTGAGAAGGGGCCACCTCCAGAGCAGCAAGCCAAGTCTGCTTCACTGTGATAGGAATTCTGTAATAGAGACATGCAGTACTGTAGCGTCTCTGAATTGAGGCTCCAATAAACAGCAAAATCTTCTGGTCCCTAGCTGTTCAGTAACAATTTAAAATCAAAGATTTGCTAATCCTATATCATCTCCATGCTATCACTTGACTCCTTGTTGTATAAGGTATAATAATTTAATTCCATCTAGAAATCGCATATCCTGTGGTGAGAAATACAGCAAAACTACACCAATTCCAGTCCTGGCTTTCTGACACTTTCAGGAAAGTTTTGCTTGGTTTCATCCCTTCTGCACCATGTCTAAAATCTCCTGTTACACAGCATCATCTAAATTGCAGTTCTCCAAGGTCAGTCTAGTCACTGGTTATTCATAATTAGGTGCCAAAAGACCTTGTATCATGTTGAAATAAGGAAACAAACCAAGTCAAAGCTACAGAACTCTTAACAACTTTAATTAAAATGTAGCATCATGTCATATTACTTGGAATTTTTACAGCGAACATCTATATATGTCCACTGATATGCCTGGTAACATATTCCATTGCTTCTGAAGTATTACGAGCGTGAAACATGCTTCTAATCACGCTTACATGATTATATATAAAAGCTCTGATGACTGTGCTTGTGATAAGTATCTGTTTTAAACGTGTCTCAAATTCAGCAGGGATTCTGAAACACCATCTGAAAAATACGAATGGAAATCCCAAAAAAATCATCCAGACTGCCAACATTGTAGTAACTTGACTACATCTCATCATTACTAGATACATGATGTATCTCCACCAGAGCTCCCCTTTTATGTATCTGGAGAACACCTCACGCATTGCAAACTCAAAACAAAGTTGTAATTTGCTAGTTTCATAAAAACAGCTTAGCCCTTACTCAAAATAAAAGTGTAAAGTTTGGCCAAATTTTGTAAGTGAGAATGCTGAAATGCTTAAAAGCTTCAGTCTCAGGAGAATATAGCTCTAAGTAAACAAAACCGCTATCTTTTACTACTGTACTCTCACTGAAAGTATTTAAAGGTATCACTAGCAGGAATTTGAATATTAGGAAATGTTTTTGACTGAAAACTCTATTCAGCCCCCTTTCAAGATGACAGATTAACAGCTAAACGCCATCTAGATATTTCCATCAGTTAATTAACTGTCCTCTGTTGCTGCAATACAATATTTGTCTCTGGTACTAATGTACTTAATCCGTCTATCCAGTCTATCTATAGATTTATTTTGTAATTATTCATTACAGATTTTCTAGTAACATAGGCATGAAGTAAACAAATTTCCTGTAAACATGCAGTTTGTATAATGTTCTACGCTAAACGCACTGTAGGAGCCAGTTGAAAACTATTGGGAAATCTTACTCACTGGGGCGAGAATAAGAAAGTTGAAAATCACTAGTAATATAGATGAGGTAACTCCAAATGGTTTAGGTTTTTTCAGAACTTCTTTATTTTATTCTAATTGTCTTGCTTGTAAGTCAATGTGTAGAAAACAATCTGTACAGTTATTTTCAGAGAAAGTACTTGGAGTAATGATGACAGTGAGACTTTAAACAAAAGGATGAATTATTATATACATTAAGGTTATATAATGGCATTATACCATTCCTTCTATTAACTGGAGAGCAACTTAGAGGTGTTAGTCATGCAGTTAGCCTACAGGTCTTCAGGTTTTACCTGGAGCTGTTTAAGTAAGGATCTGGTCTCAGAACTTCAAGACTGGTGTACCTGAATCAGATTACTGATAAATCAGACAGTTCATTGCAATAGGCAAGATAATGAAATAGCTTCTCGCTGCTTTGCCTTGGCTTTGCTGCTGCCTATAGAAGTGGGAACTGGAGGATCATTTGCTGGTGCAAAGCGATCTTGTGCATTATGCAATGCAGCCATGTACATGCAGAATAGTTGCCTGGCACTGCAGTCCTGTCAGCTTCTGCTTCTCTTATACTGGTTGCAGCTTTTCCTGTTTGGTAATTCTCTTTTTATGTTAATGTAATATCCATACTTCTTGGTATTTCTGTACTATTCTAAGGATACTTTTCCATCTCAAAGGTTTGACAAGCTCTCATAAAAAATTCTTACTACCTGCATCTCAAAAAAACTTGACACACAAGAGCACTGTCTTAAATACATTTCGTCTTTTTATAGCTCCCCTGATTTCTACCCCTTTCAGCTCCATTCATTTAGTTTCTACTCAGTAATCATGCCTGCCTGATCTATTTGGTTTTATTCCAGAAGACATGGTATTTTCTGTATAAAGACTTGATACTGTCACTGGAAAGACCATAGATGTACAGAATTGATCCTAAAGGAAGCAATCTCAAAACTTAGTGGGCTTTTGACAAAACTAAAAATTCAGATCATGCTTTTAGACCTGGACCTCATCAACAGGAACTTCGCAGTTGCAGCAAGAATAGACTTCTGTCTTCAGTTTGTCTTGCCTCCATTTTAAACACAGACTTTGCAGTCAAATTAACTTGGAATTAATTGAAACTTAGATAATTTTAGGTCATTTAGCTATAAATGCAACAGCAATCAAAACACATGCAATTCTGGAAACTACTTTTTTTTTATTCATCAATCAGCTGGAATTCATGCTTACTGAGGAGACTGGTATTACTAAGGATATTATTTTATTTGGACTGCCATAGATAAAAAAACTAAAAGTGATCAATTCAATGAATTTATATAATATCCATCAGGTAACTGCACAGAACAATCACTTGTTCTCATCCCCTTCATCAAAGTAGTATTTTGTTGATCAAGGGATTGGGAAGAGCTTGTCCAGCTTGTTTCCTGGAAATGAGTATGAGAATGGACACACAAAGTAAATTACAGAACAAAATAAGGATGACATTATTAAAAGGCTTTAATATCCATTTTGTTTCCAGTCCACATATTAAAATCTCCATTTAACAAATACACTAATTACCTGAACAATAACTTGCCAAATTACATTAAAAAAAATTATGAAAAAATCTTACTGTAATATGGTTTCAGGGAAATATAGATGAAAGGCAGATGAATCAATACTAATAAAAAGTTTAGATGGAAACTTCTGAAAAGAGCTTCCAAGAGACTGTCAGGGAGCAGGCAGTGACAAAACTTGAAGAAGTAACTTGGGGGACTGATCATTCATCTCTGCTTTTTGTGGGAAGTTATAAGAATGTTTTTAGAAAGAATTTAACCTGAATATCTTCATCTCTTCACACAGCATCCATCAAATCTTCACTTCTTCCTTGGTGTCCACGCATTTTTTTCTGTGCAATATCACTCTTTTCAAAGTATCTGACCATTAGAAATACTATTTTATGATTGATGTATTAAGTTACAATACTACTTTGTAAAGCCTGATTCAATGTTTACCAGCTATCTTTGATAACATAAGGATCTTCGTGCTATCAGTATTGTTATTAAAATAAAAATTACAGATTCTGAAAACTACTATCCAGAACTAGAGCTTCAAATAGCTTTACTATCATGAACCTTTTGCATTGGGAGATGTTGAATAGAGACTATTATGCAATTCATTGTTTCGGTTTGTTTTCTTAAGAAGAAATTTGAATGAAGACTTGATGGACCTCAAGCAAACAGGTTTAGTTAATATAATTGTATTACTTCTGACAGAATGGAATGGCCTCAGTGAGAGATTAGTTGTGACAGCCCATTCGTTTCATATTTTCTCTCTCAGATAATCTAATAACTTTACCCACTTCTATTCTTCCATGATTCAGTGTAGAAGTGATAATTCTTTTATATCAGAACTCTTTTTTTCTTTTAATTTCAGGTCTTTCAGTGTCCCTGAAGTATCATGGTGAAAATAGGTTTTTTGTTGCTGTGTTAAGACAGAATGACCATTTGACTCAATGCTTTATTTTCTCCCATTTGAAATAGAAGTTGTCTACATAGATTTACATAAAAGTAAGAACCCTTTGTGATTTTTCTGTAAATCAGTATCTACTCAACCTAGAACTGTGGGTTCTAAATTAGGTTTTATACAGGTCTTTCTCTAGTACCAGTGAATAAACCACATTTTCCTCAGATTTCTCATTCAAAATGTAACCCAGAGTACCAGAAAAGCTCTAAGCAAAATATAACATAATAATATAATTAAAGCCATTTTCAGTAAGTCAGCACTTCTTTTAGTTTTTGTCTTCCCTTCCGAACAAAGGCAGTGTAGACAATTATTTTAAATTAGGTAACATGAGAATATTATTTGTGTAACAGAAATAGGTTTCTTATTGTAATTAAGTTTAAAAGATCTTGCTCTGGAGATGAACAGAATCAGTCTTGAAAATACTGGGTATCTCCAACTGCAGGTATGTTTGGAGGTTGGATGGTGATATCAATTCAGTCTGCTAGTGAAGTGGTAAAGATGTGATGAGGGAGTAGCTCCTCATAGGATTTTAATTATATTTGAAAATACGGGTTGCCCAGAGAAGTTATGGATGCCCCATCCTTGGAAGTGTTCAAGGCCAGGCTGGATCGGACTTTTAGCAACCTGGTCTAGTGGGAGGTGTCCCTGCCCATGGCAGGGGGGTTGGAACTAGATGATCTTCAAAGTCTCTTCCAACTCTAAACATTCTGATTCTATGAAATATAGGTAAAAATCTCCACAACCTCCTGCCTTTATCAAAAGTACTTTTGGACAACCTTTGATTGACTTCAGTGGACTGTATTAAGACTATGTAAATGCAGTTGATTTGGTTACTGAAGTGAATAGATTTATACAACACTCCAAAAGGTCTTTCGATAAAGACGTATCTCGAAATGTTTCAGAATTTGCATTCATTTTTTGAGTTTTCCAACTTCATTCCATCATATTATTTTTTTCTTTGATATGGACAAATGTTTCAACATAATAAATGCTGCTGCATCAAAGAAATTTGACTGAAAAATTGCCATACTGACAAGGAACAATGAGTTCTGTATAAGAATCAGATCACAAACACATGGTGAGTCAGCGGAAGCTGTAAGAGTATATACATAGAAAATCTATGTAAGAAGATCTGGGCATTTTCTACATAATAGTGATAAATTGTGAAGGACCACAATCCATAAACTGGACACAAGAAACATGATTCCCTTTATAGAAAGTGTCAGTGAAGATAAGGGACCAGGACTAGGACTTAAAGATAAGGTATTAGGAACCAGATTTGACAACTTAATATTTTTGCTGCCATACTTCTGATATCTGATGTTCTTCTTTAAACTCAGTCTCCTCTACTGAGCCTTTCACTTTGCACGTTTCTTGACTCTAAGTAAAAACAAATATAAATAACAGAACAAGTAAAACAGAAAAAAACCTATTAACCCAAAAATTAAACAATCCCAGATACATCAGCTTTAAAATTTATCTTAAAGTAACTTTATAATTGGAATGGCTCATGACTCTCTAATGTTTGCATTTTGTAGTGCTAGTATAAGTAAAGTAGAGTAAGTGAAGCTCATGGAAAAAGAAATGTTAATACAGGAGGAAAAAAATGGAGAATAAGCAAAAAAAAAAAAGAGTTGGAGATGTTTTAGAAGGGGAAGTATCCACTGACCTAGACAGTATGAGTTTTGGTATGACACAGCAGAAACTGGGCAAGATGTTTAACAAAAGGAAGAAAGAGAGAGCGGAACTGTAAAAATACACACACAGGAAAAGAACAGATGAGTTTAAGTAGGTATGGGTGGTCAGGGCACAGAAAGAGAGGAAAAAATTAAACTGCATTTCTGGCAACTTTCTCATTTCCCTCTGTATAAAGCACGGGGCGGGGGGGGTTAAGGTAGAAAAACAAACAAAAAAATTAACTTAAAATTTCAGCAGACATACAGGAGAAAAATACAAATTTTCATAACAGATATAACCAATATAACTGATTAATCTAAATAGCATTTAAGCTTGCCCCCATGTCTTAGTACGGAAAAAGGGTATAAAACATTCACGTGAAAGTCACTTTAAAGTCAGGCAGAACTTTAAAGAATTGTGTTTAAAAAGTGCCTTTGAGGGCTATTGCTGAAAAACTATTTCTTATTGCTAAGCATTATTTTGCTTCTGTGCATAGATGTACTCAGCTCTTCCTTCACCTGAGAGATTTAGGCTAAATCTTCAAGATAACAACCAGTGCTAGCTGCAGAGAAATGGAGATACTCATTCTAAGTCATCAGGTTCACAAACCAGAAGTATAGTCACGTTATCATGGACCATTTAGTCACACCATATAGTCTGGATGCAGCAGTGTTTTATTTCTGATAGTACCTACATTGCGCAGTTAAAGCTAACAAGTGTTCATACACACATCTTTACTAGCTATGTTTATTTGCCCCTAGAAAACCCCTTCCAGGACCTCCATTCAGCATGGCTGCTATTAATCGCCATTGTCATTAACTGATTTCATGTCATTGATGAAGCATCTTGCAGAATACTTCAGTAATGCTTGTGAGGGTCATAATTTTTCTTATTCTGATCTAACTTTATTGATTCTCTCCTCAGAGGAACAGCACCCCTCACAGCTTTATGGGACCATTCAAACAATCTAAGAATGATTTATATTACCCTTAAGGAAAAAGACATCAAGACTTGTTACTCGCATGCTGAGATTTTCTCTGAGATCTCAAGCTGTCAAAATACTAAACACAAGTCAGGATATTCCTGAGTAATGTTAAGCACGACAAAACTTCATAGCATTATTAGGCTTCATGTTATAATTGGGTGACGTTTCCACTTAACATGCAATTTATTTTATTCAATATTGATAAGACTTAATGGATGATGTATTTGATTCAAGGCTCTGATACAAATGTAGAGTCTTAATTAACAAGTGATATATTTGATGCATTGAATAATGCATCCGATTTAATAGAGGATGCAGTGTATCTTCAGCTGAAGGTGATTGGTCTTTTTAGTGAGAGATTAATTCATTTCAGAAGATGATGTATCACTTTCAATATGAACTAAATCAAATTTATAATACTTTTTTTTTTCTTCTCTGCAGCATGCAAAGTAGCACAAGGAACAAGTTTGCCCTCAAGTGGACTTCAAAGGCAGATCATACCTCCAAGGTACCAGGTGGGCTGAATCAGTGGTTAATTCATTCATTCATGCTGTGATAGGGGTGGAACCAAGTTCTAATAAGCCACTGCCTTCTCCGTCGACCTTTGCTTTATTTCTATGTAAAATTATATTAAAGTTATTTAATTACAGATCCCCAGAAGTGGAATAATCTTTGTATTAACTAGAATTGGCAATAACACTTGAAAAATTCAAGGCGCAAAATTTATTTGAACTTGAGACATTGAAAGACGAAGGACATCTTTAGGCATGTATTTTTCTTAGGTCACAAAAAAAAATTTGGCAAATTTGACAGTATGTGCTTTTATTTTATAAATTCATCTTCTCAATACCACTGCTTTTACTTCTTGTAAAACTAGGAAACTAACTCATCCAAACGAATCAGTGAGAGAGCTTCAGTTTAGATCACTGGAGTTTTCAACTCCTGTATATAGACAACTAGCCAGGTTTATCACATTGAAAACACAGGAAGGCTACGTGGAGTCAATATTCCATTTCCACTTTCTGTAATGTGAAACCTCTGTGTTCGCTTACTATTCTATCAAGCCTTTATTTTTCTGTTCACAGCTCCATAAATTCAATACTCTTTGCTTCTAATCTAATTTGCTGACAAGCGAAAATGACCCAGGTTCAAGACAATGCCAGCTAGTTTTTTAAATTACATATTTAGAACTAAAAAAGTATTAGGACATGCATATATAACCCAATGAGTATATAATGGCTGTCATACTAGTACATAATATCCCTAGTAATTTAATTATAAACATCTGACTGTTTGGTATTTAAACAGGAAAATGACTGTTTAAGCACTATGCAGTTAAAGAATAATAAACCTTCTGGCATATTCTTTATTCAAAATGTTACACTAAAAAATAAGATCAAAAGAGATTCACCAGCAATGAAAAACTGTTCTGAAGTAAACTGACTTTGTATTTCTAAACATATGATGGATCATTATCGCTATCTTGTATATATACATTCAGTTTAGTGTGTATCAAAATTACAAGATACATGTAAACCAAGAAAAAATATTATTTTTAAACCTTGTTTCAATTTTTCACCCAAAAGTAAAACCTTCCCATTGATTCACACCACCAAGAATAGCATTGATCAAAGACTATGACAACTTTAAAAATATAACTTAATTTAAAACCAAAAAGTAAGGTTTTCCACACCATAAAGAAAGTAAGTACATCCTGATGCTTAGAAAACAAAGGGTAGTGTATGAAGTAGGAAAAGATTTACAGTTTTTGACAGATCATGACATCTATTTCTGCAACCCAAAGACTTGCTGTCTGAGATAAATAATTGAAAAATAATTACAAAATTTTATCTGTCTGGCCCATATTAACTCTTAAGAGGTGAATTCAGATCATAAGAAATTGTGAGCTATCCATAACCTAGCTGCCTATACCTATAGATTCAAGCTATTATGCTCCCCTTTTCAGTCATCAAAAATAATAACAGCAAAGTTCTGAAGATAAGAATACTATGCACTGGCAAATAGGTATTATCTATATCATATATGGTAAATGATATGAGGTGCTAAAAAGTTACAGTTAAGCATGTCTTCTTCCATGTCCAAGCTCGTGGTGGCAAAACACCACTACAGGATTAAAAATGAGAAAAGATGGCATACTACTGTCTACTTTCTGCTGTGAGATACCTCTATTTACTTTTTTCCTATTCTGTAAGAATGTTTCCATGGTGTGTAAATTGCTTTTTCATTCGGCATACAGTGCTATTTGTCCTCTTGACATGACTATGGAAGCAAGAATACACTAGTCTACTTAGGATTGCAGAGGGTGTAACCTAGTTTTGTTTATCTGCATGTGCCACCTACATAACTGCTCCTCCTCCTGTGGTTCTGAATTACAATGTTAGAGTTTGGTGATGGATTAGAAAAGTATGCTGAAATCTACAGCAAGACTCTCGTACCTACTTGTTGCTAGAAGTTGTCCAACTAGTAGACAGCTGTAAGAGTTCATAATTTCAGGCCAATGTTTAAGGTGGTAATCCGTCAGAAGTTAAGGTGAATACATGATAGTAGTTTTCTAGATCCTGGCTATGCACAAAGGATAAGGAAAGGTAAGCTTTTAATGGTTACAGAGAACGCCCACATACCACAGGATGTGTTCAAGGGTTCCTGGATATGTGATCCCCTGCCTTGGTTCGGGAATACATCCTCCTTTTGTCGTGGAAGAAAGTAATTATTTTTGGATCCCAAAGTGACATCTCCTGAGAACTGTAATATCCCACGGTTTTTACTTCTCAATAAGCTTGATAGGATGGCTTACTTTTGAAACAAGCTTAGTCATGATAATGGAAAATACTCTCTTGTCATTGTTTATGATACTGATAGAATTTGAATTTGCCAGAAACTGTATAAGCAAAGGTAGGTTATAGGCAACAGATCAAAACAAATTTGAGTCCTATTTGGTGCTGATGGAAGCCCTGAATGACAGGGCTGCATGTCTGAGGCAACAAGAGAGCAGGAGGCAGAGGAACCAGGAAGATGACAAATTAAAAATAGAAAATGCATCTCTGTCACAAAATTTCTGAACTGATTGTAAGGTCACGGTCTAATTGGAGGAGGCGTTCGGAATGGCTCCATGGATGCCGTTAAGACACAAACAAGGTCAGATGCTGTTTGCTGTAGCTTTACTACTGTTACCTTAAAGTAATGCTAAATGGCAATAGAGAAAAGGCAGAGGTATAGAAAAGAAGGAAAAGAGAAGCAGCATTACAAAGTAATGCAAGAAAAGGTCACCACCAGCAGGTCCACTTGGGTCCACACTGCGCAACAACTTGAAGGTGCTCTCGAGTCAACAGCGTCCCGTTGATCCCGATTCTCAGGTGTCTCAAGTTGTAATGATGGTGAGGGTCAATGGTAGTGAGGGTCCCCTTGGCAGAGGGGGGCAACTGTAATTTATAGTTCCTATCAACTCGTGATTTGACCAGTTAACGTGACGGTTACCTGTGCTCGTCCAATTATTGTCTGACACTGTTGCTGGGTTGCTGTGATCCCTGCCTTGTCTCTGCCCCCTGGGCAGTGCTGGGGCCCGCATGGCAGATGAGTTGCAAACGAGCTTCTTGGGGCAAACAAGATGTAGTTGTTATGAGAACCAAGGACGTACCTCCTTTGATGTTATATCATACACACAGGGGGTAGATATCTTGCAGCAAGCGGCTTTGAGACGTCCTGTTTTCAGTCAGTTCTCATGTCCAGTTTCTCACACTGATATATACGTCTAACAGTATAGCAGTATATGCCCTGATGGGTTACATTTGAGGATGCTTGGGGGCATCAGACCTGCTGAGATGAAAGGCAGAGGATTGTCATGGGTGGAATCCTGGCATATCCTGCAACCATACTGTCTGTTAAAAAGCTGATAAAAAAATTAAAAAACACCTAGATTTTCTCTCAAAAACTGGCAACTTGTTGACTCACTCCAAAAGGAAATGGAATAATATATTAGTGTATATGTCATATGGATTAATGGTAGTAGAAGTACTAGCTACACTAACAGTAGTAAATTGGGGCTTAGGTGCAACACAGGGACCAGGCCAATATGGTAGTACAGAAATACCCGTAAAACTGATAGATTCAGCAAAACAGATACTGACTGTAGTAAGAGATGTGTCCAACAAGCAGAATGAAGAGTGTGACATGAACTAATTTTGCCCTGACTTCTACCAGAAAGAAAAGCAAAAGAGATGAGATAAAAAAAGATAGTATGGACTAATGAGGAGAAAAGTCATCATGAAGGGGAACTGAGAGGAGATAAAAAGGCCAATCTTGTAATGCTCTTGATATGGGCAGATGTACAGTTTACTACTTTTTTTTTTTTTCTGTATTATATTACTATCTTCTCATTCCAAACAGAGGGGCCAGAACACTGCATTGTGTGATATCCATCAGTATTGGGTTTTTTAATCCCCATTTTCTTGAAAAAAGAAGCGAAGAATATATAAAAACTTTAAAACATAATTCTTTTTTTTTTTAATTTTTTCTTTTTAATTAAATTAAACTTTGCTTTAAGAATGCTTTTGGAGTAGGAGACTGGTTGATTTGAGGGAAGGAAGGATTAGTTTATCCTTTAAAAAATATTCATGAAAAATTCAAAATGAAAGTAACTTTTAACTTTTTTTTTTAATCTACAATTACTCCAAGAAATGCAAACTAAATTTGCGTTTAGTGAACAGAAGAATCATATTCACCTTTTTCAGACAATAAAGTGTTTAGCAGAGTAATTTAACACAAACCCATAGTCAGCTTCAAGGGAAAAGAAAAAAAAAATAAAACCCACAACGAAGAAACCGAAAACCCAAACAAAACCAAAAAATCCTCAAACCTCCTCAAAAACAGGGGGGAAAAATCCACCTAAACCCGCACCACACTAAAAGTGTATGACACTTTTTCTTCAGTGATGATAAGATTTGAAGAAATCCATATGCACATAAAGAATGAAGATGTTGATTTTAAGTCCAAAAATCACAGGAACAGGAAAAGGAGTTAAGAAGTTTGGACAGAAAAGCAAAGCACCAGTTGTGGAGATCGGAAGGAAAGAAAAGACACAAAAGACAGGGGGTGTGGCAAGGGGAGTTGGTAGTAAAAGACTACAAGTGCTTTTATTGCTTTTGCAACCTTTATACTACTTCTGTTAAGAACTAAGCAGTGGTGAAATTTTTGAAGGGTAACTCTGATTTCTGTGTCAGGTGTTTTTGAGGAGGAAAATAAAAAACGACCTCAGGTCAGAGCTTTGAAAAAGCTATGTTTAAGTTACTGAGGTATCTCGTGGAGTCATTTGTGATGTTGAAGACATAAGGCAGGTGCAGAACCAGGTTGTACCTTCCTGACGGTGTTAAAAAAAAAAAAAACACCAAAAAAAAAAACCACAAACCCAAAAAGACTATATATCAAACTGTATCAGAGAGGACGTAGCCAAAGGTCTTGGATGCAGCCTACTGGCCTCCAAAAAAACTTATCAAGTACAGGATATGGCATGCTGGAACAGCAGAATAGCAGCAGCCTCATGAACACTCAACAGTGGAAGTTCTACATGGTTATGATGAGCTGCTCAATTTTGTGTGTTTCATTTTGTTTCATGTTTTTCCTTAAACTGCTAACTGAAGCTATAAACATTAAAAACAAACCACCCCCCTACCCCATGTTCCTCTAGATCTCCTTTTATTAAGGTTTTTTCCTTCCTAAAAAAATAGTCAAGGTTTATATTATGTTCATCATCACCAAGCATGGATTTATTTCCAGAATTAATTTTTCAGTTAATACATTATCTGATAAATACTATAGGAATTAAAAGAAAATTCATTAAATGAATGACATGGACAAAAGGATTAAAACATATAGAGACATAAAGGCATAAAAAAAATCACTGTGAAATGATTTAAATAGTTTTTCTGAGTCCTTGTATATGGTCTATCCCATATAATTCTGCTATTTTGAAATGGCAGATGGGTGTTTGGCTGAGATTTCCATTTTAAAAATTATTTTTGCCATGAAAAAAATATGATACTTAACATCTTGAATTTAGTTTGATGAGAAGGAAGTTATTCTGTGAAACCTACAAATAGGTTGTTTAAGCAAAACTGAAGCTGAAATTTCTAATCAAGGAAAACACCTACACATCTCTGGCAAAAATTAAGGTGCCTTTATGGAACTAGTTTCTGTTTGAAACGAAAGTGAAAAATAATTCTAAAGTTCCTTAGGACTGTATGTAATATTTTAACATTCATTCTAAATTAATCAGATCTTATATTAATGGCAAAGCAATTCATAATCATTTTTGTAACTGTTCATTTAAAAATTAACACTTTTTTCAGATTTTTGTTCACTTAGAGTACAAACAGCAAAAAACACCTCACCATAAGGAAATGCCAAAATAATGCCATGTTCTCCTCACTGAAGATCAGATAAAAAAAAATTGCCTGTGCCATGAAAACACAGGCAATTAAGAAAAGTAGATAAAAAAAGAGGTTTGTGGGTAGCAGTACAAGCATTATGACTTTGTGTGTTTTCAAAGAAGTCATCAGCAGAGGCTCTCAGGCAAATGGGAATCCTGTTTTATAAAACAGGATTAAAGTTACGTTAGGTGAAGTGTTTTTAGAACAGGGTTGCTAAGGGGTATAAGAGTCTAAGCTACCAGAAAATAGGAAAAATAATTGTTAAACCTATTAAGTAGTAATACTGGTGGAGGAGAATTAAAGTGGAAAAGATGGTCAGAATGACCTGATATTAAAAGGAAAGAAGGATAAGGTTTACTTTAATTAATGTCATGCTTTCTTTAAGATAAAGGTTATGCAATGTCATTAGGAACTACTAATCCATAATTTTTGAATAGAAATGTTAGGAAAACTGTTTTAGTATTATTTTTATGGAGTTCAGTTGTTACATTTTGGTCTGACCTCAGGTGTCCCCACTTGCCTCCAAAGTGAAATTACAAAAGCTGACACATTTCTCTCAACTTAGATATTCTTCTCCATTTAAAGAGGTAAAATACTACTCCCCAGCCAAATGGGGAAGTTCATTGCTATAGTTCATTGTTATTTCTTGGCAATCCCCCAAAGCTGAACCTCGCTCTGTAATTTGCTTTTATATTTATTGAATAAACTCATCATTGCAACTAATATTGAATATCAAAAATTATAGCAGGGTGGGATAACCTGGTGGTAACAAACATGTTAATGAAAAGCAGAATTCTGTGTGAAGAGTACTGTGAAGAGCAGAAGTCCCTGATAGAAATTATATGCTCTTGAATATACCAAAATTGGTATTGATTGATCAAAATTGATTGAGAACAACCTGAATCAAATCTTCGCACAGTAGTGCTAAATATTGCAAATCATTAATAATACTAACGATGTAATGAAAAGAAAGATAATTTTATCTTAAACTAAAACAACAATAGCCCTCTTCAAAAATGTATTGTAAATCAATCTCTTCTGTGGATTAGACAATACGAGATAAAAACAAGCATGAAGACAGCTTTTCTAATTGGAATTAATTGTTTCAGTAAGCAATAATTCATTGAGTAAACTTGCATGTGCACATGAACATAGAAGGATACCAAAGAACTGCAAGATTTAAAAAAACCTCATGATAAGATACAATTTTATTTATTTCAGTGTAGAATTAACACTAAACATTTCTTCCCAAGAGCCAACTCTTGTTTGTCTCAATTGTGATTCATGCTGCCAGATTTAATCACCATTCCAGACTCTATATGAACCTGAGCTTACTCATCTGGATGTAACTGATCTAAATTGTAGTTCAATGCAAATTATCACTAGTTCACAGATTTCCATAAAGTCACTAGTGTCCAAGTGTCACTAGACTTTCTCTTTGTTTCTGTGGAAAATTTTGTTTTAACCCTGTTGTCCTATTCCTCTACCACAGAGAATTTGCTATTTTATGCAAAAAATAAGAAAAATCTATATGCACTTAAACAAAGGGGCTGTATTAAGAAATACTTATTTAGCTAATTACTCCCTCAAAGCCAATTGATTTAGTCCACTTAAGTATTTATTCATTCTCACATATGCATATGCTCATTATCATATCACAGTGAAGTCTCAAACCACTAAACTGAAACCAAGAGTCCAGGAAACTGACTATTTACAACCATCTTAGGGAATCTCAATATTTCTGCAAAAATCTGCTAAGATTTCTCCTTATAAAAACAGAGGAATACTGTGATGTACTACTATGTATGCAGTAATTCACTAACGCATTCTTGTGATTTGAATCAGATGACTTATTTTACTGCAGTCCTTATTGAAATTAAAAAAAGGTCAGGGCAGGGGAAGGATGGAAAAAGAATCCATGAAACAGAATAAATGGCAATGTCTCCAGAGTCTGAAAATATTATAGAGACAATTTTTTGTTTCACTCTGGCAAAATTTGTTAAAATTTGTCTTATGACAAAAACTCGCTTCTCAGAAATTCCATTGCTTTCAGTATAATTCTTTGGCACTTTCATGTCCCAAGGACTGAAGGTCTGATATATCTGAAATTTTAATCAATAATGAAAATGGAGTAATAGCTTGTTAGAATTTTTTTTTTTTTTCATAGGAGTCATCTTGGATATTATCATCTAGTCAGAATCAATCTTAAAGATGTGTCTTTTTTCCTCCCATACTTTCTGGAAAATTCCAG
The DNA here is from genome assembly GCA_002844005.1 of Limosa lapponica baueri. Lineage (NCBI taxonomy): Eukaryota > Metazoa > Chordata > Aves > Charadriiformes > Scolopacidae > Limosa > Limosa lapponica. Next base: position 2,620,998 of record KZ505655.1, read on the forward strand.
AGCACTTTATTCTGGATTTTAAATAAATATTTTTTAAAATATTTTTTTAAACAATTTAAATAAATTTTAAATAAATATTTTTAAAATATTTTTTAAATATAAATATTTAAAAAATTTAATTTCTTGATACTAAATAACTGCATGGTGTGAAATACTCAATTCTAAGAAATGTTAAGGATGATTAAAATACTGCACTTCAATCTTGAGGAAAAAAGCCAAAACTGCCCCCATTCTGACATTGTAAGAATCTTTTTCTCTCTTCCACATTTAACTGCAATATTTAATTTGGTTTACAGTTTATGGTGTGAGAAGTGGTACAATAAGTGAGCTTTTATCACTGTTTAATTATGCTAAAGTAACCCAAAGATGCTTCAGTCTTTCACGTATTAGCACGTGTTCAACATTACAATAAATTTAATCTCACATGCATTAATTTAATTACAAATTATTTAGAAACCTCAATCTTATTTAAAATTCTAATGTTGATTATCGTGCTACCTATAGTTATTTTTTAATAATAATAGGAAATTAAATTTTGGACTTAAAATTGTAAACATGTTGTTCTTAGAAAAGAAATGAGAGATTTTATAAGGAAGGACACTTCATTGTTAATGATTTCATAGCTAGAAAGGATAAAGCTGTGTTCTTCTTCTATTAGCTTTTCTTATTCAATTTCCCCAAACCTTGTGTCTACACCAGTGACCTGAACCATGAGAGGTTATTTACAATAGAATTATCAATACTCTTGAAATTTAAAAAATTCAGAACTCAGTGAATGGCAAAGTCTTATGATCTCATGATATATTTTATACGGTATTTTTTACTGGATGCTAGAGAATTTCCAGACACAAAGCTTTAAGCTGAAGACTGGTTTATATCAAGCATCAGCAGAAAAATTATAAAGAACACTACATTTTAAAGACATAAAAATAACCTTTCAGTAAGGAAGCAGACCACTGGACTTGTATTTCTAGCTGTCCCCCTGATTTCCTACACATCTTTAAACAAACCAGATTGATTGTCAGTTTTTCTAAGGAGAATAATAAATACAACTCAATAGAAAGACACCAGGCTAAGATTCTTGCATTACTTTCTTGATCTGTAGTCATGGGTATTACAAGAGAAATTTGAGGGCTTCTGATTTTTCCTCCATCATTTTAAGGGAATAATTGTGACAAACAACTTGTATGATCTATTTCCATTTTAAAGGTAATTTCACACTTAAAAAAGTCAGAGACCTGCATCTTGAGTTTTGATTCTGTTTTCAAACTGCTGGGCATCCACCTCTCACGTGAAATTATTTGTAGATATTTGAAAATCTGCCAGGCCAGGCTCTGATGTCTCCCAACCTGTTTGATACCTTGGGTTTGCACCTCCAAGACAGTAGTTTAACCAGATCTTCAAGTTGCTGGTTAACTGGGGTAGCACAGTTATGCAACCCAGTCACTTCCCAACTGTGACAAATGAGGGTCTCTTGTTTAGAACTGCCACTGCCAAAGGCACAATCACCTAATAGACTAAGGCTAGACAAAGATAACAAACCATTAAAAATATTGGTCATTACAAATGCAAGATCTAGATAGCTACAGAGGCAAATGGGCACCTACAAAAAGCCTAATCAGCAATGATAGCTCAACTGTAGGCTGTTCTTTACAAACAGTTGAGGATTCTTCTCTAGAGATAAAGTGAGTCTCGTGTTACAGTAAGATTAGAGATCTGCTCTCATTTGCTCTTGGTCATAAATAAATCGTATTTCACTCTCCTCTTTGGGAAGAGTCAATTGACTGACCAGGTCAGAGGCTAGAAGGTAGCAGTTTCATGACTCAAAATATTTTGTTAACACATCTAAAAGAATCTATTTCCCAGTAATCCACATAAAGTTCCTAACATGCTTTTCATGTTCCCAGTACGGTGAATAAAAGCTTCTCATTTATTTTAATTAATCTATATTCTACAGAGAAAAAGAAAAAGAGAGTTATATCCATTCAAGATCACATAATTTAATTTAGACAGCAGAAGAATGAACATGTTTTATGGCCCAGTTTATCATCTATGACTTTGACTATTACATTCTCTGAATTTTAGGTTCAGAGTGTAAGTCTGTACTATTGTAATAAATTATTCATTTCAGGCATGTGTAGATGAGCATGAAAGCTTCATATCCATTACTGAAAAACAACCAATGAGAGAGAAGCAAATTATCACTTTGTCAAGTTCCAGAGCTCAGTACTTGTTCTCAGATAGAATTTCCTGAAATAATCACTCATTTGAAAATGAATCATTATTATTCACGATAGCGAGAAACAGCAATTGACAGGAAAGTACAGAGGTCACCACTCTACCCTTATGCTATCACTATTGTTTGGCAGCTACGTACAACTGCTGGGCCAGACATTTTTGAAATGGTTGTAATTCTAAAGCACTATCACTTCTCAGGATGACAGGTTTGTATCAATTATAAATGAAATTAAATAAAAATATCTTTAAATTACCCCAGATTAAGAGTAGCCTTGATGGTTTCAGTGACTCTGGGTAAATCACTGAAAATATTTTCATACTATATTCATATTGAAATATTTAAAATAACAATAATCTTTCCTTACCATAAGCGCCATTATGCTATATATCCAAATATACCTTCCAAATAAAGTCTGCTAGCTTTATTTTGGGCTAAGATTAATATTTTCTCCTTGTTGTCTTCCAACAATAGCTCTATCTCGTCTTTATGTTCCTTCATACATAAAAAGATTCCAAAGCATTCCACAGACACCTTATACTTTAAGACCTAGAAGCTCCTGCTGAACAGAGGAAAGGATTCCTACTTGACTGGCAGCATTGGGTATTATTTCCCACTCTCTGAATTTTAATGTAACTATGTCCAGGTGGAACGACAAGCTTCAGTGTTACAAAGTCTAATAATTGACAAGTGTGGATAATGTTTGCTTGATCTGATGAATAAAAAAAGGACGGGTTTTATTTTAAAGAAAAAAAGTGATTTTAGTCTAACTGTAATCAAGGCTCAATTATATGTTTCCATTGATGCCAACCAAGACAAGTCAATAATAAAAAAGTCTTTACATAACTTTTATCACATCTAGGCAAACGTGTAAATTCTGTATGAAAAAAAAACAAACCACACACCGTGGATTTAACTTCAGATAATCTCTGTTCATCCTTAGAAATACCACTGAATGAAGGATTTATAAGGTTCTAATGTTCACAACATTTATACAATTTATAAAATAAATAGCTGATAAAATATTAATTGCTGCTATAAAACTTACCTCTCTGCCCTGAAAGAAATGTTATTAGCATCTCCAGTTGTTCTTTACTGCTGCTAATGACACTTCAAATTGACAGTTAACCGTGTCACCGTTTAAAAGGAAAAAGGCCTGTGAATTCACAAAATACATGTATCTATATAGATGCAGCATATTTCAGATTATTTTTTTCCCCACCTGAATTTACTCATTTATGAAAATTTACTTCTATGTACCACACCAAAGTACTAAGAGGAAGGTGGTGGGGGAATGGGCGGCAGAGAGGAAGGTTCAGCCAGACACAGAGCGTAGAAACGCTAAACAAAGTCCTGTGAAATTAAAAACTATGCCAAACAGCTAGAAGTCAAGTGTAACCTCAGTTCTTTCACCTGCAAAGTTTTCAAAAAATTGTGCTGGTGCCAGAGGGAGCCTGCATCTTAAGTTTTCTTTTTTTTGCATTTGTTTTTAAATATAAGCTGCTCACACACTCCTGTGTGCCACTATTTGCAGCCTAAGGTGAAGCAGACTTAAAACATGTAATTTAGGCTACTTTGGAAAATCAAGTCTCCAACATTCTACACATAATTTCCAAAACTAGTATTAAATCCTGTTTAATCCAACAAAAGAAACCTAGCATATTATTTGGATAAAAATTTCCCTCCTTAGTTACTGCTGCCTCTCAAAATCAGATATCACCACATCATTTCTAGAACTTGGCCTGAAATACAAACATTTCATGATTACTTTGTTTTGTTTGATATTTTTTTCTTACCAGGAAAGTAAGCAGCTGCAACCTAGGCCAGGGACCCCCAGGAGGCACGGAGCCGCCGCAGCCCGCCGGCCGCCACCAGCCCTGAGGGCCTTTCAGAGACCCTTCCAGAAGGGCAGCAACAGCCCGTCGGCGGCTGGGAACGGGAGCCAATCAGAAGCAGGCATTCTGTGCCCAGGCCTATAACTTAGAGGTGGCCACACACGGGGAGCTCAGTAAAGGCCACGGGAGGGAGTGGTTGAGTGCAGAGGGGGCTAACTGCAGGGCTAGCCCAGTCAGGACTGCTGTGGTCACCTACCTACCTAACTGCCCCAGCCTCCTCTATGGGACAGAGAAGTCATGTGAGGAACCATAATGCAGGCTTGACCGGCTTCCACAGAACAGCATTGCGTTGCTGATCAACACCAAATATGTCTATGACTGTAAGTCTTTTGGTTTTTTGAGCCCTTTTGGCCTACACTGTCAATTCCATCTCAGGCTGCAACAAAGGGAGAAATGTTTACTCTTTTATGAACAGTGATGTGATTTGGCATGTTCTGGGACTCAGAATAGTTGGAATAGGCTTGGGGCGCTGTTGTAGCTTGGCATTTAAATTTAATATCTGGGGGAAGACTTAAATGAGACAGAAAGCTTAGCGCAAAGAGGTTCTGTTCTAAGCCAGGTTTTCTTGCTTGTTTTGTCTTCACCAAGAGTATCTTAGTCATGCTGGAAATGTAGGATAGGCCTCATGCAGCAGTATATTCAGGAAGAGATGTGCAGTTTTTACCTCAGTATAGTGAAGGAGAGTGATTTCTTAGGAAAGTGCTTTCCTTCATCTATGAATATTTCTAACATCAACACTTGAAATCAGAGTAACTAAAAGTTACCATGATCTTCAAACCTGAGGCAAGTGCTGGTGAAGTTTGAGCCTCTGGTTTGGGATCCTTCTCCCCCCTCCATTTTTTTGCTCACTGATGCTGACTGAGATCATACTCAACCCAGCTGTATCCAGGCTAAGTTGGTCTGGGATAATTGCCTGAGCTGGGGTCTTGCACTCACTCCTATCAAACCCCCTGTTCTCAGCAGGATGCCTACAATTCTGGCAATGCAGTTGCTGCAGAGCCCCTGCTGTGTGCACGACTTTAACCCAACAGTCCAAGGCAGGCACTTTGGTGGTTATGACAATGCTTTGAGAGTTTCCTTTGAGTCACTTGTCTCTGAGCTCAGGGATTTTGGACAGAGTAATTTCCCTTGAGTGACTTAAGTTCTTAGGAAAAGCAACCAGTGGACCTCTCTATCTAAATGTGGGTTTGGACTATCATGAGGCAATGCTTTAAGTAGCATTACTTTAGTAAGTCCTTTATTCTGCATGCGTTGTTCTTAAGGAGACTAAATTTTGTATCCCTATATGAAAGTCCCATTTGTATTTATTTTAAATAGACCAAAGTCTGCATAAGTGCTTTATTTCATTTATTAAAACAGATGAATTTATTGCTATAAAATATATGGTTTTTATGGTTCCCAGACTGTCTTCTTATAATCTGCTCTATCGTGTAGTAAGAGGATCAGGTTAAAGTTCCTCCAGACATTTTTCATCACTCCAGGCAGTTTAGTTAAAGTCCAACCCAGTCATAAGATTGTTTGTGGTGTTCTTTGTATTTTTAGTAATGCTCAATAACTTCTGCAAAGAGAATTTTCTGGGACTGTTGCTATAGTGAATATTATTTGTGCATACAGAAATCATAGGTTGTTTCTGTTTTATCTGCATGTTGTAAATTAAAGTTGAGTATTCCTGAAAGCACCATCTGAGGAATGAGACTGGTGGTTCTTTGTTTTGCTGCTGAAACTTGTTATCTATATTTTATTTAAATACTGGGCAATTTACTTAGTCTTGATCAGATTGGGGGGATTATATTTCTGGGTTGCATAGCAGCCTGAAAGAGGTGTAAATGTTTGCTGATAAATTTATTGCAACTGTAATGCCACAGGTACCTGCTGTATTCCCTACACTGTTGCAGTAGTGATATTCCCAGTAATGGCCTTGGTTTATTTCAACAGTTAATGGCAATATTTAATAGATCATTATATTATCTGAGCTTTACAGGAAGGCAACAGAATATGGTATTCTTTCCACCCCTACTATAGAATTTCAAATTTGTAGCAACACTGGGTCTGGTCCAAAAGAGGAAGCAAACTGGGGCTGAGAGTAGCACAGTGCAGGTGGGATTGGGCCTGCCTGACTAGGCACAGTCCCTAGCTATTGCAAGCAGGGCAGAGCTAGTGGTGCGAACAAGTCAGGGCAAACAGTGTACTCAAAGGACCATGCCAGAAGGTTTTAGGTAGCAATTAAAGATATACTAGGTTATGACTATTTTTTTCTAACTGGTCTCTGTTTGCAAGGAATCCAACCGCCACAGACATTTATTTACTACTTTTTATTCTCTGTGAGGGAAATCTTTTTTTTTTTTAAGAATCCTTCAGTTGGAAGGGCCCTACAATGATAGTCTACTCCAACTGCTGGACCACTTCAGGGCTGACCAAAAGTTAGAGCATATTATACTAGTCCAAATGCCTCTAAAACACTGGCAGGCATGGAGCGCCAATCACCTCTCCATGAATCCTATTTCAGTGTTTGACCACTTTCCCTGTAAAGAAAAGGCTTTCTTATACCAAGTCTGAGCCTCCCCTGATGTAACTTTGAACCATTCCCCAATAATTAATATTAATTTGATTAATATTAATGGTAATTAATATCAGCATTTTATTGATGCAACCTAAGAGGCTGGATGGGAGCTTTGACACATCTCTCATGCAGTAAAATCAATAGCTGTAATACTAACTCAAGGCATTTCTTGTCTTGGACATTTGTCTGAAATCATGAGTTGATGTAATTTTGGTGTTTTCTTGTTTTGTTTCTTTTTCTTGGGGGAGGGTGATGGCTTGGTTTTTTTTGATACACTTGACTTCAACAACATTTACCAATGAGGCAGAGATCTCAAAGACATTAAGATCCTTTGTCTTCTGAAAGTAAAAACAGTGGCAGAGAACACAAATTCTCTGTTCTTCTTTCCGGTACACACACATTGAGAGAAACCACAGAGTGATTAGGAGACTTGATCTCATATTCTGAGCCAACAGGGTTCTTAGCAATAATCTAGGTAGCCTACACTTCAGACTGTTGTGTTTTTCCTTTATAATGAAATAAATAAGTTTAAGGTTATGTCAAATTGTATCCATGCCCTTAGGGAATTTTTTAGGATTTTTTTACCTTTTTTCTCCCATTTGAAAATTTTGTAGCAAATGAATTCCACCATCTGCTTTTGGTTATTTTAACTAATCAACTGAGAGATGCTGCAGTTGATTCCAACAGAATAATCAATAAATGAAGCCTAGATCGTCAACCATGTAGCATGCTGGGTAAGAGCCAATTTCTTTTCTTATTACACAAATAGTCTTTGGATTTCATATTAATCGTCCTTGAGAACTAGCTAGATAAACTTGCTTTGGGGAAGAGCTTCGGAGCGTACTGATTTTTGCTGAAACTGTTCTCAGAGAAAAAAATACTGTGAAAACAGTTGTTCAGCTGACTTCTGAGTCAGGAACAAGCTGGCCTGCATTGGCGTAGAAGATACATTTTTGTATCCCAGTCATGATTCATAGATTAGACAATGTTGAGATTTGATGTGCACTGAAATTGTTCAAAAACTGAAGTTGATATAAATTGCAGTAAACTTAAATGCATCAAAATAATTACCTAATCAATACTAGTTCCTTTGATATCTTTTAAATAGCATTAATCACCATGAACTCATTTGGTATTAATGCAAATGTCGCAAGTGCTTCAATTGGATTTCTGCTGTAGCTGAAGATTAATTACTTTGACTAGACATTTGTACTAAAGTCTTACCCAGTATGCATGCATATAGAAACAATAAAAATAATGAAGTGAAGAGTGGAACAATACTTCTATGTGAAAGTAAAACAGTTTTTACTTTAGGAGTTAGACATTATTAATAAAGATATATGAATTTTGCAAATGAACCTGGAAAATTTATCTTCATGTAAGCGTATAGAAAATATCTAACCCCATCTCTTCTTACTGTGGTATCGCTGTTAAAATATTCATTCTTTATGTTTACAGAACACACTGCCAGAAAAGCTATATATTCATTATGTTTTTTCAATTACATTAATGTTACTGAATATTTTACCTGTCTTTCATGTACCCTAGATGGGTACCTAGTAATAACTGTATTTAAGGTTCCAGAATGCTGGGTACTAAATCCAAAAGTACTATTTCCTGAGTTTGCCTGAGCAGAGACATGTTAGCTGAACATTTCATTAAAAGAAACAGTATCTGGACATATTAAGTAAAAATTTTTGAAAATTATCTGAAGATGCTTTCAAATTTTAGATACTCAAATGTTAAACTTTTTGTGGCTGTATACATATACGGAATTTTAAATAAAAGTGCTTTGTAGGAGTCCCACAATTTCTGTGAACAGGAAACATGTTATATCTCCAAAATATTAGGGACTACCTCTTGAAGCAGACTAGTCTTTACGGTAATTGCAGTATTTTTCCTTAAAAAGATGATACTTCAAGATACCATTTGTTAACTTTGTTGTTAATTTCATTTAGAACTGCTATGAAACTGAAAGCTTGTGTTTAGTATTGAAGATAATATGAAAGGTCCAACACAAGTCATTCTATGAAAAATGTTAGATTTCAAATAGTGTCATGTATCAAAATTTATATATAATTTTTAAGTTTCCAACAAATCTGCTTTGTTTAATTCTAGCTTGATAGTGCTTTTGGTCTAGCTGGGTCTTTCAGTGACATTTGATGCTATCAATTAAGTGATCCTTCTTGATCAGTCTTTTATGATCCTCTGACATGTAGCTTTACACCTGATTTGATTCCCAGCTATCACTTATCTCCCAGATTTTCTCTTCATGTTTCTATCTCATCAGGTCTTTGTATTTCACTCTGCCATTCAATTTACTTTTTTTTTCTGAATACATCCTACTATTTCTTCCATAAAAGTACTTTCTTTCAAATACTTTTTTCATTAGGATAATTAAGAAGCTCAAGCTAATCTTAACTTCCAGAAATTCAACTCTTTCAGTTTTGGAAATGGGAACAGCTGAATAGAGATTCTATGAGTAATATCACATAAGAAGAAAGACCCCCCCAAAAATAGTCAGAATTTAAAATGAGGTAGAGGGCTTAATTGATTTCAGATCATGTGTTGCAGTTGTTTTCTCCTAAGTGTTTTTGCTACTTGAATTGCTTCAATACTTTGAAAAAGCATTTTCCTTATGATGTTAGAATATTGTTATATCAGGCCACTGCAAACACTTTAAAGTCAAATAAATACCTGCACTGATTTGCTTTGACAACACTCATTCTTTTTCTTTTTTTTTTTTTGTGTTCCTTCCCAATACATATTGAGCACAAGAATTTGGTGCAGAAATGTTTCAGAGAACTAGCAATTTTCATGGGCTGCTAGAAGATACTCATGATGATCAAATTCTGAACTTGTAAATGTAAATATTCATACTGAAAACCTGATTTTTAAGGGCTCCAATCAGAGAACAAACATCCTGTGTAATTCATGTATCTAATCAAAGCTAACCAACACAGCCTGAATTTCAAATGTCAAATGTTTGCAATAGGCAAACAACACACATAATTCTTCATCTGTGCATATTCAATCTCTATGTGAATCAAACACAAGTTACAAAAAGAAGTGATATTCATCACAGTATTTATTCAGCTCTTGTGAGCTACATGGACAGCTGTAATACTAGGTTTCCGGTGCTTTTTCAATTGATCAATATCACATTAATAATTTTTCTCAACACTGTTCTTCTTAACAGTTTCTCAACACTGTTCTTCTTAACAGTTTCTCATAAGGAATATTATCCCGATGGACCTAAGTAAAAAAAAAAAAATCTGTCAAAGTTTTCTGTTAATTCTCCATGATTTGGATACTCTCACTTTCCAGTCATCTTTTCAAACATACTTTGTTTTTCATCTAATGAAATGAAATTTTAAGGTACTGGTGTATTTTAGGTGGGTTGGGGTTTTTTCCTCATTTCAGTTTAGCTACCTTAGTTTATCTGCATTATTTCTAAAGTAATTTGTGTCCAATTTTTATGTCAGTCTATATCATTATTACACCACCCCTTAAAGCTCTCTATTGGCTCTTGTTAAAACACCCCATTGATTTAAAGATCTTGTTACTTACCAGAGTATGTTCTGATTCTCTGACCTCTTCACACTCCTTGGTGATGACTTCAGTTAATTGCATGATTATCAGATGATAATGTGGTAGCATTAAAATGAATTAGCATGTAATTACTGTTGTTCCCTTGGGAGATTGGGTACTTAAAACAGTGCATGTTATTTCATGGAAAGCATGAAGCAGTATATTTCCACTAGTGTGCTCAGATATCCACAGCTCTTACTTTCTACAGTGTGTCCATTGTACAAAATCCTAGAGGAGATTTGGAAATACCCAGTTACATTTGCTTTTTCATCTGGGGTTATTCTTGTCAATTTCAAAATACTTAATTTTTACAAGTATGTAATTTATTTCCTATCTTATTCCCACTGGCATTTGTTTACCATAAATATTAACAAGATAGAATAACATTATAGACCCCAATAATGAGTTGCCAGAAAATTATTTTAAATAATCAAAATTAATTAATTCAATTTAAATATCAATCAATAGTTAAATACTAATGTTTCAAAAGTTGAGCTTTGAATATGAAGCTGTTACGAGCAGGAAAATGCTTAACTCATGGGGTATATTATTAATTACATCTCATTCGTTAATCTGGAGAATTTACATTTTAGGAGTCCAAGTGTCAAGGTATTCTTATGCAGGACTAACTGAATGGAATTCCTCTGTCTCAAGTTGTGTACTTACCTCTGTTGCACTGGATGGTCTGCATACCAAAGCAGGAAACTAAATGGAAAAATAGCTTGTATTTTCAAATTGATTAATTTTCTAAATATCTCATTTTACTACTCAGAACTGTTTTCTCAAGAATTTTTCTTTCTTTCAGTTGATGACAGCATTTAAGAATCAAAAATGCACATATATTGGAAAATTACACAATTGATAAGGAATGGGATAAGATGTAACTGTTGTCTTGTGAGTTGAAGTCCATAGAATCACAACAGTAGGCTTTATAACAAGGGGCAAAGAATAAAAAAGTGAGCAATAAAAAAGAGTTTACTTGCATTACCCTGTTGTGCAATGCATCATTGGAAAAGCACTAAAGATTAGACTCCCAAATCCCATGGCTTCAGTGTTGAGTGTCATACTTGAGTAGGGGATGCTTTTTCTTCATCATGTAGCATAATACAGCTACATTTATGGCAGATTTCTGGAAGCATGAGAAGTTAAATGTTTTCAGCATCTAATTTGAAATAGTGACTATCTAGAAAACCTGAGCCCTTAGTTTGTAAAAGTACTTTATAGCTATCATAGGAAAATATCATAAATTCTAAACTGTATAGCACAGTTACGTGCTATTGCAGTTAATGTACATGAAATGCAGGGTGCTGAACTGTTAGTGGTAATGGAGCAATCTTCTATCTGACGTTATTTTAGTCACATAAGATTTTTTTTGTTATGTCAAAGCATTTCTTAAATTTTTACTAGTGTGCCTAGATGGAGAGGTTTTTTTGCTGTGTGAACTTACACAAATATGGCTGAGGAAAGGGAATGATAAAAATAGCAGAACGCATTCATCCATTTCATAAACCAAAATCCACTGAAAATGCTTAGATGCTTGAAAGAGAAACTAAACTTCATCATAATTTCATTTCTGGAAAAAAAACAAACCCCGAAAACCAAACCCCAACTTTTGTTTGCAGGAGAAAAAAAAGATGGAACAACTGTTACTTTTCTACTAGTGTTGCTCAGGTCTTTAGCTGAATTACAGATCACATTGCTGGAAGCTTTATCAGTGAATGCAGAAATAGCTACATGGGCATCTACCTATAACTGTCCAGAATATAATTGTTTGATATTTATATAAGAAGAACACAAATGTTTTAGGAAGAAGTATATTCATTTTCTGTTATTTTCATTTTTATCTTTCCATAAAAACATATACAAGATAGGTTGATGACTTTCAGAAGCTTGATATTCCCAGATTAGATTGCTTCTTCTAGGGTGCGTGAATTAATCTGATGAGTTTAACAATTTAGAATCTATGGTTTTAAAACAAAACTCACAACTGAATTTCTGCTGATAATTAGATTTTTTTTTTTCTTCCTGTATCTCTTTTTCTGCTATTTGAATAACAGGGAGAACTCATAATTTGGGAGAATCTCCATCCTCTGTTGGATGTGGGAGGTAACATAGTGACAAAGGATGAGGAGAAGGCTGAGGTACTTAATGCTTTCTTTTACCTCAGTCTTTAGTAGTAGAGTGGGTTGTGCCCTGAGTACCCAGACCCCTGAGATGGGGCAGGGAGCAGAATGGAGCCCCTGTAATCCAAAGGGAGGTGGTGAGGGACCAACATTTGGATACAAACAACAACATACATTGGATACAAGCAACACTGCTCCAACACTTGGATACAAACAAGTCTATGGGGCCAGATGGGATCCACCCAAGGGTACTGAGGGAGGTGCCGGAAGTGCATCACCTTGATTCAGAAATGTTTAACAAGACCCCTCTGAAAAGAAACCAAAGTTATAAGAATTTACATTTCATTTAAATATATAGATTATTTTGTGTCTTCAGACTTAAAAAGACCGCCTTGGTTTGCTTGATACTCTTGTATGTGTATGTATGTTACATGCATGCATGTTTGTACATCTTAGACTACTTCATCTGAGTGTAAGAAGCCAGGTATGTAGGAGTGTCATGCAATTTTCATAATTATTAGATCAGTGCAGCTTGGGAGAGTTTTATGATAAACACAATCTTTTTGGTTCTTATCACAAACAGTGCAGCTGATGCTGGAATTGTGTATGTATGCCTGAGTGATGTATTGCTTTTATCAATCTAAATACATCAAGAGAAGGAGCTTGAATGTCTTTTAGGAGCAGCACAGATGGGAATTAGCAAACAAGTGTTTAGAGAAATATCATAGTGTTTTCTAGGTATAGATTCTTTTGTCATGTAGGAATCTCCCTGGTCCAGTTTTCTCTCCCCATGGCATAATGATCAGAGCAGTCATGTAGACTGAAAAGGCTTTTAAACTAGAAAGGAACAGAGTGGCGTGTTTAGAAGTTCTATCTCTAGCCTCCAGATCTGTCACAGAACTCACCTGGGATGAACTGGATACCAAACAGCAAAAGATTTGTTAACTACACAGAACTCAATAGTTGAGCCAGTACCTTAAGGAAGCTAAGAATCAGCTATCAAAGGGCTACCTTTGGAAGAAGTGAATCAATGGAAAGCATCCTGCTTGGCAAGTGTTTATTCTTAGCAAAAAAGATTTCTTTGTCAGGGTTATTCACGTTGCCACTTACTTAATAACTGTATGTGTGATTTTGCTTTTATGCCTTTGTTGAACATTTAGATGTCTAAAATTAAATGTGAGCTGAGACTTCACTAGTGTTCTGAAACCATTTGGGCCTGGCAATGAATAAGTTTGCCAGTGAAATCTAAAAGTCTGATGGAGGGACTAAAGGGAGATTTTTGTTAGATCAGATTTACACGCATGTTTACCCTTTACAGTGTTCAGCTGCTCATAGTGGTGATAAATGAAGACTGGAGGATGATATCCTATGTTTGGGGTTTTTTTCAGCTTATTGCCTTGTCATAGGAAAACATGCCTATCTTAATGTATGGTTTTATTTTAAAAGCTCACAATAAAATAATATTCAAGCATGTGAGTAAATATTTCATATGCTTAGTATTAGGTGAATGTGACATTAGAGAAAAATATAGAACTGTTTGACATAGTGTGCCCAGAGACCATCTGCTAAATCCCAAACTGAATATTTGCATGAGCTCTTACCCAGTTTATACACAGAATTTTCAGTGACTTTGCAGCCACAGCAGTGAACATTTCCTGTGTCAGTTGAGACTTTCTTGATAAAATCAATCCATTGCTTGTAAATTGCAGCTACCTTGCTGTATTGGGGGGGGTGAAGAAGAGGATGCTGTTATAGATTCATTATATCTGCAGTAAAAGGCATATGAAGGCCATGCAATTCATTCTTTCTTCTTTGAGGGAGTATTTCCAATGCAGTCTATTTTCCCAGTGTTGTATTCTGTTAGTTCAAAATGCCACATACAAAGCAGATTTACACTGTAAAAGGGGAAAAAGGTAACAAACTTAATGACAACAACATTGAGATAAAAATCCATTTTTGATCAAAGAGACACAGGAAAAAAATCAACAAAATACCCAATGGAGGCAAGCAGTAATATGAAGTTCAAAAATTTGAGGTTAATATACCTGCAGGCAGTAGCCCACTTACAGATTTTGAAGATTGGCAGGCCCCAATGTTGGTGCTCATCATAGTAACTACCAGAGATAATGGTAACAGGCATTGGATAGGAAAAAAAACCTAGAAAGCAGATAGACAAAATAGAAAATAGCTTTACAATTTCAAAAGCTGCATTCTACACTACAAAAATAAAATTTTTCACACAGTAGTGTGCTGCTGCAGTATAAAATTTCAGAGATGATAGAATGATTAAAAGACAACGTTTGTTTAGGACAGAGACACCAAAGGGATATACTTTTTTCCTTTATTTTCATCCATTAATTTGTTTAATATGCTGCTTAGTTCTCTACCTTATCTGTTCTGTTTAAAAAGGAGGACATGGGGAGAAAGATCAGAAAAATTCCTTTTGGAGCGGCAGCTCTGAAATGATCTTGTGCTCAGCATTAGATAATGGATTCAGCTTTCTGGTTATGGCACCCTTTGGCACTATCTTTACTTAACAGTCACCTTGCAGCAGTATTTCTATTTCTCTGTTCAAAAAAGGAGTATTGTTAGATCTTTGGTTTCTTGAGGATGCCCAGGTACCAGATGAGACCAAGGTTACCTTTTTCATTTGTGCTTTCCTTGAAATTATCACAGTGGGTTTTTTTCCCTTCCCAAGATACAGATACTGAAACAGTAACATCTTTTCCTTTCTTGTTTTTTACTTCTTGGTATACTATGTTAGAGCACTACCATCCATCCAGTGCTTTACTTTAAATTCACTGGAAGCTTACATCAGTACAATATGAGTTGCAAGTTCATTAAGTGACATTTGATGTCATATTTCACTAGCATCAATTCAGTTTCCTAATGTTCGTCTCTCAAGAGAGTGATGACGGGCCCACTAAGCTTACAGTCTTGCCTAACTGAGCTTCCCTGTCTGGTGTGGTGTCCTCTAAGCAGCAGGGTAGTGATATCTGTGCAACTGGTGCTCCAGTCAATATTTCAATCTTGGTACTGAATTATACTTTAATTAGACTCAGGCAAATAAACTCTTGAATAAAACACCTTGCATTAGTGAACTATTGATGCATAGCTCAGAAATCTTTTTTTCTCTAAAATTTGAGAAGCTGCTTTATCTGGTATTTTGATTGTGAACTGGAGATTATTTGGAACCAGGAAGTTTCTGTAAGCTTCCCTCATTTTTCAACTTGTACTCCATCCTGCCATTTCAAAGCCCAAACTTCTTGAACTTTAATGCTTCTTCCATGCTTTTTCTCGCCTTTGGATAGCTATCGAGTTACAAAATGGGTACATCAAAATGCCTTCTGTAAACCACATTTAATTTTGAGTGGGTTTTCCATGGGTCACTTACAAGGATATGAAAGGATTTTCAATGAGATTGTAAATACTGTAAAAATTTTAAACATTCTGTACACTTTCAGAGTGTCTGGATCTACTTTGAACTTAAAGAATGACAAAATTTACTTTTTTCTGTTTCCTGCTTGGTTTCCTTTCATATGATACAAGTATTACATCTTGATGTTATGATATGGAAAGAAGATGCAAACAAGTAAAACTTTTTTAAAAAAAATCTATATAAAGTTGTTTTCCTTTGGTCTATATCAAATGTCAAACAATAATCTTTAATTCTCCTAGGCTTGCATGTGGATAATACTGACACTTTCTTTGTCTGTATACCTAGAAAAGACAGGTCTCAGTCCCCTGAGGCAAAGCTGGGATGCAGATGATTGCTTGTATGCCAGTTCTGAATCTTTTTAAAACTTGCTTTTCTCATTACAGTCTCCTAGCAGCTGCTTTATTCCTATCAGGAGCAAGTCTAAATCCATCAAATTCCATGAAGTTGGTACTGGTTTTAGCATCCATTTTCAGGGAAAAGCTAAAAATACCTTTAGGATTGAACCCACTCTTGTAATGGGTGTTCTTCAGGAAATGTTTGATATTTCCTGATGTGTCTGCTTCACTGTGAGTTACTTTGAACAACTAGGAATACTGTCTAGGTAAGCCATGCTCAATTACTCTCAATTACTAAAGTAAAAATATCCATGAGGAAGAATATGCATGTGAGATACTAGGGCACCATGGTAAGATTTATAACTGTGGAAGACTTGATATGAGTATTGTCTGTCAAGGTGAAAGTGGGATGGATTGAGTCCTGGAAGCATTTTTTTTTCTGAGAGACTCCATTTCTTTCCTGAATAAAGAATTCTGAAGACTGCTGAAGCCCATAGATCTTCTGATCCCCTAAATCTCTCTTCCACGCATTTGAATATTTGAGAAATTATTTCTCTCTGTCTATTAAATGCCCCTCTCAAGCTCCACTGTCACCCTCAGCTCTATGAGAAATATTATAGACATCATTTTTTCATATATCATCTGAACTTGGAAAAATGAAAACTGCAGCAAAAGGATATTTCTGTCTTTTTAATGTTGTTGTTTGCCCTAGTAATGCATAAGGCAACTGTGACAGCAAGATACGAGTTCCTGACTGAAGACTGAATTGGTAAAGGAATTCTTCAGCAAAGTCTTGTGCTGTATGTGCTTGATTGTCATGAAAGGTTAAACTATAAATTAAAATTCCTGTTGAGTGGGAAGCTTTGAGGAGAATGGCTTGAGCAAAAGCAGTGTCTCATGAGATAGAGACCCAAACTACTTGGACCACTAATTACTACTAGGAGTGCCAAAAGCCAGTCTTCCAGGGAACTATGCTTGTGACTCCTTGTGACCAGGAACTGGCCCAGGCAAGAGATGCTTAGAAATATTTGACATCTGGTGAATGAGTCCCAGACCAGCAGAGTAGTGAACATAGGAAAGGGAAAAAAATTGTTCAGGACCAGGAGTGTCCTGTTTGAAAGGCTTTTGGCAAAATAATTTACAGTGCAATAAATATTTGTAAGATGTTTTCTTTTCAACCCTATGGTATTAAAAAAAAAATTGGTTTCAAGAATTGTATAAAATAGGCTTCAGAAACCTGTGAGGCTTTAAATCACTGCAAAGGGTTACTTTTTGAAAAACAGGAGAAAAATGTTTTTTGTTCTGTACTTTTGAGGGGTTTGTGTGGGAACCAAGCTCACAGACCCTTTGTGCTAACTCTCAGTAAAAGCATAGAGGTGAACCCTAGCTCTCTCAACGGAAAGGCCTTTTATTTTTCTGCTAGGATTCAAATGTCTTGCCAACAGATCTAGAAAGAGGTAAATACTGTTACAACCCTATGATCTGCCTCATCTGAAATAATTGTTTCTGTAAACATCATCAAAGAGGTTTCTACTTGTTCAACAGCTTGCTTTTTCTTCCTCGCTTATCAATGAGTCCCAAGACCTGAAAAACATGGTGCAAATATGAAATACAGTAATAGAACTGTAATTTTAGCAGAGAAAAGCATTGATGTTAAATACAAATAAATTAGGCAAACCATTCCCTTTAAACATATTAATCTAATTAATTAAAATACTTGCAGATAAAATCCGTAGTAGCACTGGTGCTGTTTTCTCTTCCGTTCTTTCAAAGGAAGAAAAATTGTTCAATGATTTTGCTTCTGGTTAATTTATTATCACAATCTGTTTTGTGAAAGCATTCTGCCTGTCATTCCTGGTATATGTTCCTTATTAGTACACTGCAGTGGAATTTTACAGAAAATACTAAAATGGGTGCTCGCATAGCACCTGTCACTTGGAATTCTATAATATAAACCCTACAGATCCTGATAAAAACCTAAACAGAATACAAATTTGCCAATGCAGCAGGCATCTTTAATAATCTGTAGAGTTTGTAAGTTTTCAATATTACTGAAATGTCTTTCAGCCTTTTTACAGGAGGCTGAATGTCTTACAGACTTTGGTGTAAGAAATCCGATGCAGGTTGAAATTGAAATATTTCCCTAGAATGTAGCCCCTCATATTAAAATACATTGTGCCTTTATTCACAAAATAGTCTTGATTTTTCCCGTTCATTCTAATTCTAAAAACCTGTAAAATTCAGGTTTCTTTTTATTTTATCAGTGTGGCTCAAATTTAATTCAGTCTTGACCACTGTGGCTCCTAAATTGCAAAATAATCAATTGTGCCTCCTATATAACGAACTGAGAAAAGTTTGCTATTTTATGAGCTCACTGCCAGTGCAAGACATCTAATTTAGAACACTTGGTAAACTCCACTCTAATCAAATTTAGTGTTTGAAACCTGGACTGGCTGTTAATGGTCTGAAAATAGACCAGTCCTTTCTGGAGTACATTTGCCTACAAAATGCTATCTATTGATGTTTTCTTGAAGCAACTGCTTGTCTATCAGGAATATCAGGTGTCAGTTTGGGAGGAATAATTATAAGAAAGCTTGAATTTATAAAATTAGTGTTAACCCTCTAAGTTAACTGTCAATGTATACATTCTAAACCTTTGCCAAATAAGCTTTAATAGGATATATGCAAATTCCCGGAATGCAGATCTAAAACTGTCAGGTTGCTGATGTTATTTCAAACCTTCTTCCTTTTCTTGCGTAATTTTGAGTCAAGGAGAAACAGCTCTTTGCAAATCGAGACAGTCTCAAGGGGCATATGGGCGGATGGAATACAGCTGGCATTTACATGGCACCACAGTGAAGCATCTTTTCTGTGCCAGTGTGTTATATAAGTGATGTCTAAGAAATAATGAAGCAGAGAGAAATTGACATTAAAGGGGAAAGCATGTCCTGTAGGCTTATAAAATGAAGATGGTATTGTAGAAAGAGAATAGGGCCTGATTATAGTGTAGTGTATATACTATATATATACACTGTATGTATACTATATTGTAAACCAAGTAGGATTCTAATTTAAAAAATGTTGTTTAATATGAAATTCTTAAAGTACAAAGCATGCATAGTACTGAAGTGCCTCTTTACGGTAAAGCCATTCAGATTATTTTTTTATTGAATATAAACATCTTATGATTTGATTCAACCTGATAAGTATTAATTTTTTTTCCTCCATGAACTACTGAGATTTTATGTTTAGCACTGGAATTAAAAGGCCAGCTGGTAAACTGTTTTAAGCCACCAGGATTCTGCCAGTTTTCAGAAAGCTGTAGTAGTTGAGGGTACAGCTCAAAATGTCTTGGCTTAGACTATCTCAGTCTCTCAGCAAACTTGAAATGATGAATGAATCTTCTTCTTGTGGCAGTATATTTTCTGGAGTCTGTTTTTAGGGAGAGCTAGGAGCATATCAAACCCTTACTTGTCCTTGCTTTGCTCTGACATACACAAAGTCATACATCTGAGATGTTCTGTGTCTAAACTAATAGAGTGAACCATAAAGTTATTCTCCAAGCAAACATATATTGGTTATAGGCTAAAAACACCTCAGTTTAATGTCTAGAAGCCATGCATCTTGACTGTGAAGCTCTGCTGGGTGTCTGGGTATGAGGGTGTCTGGGTATGAGGGTGTCCCTGCCACACTTACAACCAGGCCTATTCTTTTTGAGGGTACTGTGTGTTTGGATGTTATCTGGACATTCAAGTCTGGAAGTATATCAGATAGCAGGAATCCCAGTGTTCCTTATTCCTGATTTCCCAGTCATTCTGTATCCTGCTTCTCTCTGCTAGACATAGAAGGAAGCAAGTAACACAAAGGCCGTTACCTATAATTGGCTTTGCAAAGGAATTTAGATCCTTCTCAGAAAAATATGAAGAACACCGAATAGTTTTGGAGTAGGTTTCCAAGTATAAAACTACAGTGGAAGGACCGATTGTACAGTAATATATAGCCTCAGTCAGCCCCAAACAGCGTGTGAATTAGAACTGAAATGATAATTTCATAGTTCAATTCTTTGCAAACATAATATATCCAAAAAATATCCCAGATAATGATCATCTTGCATAAAACCTTGACCTGGGTATCTGCAGACTAGTCCTTCATCAATGCAATGTTTTTCTGGTCATCCATGTCTGTAAATTCTTGTTCTTAGGAGTCTTGAGTCTTTTAAGTTAGTAGAGCATACAGGGCTGGAGAATGTCTTCTCTTGGATCATTACTACATAATAATATTTAATCTTTTGAAATCTTACTGACATAGAGAAGAATAATTCTTGCCCTAGTACCTACCTAGCATATCATCAGCTTATAAATTGTAATACCAATACACGACTCTGTTAGTGTTGTATGGATGCCAGATTTACCAAGCTACTTAACAGTTGTGAAGAAAAAGACCAGGCTGAACAGACTGCAACTTTCTCTGAAAACCTTGTTAAACTTTCCACTGTTAAACTCTCTCTCCATTGTCAACTTCCTCTAAGGTCAGTTTTTGAAGCATAAGGAGCTGTTTCATTACTAAAATTTCAAGTAAAAATTTAAGCCTCAGAAAACTGATGGCAGTTGTTCTTGAAAGCTGTAAGAACTTTTCTCATAATGGTACTTAAGTCTATCTTAAAATAATCATAAATTAAAATCTACCATCTGTGATTTAAAATTGGATTTCAAGTTTCTTAAACAGAGTTGCTCAGAGTTGCTGCTGTATCTTAAATATTCAAGACAACCAATTTTGATTTGAACCCTTGTAGTGCGGTCTTTGCAGTGATGATTACTAGAATTCTTATGGGTTATTCAAGTTTTGGAGTTTGAAATCTTATTTCAAATGAACACAGTTCATACAAATTAAATTATCCAAAGCTTAAGCTACAATTATTTGTACAGTCTATCAGTTTGCCAAAACTAAAAATGGGACATGAGTGATGTGGTTTAATCTGCATGATATAGGCACTACGTTGTTTTGAACATAAAAAGCAGGACAGTCAGCATCTCATACAAACAGGTATGCAAATAGAGGAAAAAATGTATGCACAGTCAAGGCTTAATTCTCTCTTACTTGAAATACAGGTCAGATTTGAACCTATGCTGTTCTGATCTATGTTTTATATTGAGATAAATAGAACTACGAAAAATATTTTTAAAAGATTTTGGAGAAAAGACAAGTAGTTAATAAATGCCAATTGACATTTTTGTCTCCATATCAATTAAAAAAACACCTTTGAACATTGGCAGTTTTCTTTATCTTTTTAGAAGCTATTGTTTGCTTGTAGGAATGTGCGGTTGAATTCTTTAATAAGCATGTACATGTATGTATAAATATTTTTAATTCCTGCTTTCAACAAGCACTTAAATTGCTTTTATGTAAATATTGCCATTTATTCTGCCTGCAGTTGCACCTTTTGAGTACTTTCAAAATATGGCCTCCATTTAAAACTGTCCACTGGAAGGCAAATTCCATCATATACTTCAGAAAGTTGTGTGAGTTAAAATCCTGAAATGTTCTATATTTATGAAAATACAGTAATTGCTTTTCTCTTTTGAAATCTCTTTTGTTGAAATTTAAATATACTGCTAACGTATCCTCTTAACACTGCAGTTTGATACAACGGAAATTTAGGAGGATGAACTGTGACTCTTTAAATACTGTAAAGCATCTTTTATGCTTCTCTTAAACATACAAAGACTTTTCAAAATACAAATTTTTCAATGTTTGATTGGAAACATCTGGAGTTTTTATGTAGACTTAAAAATTAAAGGTCACATCTTTCATTCCAGCCCTAGCTGTATGTTTTTTGCCTCCTCATTTTTAGCTGGTTCCAGTGCTCATTACACTCTGCTGGAACTGCTCAGTTTCACTGAGGTCTAGAGTTTACAAAAAGAAGAGTACCAAAATGTGCAAAAGAGCAAAGGAGATGCAAGAGTACAGCAGCCAACAGTTAGGATTTAAAACAGCCTGTGATTTGGGGAAGATTTGCACCTGCACAAAAACAGAAGTGTGATTAACAAAAAAAGTATTCTGTTCTGGGGAAAAAAGCAATCAAAGCCACAGTAGAAAAGATAACTGCCCTTCATATGTTTCATAGAACTTGTATATTTTCCTTCGTATACCTGTGTATATCTGTATCTCTGTAAATGCTTTGTGCAAAGAAGTTTAGGTGTCTGGTGACTAAATAGTCATATGGGTATCCTATATAGTATCTCAACATAATTGCAATTACTGTACTTTTGCAGAAGACAAAAACAGGGGCCATGAGAATGAAGAACCACCCACTGTAGGAAAAGATCAGGTTCAAGACCGTCTAAGGAACCTGAAGGTACCTAAGGTCATGGGACCTGATGAAATCCATCCACGGGGCCTGAGGAAGCTGGCAGATTAAATTGCTAAGCTGTTTTCCATTATATTTGAAAAGTCGTGGCAGTCTGGTAAAGTTCCCACTGACTGGAAAAGGGGAAACATAGCTGCCATTTTCACAAAGGGGGGAAAAAAGGAAGACCCGGGGAACTACAGGTCAGTCAGTCTCACTTCTGTGCCTTGCAAGATCATGGAGCAGATCCTCCTGGAATCTTTGCTGAGGCACATGGAAAATAAGGAGGTGACTGGTGACTGCCAACATGGCTTCACCAAGGGCAAGTTGTGCCTGACAAATCAGGTTACCTTCTGTGATGGAGCTGCAGCATTGGTAGATAAGGAGAGAGCAACAGACATCGTTTACCTGGACTTATGCAAAGTGTTTGACACTGTCTCACATGACATCCTGTTCTCTAAATTGAAAAGGGATGGATTTGATGGATGGACCATTTGGTGGATAAGGTATTGGCTGGATGGCCACACTCAAAGTGTTGCAGTCAGTGGCTCGATGTCCAAGTGGAGACCAGTGATGAGTGGCATTCCTCAGGGATCAGTATTGGGACTAGTGCTGTTTAACTTTGTCAGAGACATGGGCAGGGGTATAGAGTGCACCCTCAGCAAGTTTGCCAATGACACCAAGCTCTGTGGTGCAGTCGACATGCTGGAGGGAAGGGATGCCATTCAGAGGAACCTAGACAGGCTTGAGAATTGGGTCCATGCAAACCTCATGAAATCAGGCTAAGTGCAAGGTCCTGCACCTGAGTCACGGCAATCCCAAGCACAAATGCAGGCTGGGCAGAGAATAGATTGAGAGCACCCCTGAGGAGAAGAACTTGTGAGTGTTGGTTGATGAGAACGTCAACATGAGCCAGCAATGTGTGCTCACTGCCCAGAAAGCCAACTGCATCCTGGGCTGCATCAGAAAAAGTACGGCCAGTGGGTCAAGGGAGGTGATTCTGCCCTTCTACTCCATTCTTGTGAAACTCCACCTGGAGTACTGTGTCCAGCTTTGGAGTCCGCAGCACAGGAATGTCATGGACCTGTTGGAACAGGTCCATCAGAATACATGGATTTGTACTTTGCAAGCCCTAGGAATCATTGCAAGGACTATTTTTCAAAAATAAATAAGCACCCCTCACCACCTGTGATTCTCTGCACCATCATGCACACTATTTACCACATGATAAAACTTCTCTTTTGCATCAGACTTAAATTGTAAACAATTGTTCTCTCTGTCTTATATATAACAGGATATGGTACCCAGCAGAATCCACATGTTGCTCTACATCTCACTGTTCTGCTGTTGCAAACTATTGTGTTTTGGGACTCCCACTATCAATATGAAACTTCAGGTTTTTTACATTACATTATTGAATTCAAACAGGTACTGCATTTCCATTGTCCAAGAAATAACACCTGTTGAAAAGGTTCAATTTACATATACAGGAATGCCATTTAAGTATATTTTTACTGTTGCTGCCAAAGCTAAGTTTGGATGCCTGAAAGAAATGTCTACCAAGAAACAGGTCAAAAAAAAAAAGTTTCTCACAAGGTGGTTTGTACAAATGCATGTTAAAAGATTGGAAGTATTTTTCAGTTCAGTCCTGTGTGCTGTGCAGTACTTGCATAGGTGTAGCATTAATTCAAAATGTTATCCACCTGCTCCCTGTAATTGTTCTAGGATACTTGCTTGTGGAAAAGTGCCAAATACTGCAGCACTTTGAGAGCATATGAACATAAGTGTATTCCCAGCCTGAAGATACTTCAAGTATTTGATTGTGGTCAAATAACGTCTAATTTGTCAAGCAATAAGTAGTGGAGACAGAAATAAAATGAGAGAATCTGTGATTCTAACCCTCTACTGCACCTTCTTGAGAGCATTCCTGAATTTAGTTTGAAATGAAACCTTACTGGAAGAATACTTTCTTGTGTGAGTTCATAAAGTACATTGTTCCACCAGCTTAAAAATCACACAGTTTATATGTCAGGTGTTTGCTGCTCATCTTTTGACAGATCATTAACATGCGGATTGAGAAAAGTCCTCCTTTCCTCATCTTTGTTTTCTTTCCTCTACTCCAGCTCCTCTTCTTTGATGTGACCCAGTATCTGATTCACTTTTGAGACTGTCTCTGGAGGGATCATGTGGAATGTTGCTTTTGTAAAGTTCTTGGGGAAATTAATGAAAGCATTCTGCAATCTGCAAAACTCTAGATATACTTTGAAATGTTTTTATATCTTGTTTTCCTTTGAATACTCATGACTTTGACTTCTGTCACTGACAGGAAGAAATACACTTTATAGGTCTCTAGATCCCATGTCTCTAAATTGTACTTTCTGCAAAACTGGCAATTTCTGTGCACAACACAGAGATTGAATGTAAGGCTATAATTCAGCTTTGGTTTTCTGCTGATGACATAAACCACAAGAGCTTGTTGGTTTATGAACAGCAGCAACAACAATTCACAAAGACTAAATTACTGCCTGTGTATTTGATTAGAGATAAAGTGATGTTGCCCACAATCCAAAAATAATATGCACCTGTAGTTTCCAATTTAATTGTAAGCAGGTAAATGAAGACTACTCAAAGTATAAGAAATTAGTTGCATAAAATCAAAATGCTGAACAGTCTTCATAAGACTGACATACTGAATGTTTCTGTCTCTTTTAGGTAGAAACATATTCTAATGGCATTTAATAAATCTTCTGTTGGCACCTTCTTTCCCTCTGCTCTCTCATCAGCTAGAAGAGACATTTCCAGAATGTTATAACTGACTGGTACTGTATATAGCTGGTGCTGAACTATCCTTCCTCTAAATATCTTTAAGACAATTAGTGACATCACAGCAGCACTAGCTAAAATTAGAGCCATCTCTGTAGCTGCATGAAGTAGCATAATATAGCATCTCCTTGGGAATGAATATTCTTTTCCAAGTTCTTCTTGCAACTGTTAGTGTTCCTGCACAGACTTCTGGACCGCTAGGTAGGAAATAAGCAACATTTGCCAAATACAGCCAAATTCAGGACTTAACATTAACCCAGTCGTCTTTTATACATCCTGGCAGCAGTGACGGGAAAACATCTTGTTTGGATTGGATCTTACTGTCTTGAACTTAAAGAGGTGGCAAATATGCAACAGGCTTAGTAGAGTGGTCCTAGCCAAAATTCATCTTGTAGAATTTAAGTGGAAAAAAGAATGTTATGTGACTAATGCAGTTTATCCATTAATTTCTCTCAGTATCATGTGACAATTAGTATAGTGCCTATTTGCTCTTGAAAGTGTTGTCTTTCATCATTATTTACATGATGACACTGTTACAAATCATTTGAATGTTTCTCCATTATATGCCGTATTATATAATATATTTTATATGGTCTATGGTAGAGTGCACTTGTTTGCCACTAGTCCCTATATTAGCTACCAAACAGGCAATGAAGCTTGTATGGGAACATACTCTGTTACTACCTGGTATATGTGTTGATGGAACTGAGCATCTCAGTTACCAGAATACAGGTTCACCGTACGCTTGATTAGTAATGTTGGGTTGTTAGCCAGTTGGTTTCAACCCAGCCAAATCAATAAATGGAAATGTGTTTATTATATGTAAAGTAAACCATATGATAAGGAAAAAATGATGAAAGACAATTGAAGAAATACAAAAACCCCAACCCTACTTTTGCCACTTATTAAATTATATGTGTATCACTGTTTACTCCCTTTGTCAAGCTGACTTTTCTGGAGAATTCAGACACTTGATCATGTATTCTTTTTGCCCACCTAGGCTGCATTCATTAAAGAAGGGCACCTCCTGGAGGAACACTTTGGCTTTTATAGTTAATGATCTTCTGGGACTCCTCCAGGAAGTCTGGATTTAATTTTTGCCCTCTAAAGTTATTTATTTCTTTATTATTAAGGTAATAGTCTGGAAACTTATCTCAACTAAAATAAGCACTCTTTTCACTGCCTGGGTGGTACAAACATCATTTTGCTAGACAAGTTGTCATCTCATGAATCTTACTGATCATTTATCATTTGCCTCAAAGAGCAGCAGTACCCTCCCTGCATCCCCTGATGAGTCATGGTGAAGCGTCTCAGCTTTAGATTTTGTATCAACTGTAACATTAACAGACATACTTGAGATGAATATTTAAATGGAATAATGCATATAGTTCACTCTTTGCTGAAACTAAACGTGCCAGTAATCAACAGCTTTCTGAGGCAACCACAAGCTTTCAATGCTTTACCCTCAGAGACTTTTCTTCTAGGTATTGTAATACCTATAAGCCACAGTCATGGGGAAGGCTCTGTGCAAGTTGCTATAAAGAACATCAGCCAAGAAGGATAACAGTCTAAATAGAAATTAGTACCTTCTTGGATACAGACAGAAAGGCATGCTTAATGAAACAGTACTATAGCTCTTCAACACTAGGACTGGAAGTACTCTAGTAGACTAGAAGCTGCTGACAATGTTTGGCGTCTCCTATTAGGGAGTGCCATGAGGTGGTGGGTTATTTTATACGCAAGATGAGGGACAGCAAGGTAGAAATCCTGCAAGTGGTCTTTTAAAAAATTAAAAGTGGGGGTAGAGGCAAGTATATATTATGATGAGGGGAAGAAGTCAGTACCTCAGTGTCGAATTATGACAGACTCTGCAAGCTAAGCAGAGAAAGGAAGCTAGTAAATGGGTGCAAAGAGAGCTGAAATGGTCAAAGTAGCAAAGCATTAAAATGATCTCTAGTATATGAGTGGGACAAGAATCCATTTTTCAAGAGGCCAGGGAAAAGGATATTGCTGTAATTGAGATGAAAAATGTTGAACATCTGAATGAGAGTATTGCCTGTTTAAATTGAAAGGCCACACCTTAAAAATGTTATGCAGAAAACATAGCTTAGATAGTCTAGTGACAGACAGCATTGTATTGTTATAATTGAAAAGGGAGGTAGTGGGGAAAAGAGGTGAGCTTGAATGGCAGAGAGAAGTATAGATAGCTTAAAAGTGTTTGTTTATTTATGCCAGGACAGATACAGTGCAGTGAAGATGGGGAAAAATGTGTATAGTTGTGAGAGCACCATGCTTGAAGGCTCTTCAGTGAATGCAATGAAGGCTCCTTCATTTTAGCATTACATAAACTAATGATGTGGGCAGACTTGCAGGCTAACCAGAAATATTACATGAAAAATGTGAATGTGTCTGTGTAGGAGAAAGAGGGGCATGTGTTGTCTGTCACCTGCGGGTTAAACACTGGCTAATTTTCCCCTGGAGTAAAAAAGCTGTTTCATTTGTTCTGAGATTTCAGGTAAGAATACATACATTCTGTAATGCTAATTTAAGCTCATGCGTACCAACATAGCAAAACTTTGTTAAACCAGAGAAGATTGTCCCCTCTTTTCTTTGTCTGTAAATGCTGTGTTATTTTAATGTATCTGGAGTGCCAGTTTCTACCCAGAAAGTGGTGACATGTTTTCTGCTTGTGTTAATGTTATACTGAAGAAATAAGGACCCAGCTTTATGATAAGAATGCTTAAAAATACTATGGCTGTAGTTCAGGAATTAAGTCAGTATAGTCACACTTTCCCCCACACCCACCCATAAAATGGTCTGCCAGAAGTGATTCTTGAATTAAAGTAGTGAAAAGAATAGTAAAAATTTGAGAAAACATTATCTGGTTAACAGTGAACTGTGTCACTCATTTACAAAAGGACACAACAATTCAGGAATATTGCATACATAAGAGACATAACTCACAGATAAGCGAGGGTTAGGTTCTGAGAGAAATCTGAGAGAAAGCATGCCTCATTTTTATTTAAAAAGTTTTTAATAAACTTTTTCATAGCAATTGTGCTATGGTTACTAAATGCAGAGTTTGATAGCATTATACTGCTGATCTTTACAGATGAATTATCCAATGTAATTTTCCTGATATGTTTTAATCAGTGATAGTTCTCTGTCTTACAGTATTAGTCACACCAGTTCATGGTTTCCATACAAAATCCATAAAGAGAGTTTTTTTGTTTTGGTTAGGGTTTTTTTGTTTGTTTGGTTTAGTTTTTTAGTGTGGAACCTTTAGAAAATGGTGGACTCCTGTAAAATAGCTTCCATTATTTGTTTTTGAGAAACCTGTGGTTTTGGCACCTGTGATTTTTAGTGTTTAATAAGGAAGGTTTGTTTCATTGGGCCTAACAAGAAGATATTTTGGAAATGTTACATTTGAAAATGACAAGCAGATTGGTTCCTGCTACAAATGGTGAGAATAATCGAGAAGCACTCATGTTTAACTTTTCCCTAAGAAAACTGTTTGAATTTGTTCTAAGACAAAACTTGTGATTTTCTGGTGCAGAACCCACTTGTAAGATAAATCCTAGATTTGCAGAGTTTACAAATGCTTAGTGCACCTTCTTGTATAGACATTTTTGTGAACATGCAGTTTTCCTTGAAATTGCTGTAACCATTCAAAAGGCAACTGCTCAACCTGCTCTTCCATCAAGTGCTGGTCACAGAACATTATTTTAGGCATAAACACAGATAACAGAAAGAATAATATTAAATCTCAAAGGGTATTATAGAACTGTAATTCTTTCCAAGGCACACGTAAAGTCATATGTTATATGAGCTAACTCAAGCAGTTTGGTCACAAGAATTCGAACTTGAAATGATAGGCTTTATAATCTGAAAGGATTTGCTTTTTGTATCATAGGGACAGTAATGTTTTAGCCATTTCCTTCCTTTTTGCCCCACATCAGGAAATTTCACTGCTTATTAAAAAACTGAAGAACATTACACAGGTGTTTGGAAACTGAATGAAAGGGAGGGCAGGAAAAAGCATGATATTACACCAAAGCCATTAGAGCATCAACTAGGCAAAGTACTTTTCATCAAGTCCACAGTTACAGCAGATGCCTTTATAATCTGAACCATGAGACAGCTTTTTGGAGGTGTGAATAAAAAGCTTCTAAAATACAGATTAGCAGAACCTAGTCATCATCCCCTTAAGTATGTGGTAGACCTTTCTAACTAGATGTAAAAGATATATTCCTTGTATTAAATGTCACAGTAGCTAAACAAGCTAATACAACTGAATAATGAAGAATAAAAGTAAATGTCAGGGGATACTGTAAAGCTGCTATTTATTTTTTCCCAGGGCTTCTGTACTGTCATAATTATAAAAGTAAACTTGAAAAGGTTAGTTGATAGAAACCCTAAGGAGAAATAAGAGCTCTTACAATATTCTTTAGTGTGTATGAATTATATAGAACATACTATTGTCCTTTAGCCTTGAATAACCTGAAACAACCTAGTAACCATTAGAATATTGAAAACCACCACAGGTTTTTGGTTGTATTTTTCCTCCTTAAAAGTCTTACATTTTATATTAATAGCACAGAGTATATTTGGTTAGACATCAGCATTTATGGCAACGTCCTGTATTGGGCGACTTTGGCTAGAAAACATCCGTTGCAGACTTTCTAAGTCATTTGGAAGTGTAATATTCAGAATAGGCTTCTAAAACAACTGTTACTTTAATGTTTGTAACAAATAGCATTTGCAAAAGTGACTTTCATGTTCTGCTCATTCTGTGAACATTAGTTAATATTTGACAAGGACATGTATTTATGATGAAAACTGTTGAGGACGGTTGACTATGAGAAACACATTTCTTCACTATAATACATAATTTTCTTAGTGTTGGGTGGCGTACACCATGTTAACAACAGCCTGAATAACATGTTTTTTCAGAGCTGCTACTTTTGAGACTTGAACAATTTGGTAAGAATTTGGGAAAGGCAAGAGCTTTAAAAATTCTGTTCAAAAATAACCTAATTGTTCTTAAATCTGTATTTATAGATTTCAAGGTGTGTTCTTTTAGAAGTAGCAATTGCTGGAAACATCTTTCACCTTAGATTTTGATTGACTTTTACATCATGTTTTCAGTTGTCTGTAGTTAATTAATGGTTGACCTAATGACCACTAACTTACACTGGACTGATATTTAAAATTCATCTGTTTCAGTGCTAGCAGATATCATGAATCTTTGTCTAACATTAAAAAGATTGTGTATATATTGCATCATCAAAACACTGAGTGCAACTACATCGCTTTGTAGAACAAACACATGCAATGCGAGATGTATCTCAGCCAGACTTGTGTGGGTACCTGAAGAACTAACTTTTATGAGGAGGACAAGGGAGAGTACAGATTGACTTTTGCATTTGGGGCTGTGATTTCTTTAAAAGGTTGAAGTGAAGAAAGAGAAAGATCAAGACATTCTTAATACTAGTTCTAAGACGTGGTTATTGAGTTTGTGATTATTTTAATTCAACAGATTTATGAATCCTTTATCACAGCTGCATGTTATTTCTTTTAGGATGCATTTGCATTCTTTTATTCTTAATAGAATGCATTCAGTGGGAAGTCTGGCTACTTTGAATACAAAGGGAAGAAATTGGGGAAAATGCTATTGTAGGTGTTAATACTTATTTGTCATTTTACAAGATCCAAAGATTTATTTAAGAACTGTGATGGATTGTGAAAAATAACATTTATTTATTCCTCCTAGACTGACAGACTGTAGTTTTAAATATTCTGTCCTGTGTTGTACTATTATGCATAATTTCATTGAACAGTTTTCATTTTCAGTATTTGAAATGTTAGTAGTTATGTTTTAATCTGTCTGCTTTAAATTGTTTATTTAGGATTTATGCAGTGTCATTGTATCACTAATGCTATGAAATGTTGGATTCACTGCAAAAGGATAGAGACGTTTTTCTGTTAAAGATTTTAAGGTAGTGAACCTAGTAATTAGATGACAACATTATGGTAGACTATAATGGAAACTCATTTTAATTGCACTTTTTGACGCAGATCTATTGTAAAGTTCACACTGAACTGATGTTTCTATTTCTCTTCGTGGACATTACTCACTGTATTGGCATTAGCAAATATGATGTAGATCTGACAGTCATTGCTCCATTATGAAAAAACTAAGAAATTACGAATGCTCTGCAGGTCACCTAGAGGGTAATTATTATCCACAAAGTGTCCAGTAGTAAACTTCTTGCTTCTTAAAGACTGACAGATATAATTAAATAAAAAGATAAAATGGCTATAAAGTGCTGATTTACTCCCATGCTAGGAAAAGGAAAAAAAAAAAAAAGAGATGTCTCCGAGCTGCTTGGACAGAGGAATTATTTCATCACTGCTGAGGGACTCTCTGTGAATTTTCACGGGCAAATGTTAACTAGAAATCGGTATTTTCACTGCAGCTTTAAAAGGGATTAAGCAAATTTAGCAATTGGATTGCTACTTGTCAGTTTGCTGTAAGGACTCCAGCAGTACAAATCGAAATCAGCTGGGCCAGAAATATAATACATCATAACAGCAGTTCTGACATCATTTGAGAGGACTGATCTGGATAATAGAGGGATAGAATAAGAGATGTCTTTTTGTACGAGCTCTATATGAAATATATATGGTTTAATATTTTGAGTCCAACTTAGGCACATGAATAACTTCAACTACATCTACAGTTGTATTGATTTCAAACTTTAATACACTTCTTAAAACTGGCTCATCTAGTAGACCATCTCCTGTGGAATCAAAATTTTAAAGGAAGTTGAAATGTCCTGGAAATACACAGTCTCCTGTTATCCCTATGCAGATTCATATTTATGTATTAATAATGTGGCAATAGTAGGTCTAATTTCACAGAATCATATGGGGTTGGAAGGGACCTCTGGAGATCATCTAGTCCAACCCCTCTGCCAAAGTAGGTCCACCTTGAGCAGGTTGCACAGGAACTTGTCCAGGCAGGTTTTGAATGTCTCCAGAGAAGGAGACTCCACCACCTCCCTGGGCAGCCTATTCCAGGGCTCTGCCACCCTCAAAGTAAAGAAGTTTGTCCTCATGTTTCGGTAGAACTTCTTATACTCAAGTTTGTGCCCATTTCCTCTTGTCCTATCCCTGGGCACCACTGGAAAAAGACCATCCCCATCCTCTTGAATTGTTGTGATTTATTTCCCATTTTCTATAAATTATGGACTTACTGTAGTAATTCCATTTTATTTCTATTGGAAAATCTGGTTTCCTGTTGGTGTTTGTATTCAAACTGCTAATTTTCTTAGATTAGTGAAAAACAACGATGAATAAGGCAGATGGTAAAATGAAGGTGATCATTGGCGTATACTACAATACTAAAGAATTCATTTATTTCTAGTTTATAAAGGTTTAATATATGATGTATAGAGGTTTAAGTAGTAGACGTATGAATAGTATGAGCTACGAATTCCATAAAAACATGTGATTAAAAGCCATGACTCATGAGAAATCCATTTACCTTCTGCATTCTATTACACTAAACAACACTTACCAATCCTTCTTTAACCTTTTATGAATTGTGTGCACCTGAAAAGGTAATATACATGGAATACATAGCCCTGTAAATGTTATAAGCTTTTATTACATCATGTTAACATATCTCTTTACAGTTTGTGAATTTTATGATCATGGCATTTTATACTCATGCTGTTCTATCATATATGACTTCATACCAAGCCATGAAGAAAGATGAACTCTGCCTCAGTCAGCCAGTGAGAGATGAGTGAAACTGCAGCCTCTCAACCTGTGTTCAGATGCCTCAACAGAATTATACTGCTATTAAACACAGTGAAGTTCTGACTTGTGTATGTGGGCCAATTTTATTGACGATTAAGTTGAAAGCAAACTTCACTACCTTTTAATCTTTTACTGACTGCTACTAGGGTAACTGTAAAATGAGGGACAAGATACTTAAAAAAGAAATACTAATGTATAACACTTCATGAACTACTTTCTTGTCTGGTACTCAAATTCATGTGCATGTTGACACATATGCATATATGTACACACACAATATGTGTCATTTTCTCTTCTGGGACTTAACCATCATTTATGGCATTTATTGAGAATCACCACAGCAGCTGACCAAAACTGCCACAATATCTTTGTACAATTCTACAGAATTTATGGAATTTATCTGATTCTGAAATTGCACAAGCTTTACAGTGCCATAACCCTTTGATTCAAATATGGTCATACCTAATTAACAGTGACACACAATGAAAAAAAACCAAGGACAGCATATCAAGTTATGAATAAAAAATAAGAAAGGTATATTGTGCTTAGGAGAGAGTTTTACTTTTTCGGGTGATCAATTGAAATGATAGAGTAACATTCTCTAAATTACTACAGTTGTCACCTATAACTACTGTTATCTATTCCAAAGATAACCTTAATTTATGAATCTTTTTTTTTTTTAAAGACAAAAGTACCTTCATCTTTTTTTCCCCCGAATAAGTTCAGTTTTAGATGCTTTCAGACTGGGAATACCACTTTTTTCACTGCATTCACTTTTGTCCTTGTATACCCTTCAGGTTCCAGACAGATAGATTATTGCTTCCATCAGAAAGGGATTTGATTAATCACCAGATCACATGTTTTATTCAAAACCAGTGCCCTCCATATTTCATCCAGAGTAAATTAATGAAAAATTCACATAATTTGTGCAGAATAGTATATTAACTGCTTTTTTTAGTTTTGTTTGCAGTCTCAGAATAAAAACTAAAAATCAGGAAAGAAGGGTACTACATTTAGGGTCTTGATTTTTGAAGAGTGGGTTGAAAGAAAGTTAAATTTCATCGGATTCTCTTAAGAGAATTAACTGACTACATAAATTAGCCTTCACTAGCAAAGCACTTAGGGATTTGAAACACCCTTTACTTGATTTTCCCATCCCCTAGACAACTGTGTCTTTTACTGAACAATCTGTCTTTTGGGGTGCAAAGATTAAATAGTAACTTGCTAGTAAGGTACGTGATATTGGCAAAGCATTGAGATTTCATGTCTCAGTGTTGTGGATGTTCCTGTTTCATAAGTGCAAAAAGTATGAATTTGGAGTCCTTGGCATTTTATGTGTTGAATGTTGGGAGAAATATGCATAAGGCAAAACTACTCCTTTGTAGCTTCATATTAATGCTGGGTTTATGTAATGTACTCACTTTTTAATATAGCAACGTCAAGTGAAGTAACCTACCATAGAGAAAAACTAAATATTACTGTGAATATCTAAGACAAAAAAGTGATTCTAAATAGCAGCAATGCCTTTCGTCTTAATTTGTCATAGCTTTTCCTTTTGATTAATTATTGAGATAGATACAGGTAAGTCGAACATGGTTAGATTAAGTATCCTGAAATCAAACAATTCAATTATATTGTGATGTCTGAATCAGCCAACAGCCTGTCTAAACAGAATCAAAAGGAGAATAGGATTAAAGGTGTCCTTGATGTTGATACCCACTTTGAAAGTGCACATATCCAACACAGTGAACACAGAACATCTGGGTAGGAGAAACTTGAGGCTATGTCCTATTGAGGATGTATTTGATTTGCTCTGAGGTAGTCAAATAAGCCATAGCTTTTAAGATGGTCAAAGTTGAAGTCACCCACAATTTGTGAAGGTGTGTATGTGCGAAGCGCTCAGGAGATCAGGCCAGCAAAACAAGTTGAACCACCCAAAGCTACTAGCCTCTTCAAAACTGTATTAATAAAGTATGTTCTTGAGTCGTACAGCTACAGTTTACTAGAGAGAAAAAACGGTGACTCTTGCACTGTGACTGAGACTGTGTTGTTTCAAAAGTAGTACATTATGTATTGCTCATTGCAGGTGGATGACTTTGAAGAAAAGACCTTCACTGGTTTACAACACAGTTTTGTCTGTCTTTTAATTAGAAATTAATTGTTCCTATGTAAAACATTGACATTCATGAGTTAAAAGCACTTACGTGAAAACTAGGTATTCCTTAGAAATCAATGTTAAGCTGTTGTAGCCTTTGCAAATACTGCCTACCTCATCCTTTTTTATCCATCTTATCCATCCTTTTTTTTTCTGTAACAGCTGTACCTATTGCAAACACAGAACAATTGCTCTTAATGTTGTAATTAAGACAATGAAGGAAGCTTGTGTCCAGTCCACAGAAGAGAAACTATGATCCTGAGAAGTGGTGTGCTCAAATTTGCACAGGTGTGCTTGTGAATCAGTTGCATTAGGTTTCACCGTTCTTTGCTTTAAAATGGGTATCAGCTTTATGCCCTGTGTCTGCTTTTCAGACAATTACATTTGGAAAGTGGAGGAATATAATAAAATCTTTTGAATATGACCAGCTAATACTGGGTCACTAGTGATACTGAATATGTAATAATATGATTTTGTGGTTGTTCTATGAAAATCTGCAAATTATTTTCCTACATCTGTTGGACTGGAGCTATTTCCTTGATTGAAATATCAAATGATTAATAAGAAT
Source organism: Limosa lapponica baueri (assembly GCA_002844005.1). NCBI lineage: Eukaryota > Metazoa > Chordata > Aves > Charadriiformes > Scolopacidae > Limosa > Limosa lapponica. Next base: position 2,656,896 of record KZ505655.1, read on the forward strand.
TACTAAAAAACTTTTTTCTTACATTACACAATTGTCTTGAGGCTGAGAAGACAAAAAAAAAAAGTCACTGAAACTGGGTATGTATCTCCCCACCAGAAGCTATGGAATGAAGGAATTGTTTGATATTATAAACCAGAACAACTGGAAAGACACCTTGGTGAGGAAGTATAAAAAGGTAGGCATATCAAAAGAGCTGATTTCTGGTTTGGGTTTGAAAGATAGGGCCTAGGGGGAGGAGAGAGAGACAGAAAATCTGAGTCAGAAGGCAGAAGCTATCTCTGGGTGTGCTGACAAAACAGGGTCAGGAAGTGCACTGATTTTAGCAGATAGATGGTTTTGTTTAGATTTTATGTAATTAAATATTATTTGTTGTTGATTATATTAAGTTTGAATTTATAATTTTTACCCAAATGGTTTTTAGTATTTCTGCATTTTCTGTATCATTTTAAAGACTACTTTGATGTGTATTTTCCCGGAGTGTATACTAAAAGAAAGCAAAATGCTTCCCATGTTCTGAAAAAAGTTATATTTTAATAATATATTGCAACTTACTTATTTGAGGGGAATAAGAGAATTATTTGAAAATAGGAGGCTAAAAAGATGATGCTCAAACTGAGAAATATTTGGACGCGTTTTCCACACCATTTGTAGACACATAAAAGAAAATTAAAAACTATTGAACTAAAATTCAGTTCAGGTAGCTAATATTCCTTGGTTAAGGTGTTTTTAAAATAACAAAATAAGATACAAACCAACCTGTGAATGTCAATATCTGTGCTTAAAATGAAAATTCTTTTCACAAAGAATTTAAAAATGTCTGTGTCCAGTTTGAAAGAAAAAATTAAAATTATGTTTGCTTAAAATTATAAACAAATATTTGAAGTCTGTACATTTGGGGGGTTGCATTATCATATATAAAGATATGTAGAGTTTTAAAAATAGAATTCAAATGAATTAAAATTAAATTTAAAAATAAAAAAAATAAATATGCCATTTGGTAAATGTCAAAAAGTGATGTTTCAACACTGTCATGGAGTCTTATCTGAAAACAAAATAACAAAGAAAATGCCCTAATTTCACCAAGGAGTTTCATTTTAATACAATTTAATAATGTCAGATACAGTGGAAATTTCATTTATTGCCATTTATTTGCTGTTCTTACGTTGCTTTAAATGCTCTTAAGCATATCCTAAAACAGATCAAAAGGAATCCCTGTGACATTTCTGTCTTGTGTAGCAGCAAATAGAATGGAAGACTTCAGGGAACCAACACTGAGATGAAGATTTATACCTAAATTGGCTGTCATTCTTGGGGAAGAAACTGGGCATGCAGAAGCCATTCTTACAGTATTTCTACAGAGAGAGCTTGTGAATGTCATCCAGCAGTCATGCTCCCTACTCTAAACTGGCCTTTCAACCCTTTGGGGAAGTCACTCTTCTCTTGTGTCAGAACATATTAGTAAAACAGAAAAAAAAAAGAGAAATAATAGAAATGAACACAGTGCTGACCAATTAGTAACTCAAGGGTAAAATTGTAATGTGACGTAAATTCATTCCATCACTTCTGCCAAATCATTTCTATCTTGATTGCTATAAATAATATGACCATAAGTCTCATTATTATTAAAAGGCAGAATTATGAGCAGCCAGAGGCATAATCTGTCTGTACTCAGTACCAGAGAAATATCTATTGCTCTCTAAAGCCTGTTATAATTAGTACCCCAATGACCCAGACCACAGAAATCAGTTAGTAGAGATTTCCTTCAGAATGTAAAAAATATGCTTTTATGCAAGTTTTTCAACACATTTCTCTAAAAACAAAATTTAAAAACTGTTTAAAATTAAATATTTAGTGATTGCTCTCTATAAAGAAAATAGTAAATCGTTCTGTTTCTTCTATTCCTAGGATGTTGATTTTCCCCGAGGTTTTAGACCCCAAAACAGCAGTAATGCCCTGTCTTTTCTCAAGTACTTTGAAACTATGGCTTGTGTTTGGTGCCTTGGTACGTGTGAGATTGTTGAGGGGTTTTTTGTATTATGGTTTTGGGATGGTGTGGGGAATGTGTGTGTGTTTAGTTGTTTCCCTCTGAAAAAGAACGGATTACCAAATACATATGCTTTTTAGTCTTGAGTAGATAAGTTTGTATCCTCAACCTTTAAAAATCACTTAGCAGAAAAAGAAACAGTTTCAGAAAAGGAGAGATTCTGTAGCTCTTATTGAATTAACAATAAGGTGGTGTTTGATTTCACTAATGCAGAATTAGATTCATATTTATCCAGCTGATCAGCTGCAAACCTACTAGCACCCACACAGGTAATAGGTGAGATAGAAAGTAAACTTTCTTCAATCTGTTGGCAAACTATAGAAAAATTACACTGCAGCGAATCTTCACTCTCTCTCCTATGTACTTTTGGGTTTGTACAGCTGAGCATAACCACCTATTCTGCCTCACTGGGCCCTTCACACCAAATGACGAGTTACTCTGCTTCATAGTGAGAAATGAAGGAACATAATTTTAAAAAAAATTAAACCAGTAGAAATTGATAAAATTTACTTCTTTGATCATGAGTGCTTTTACAGTTATTTGCATTCAAACAAGATTAAAAAATTTCAAGTATTTCAAGTAAAAATAATAGTATCCAAACCTATCATTTAGAAAATGCTAAAACGACTGTTTCAACCAAAAAGTCAAATCAGCACACATATGGGAATCATTTCAGTGCTGCCTAATCTTGATCACCATGTTGAAAGCTTTGCCCTGCTGTATTCTGAGACCCTCTATACAAATAATACTCTCATTTTCTGTAACTGTCATTATGTCTTTACCCAAATGCTTACACTCTTTCACTTCCAGTAGGTTTCCTAGTTTGATGTTCAGATTCTCACCCATTAATGAAAAAGAGGAAAACAGGCATCCTTGAGAAGCTAAAAGAAGAACAAAGTTTACTATTTTCTACAGCTTTAAAAGGAAAGAAAAATAATCAAGGGCTTAGTCTTTGTCTTGGCTTGTCTCTGTCCATCTGCAGAGGATGTAGAAACAGGGCTTTGCAGGACACACTTCACGCTGTTGCAAGTCTTCCCTCCCAGGGGAAGCTGTGTGTAATTTATCCATGTTACACAGGCACAGGACAAAAACAAGACTCCTAGCATCTATGGATCATTTTGGCCTCAAGTACTTCTGAAGAATTCTGTCTGTGTACAATCAGAATGAATTCTAAATAAGCCAGCTTGTTACTCTGTTTCTGCTGAGCTCATCAGGCCTGTTACTCCGTGTCAGATAGGAAGTATCATTTGGAGACCAGCAATTTTCCGTGTCATATATTTATTTATACAATATCGCACAGAGTTTTTTGTTAAGGGAAGACTATAAAATGCAGCCCTAGAATCTCTTATTTATGGAAGTTAGGGTGGGCTGCCTTCATAGTTTTTCATTTTTTGTTCTCAAGTGGTGTTTCACAAAAGTTTCCAAATTTAAATGGTGTTTCCAAAACAAGTAATTCTATTCAGTTAATTGTGAGGGGTCCCTCTGGTGCTGGATTTTTCCATTGGGAAATATACTTGCTTGTAATCAAAACCACATTTTTATAGTCAAAGATAATGTCACAGAAATTCATAAAAGTATGTGTAATGAGACGAGAAAATGGTTTGGATAAGTGAAGTTTTCTGAACCCAAATTATTATTAGAAGTATTTTGAACTTCTGTTGGTTTATATCCTTTCATTTTTCCAGATTTTTCCACATGTCTGTTTGTCGTTAAGATAATATAAAAAATATTAATCTGGTGGCAATGAAGAACCCTCTTCACAACAGACACAAAATACAACCAAGGAAATTATGTATTGTAGTTTGCATATGTGCAAGGTAGCATCCTCTGGTTCCACTTGAATCCAAAGCTGAAAGTGTTCTGTTTGCACAGCAAGACAGAGGAGATGTACATTCCATGCAAATTCTTACAGCCTCTCACCCTGGTGACATGCTGGCTGCATGTCAGCATTGATACCTGTTTACATATAGAACCCGCATACCCTCATTTCCCGGAAAGGAGATTTGGGTACATTTCTGCACTCTTCCCAGGCCTTACTTTCCAGCAACTTACACAAAACTTAGATGACGAAAACCCTCTTCATGTAAATATATTTTGATTATTCTTTCAGTAGCTTTGACTTGGCCATCCTGCCACACTCCAGTCCTACATTTCTCTAACTGCAGTTTTGGTACGGTAATTTTTTTTTCCAAAATTAATAGGGAAGCAAACTTGTACCTTCCACTTTTTACTCCTGATCAACTACTTCTGATTCCTTTGTTTCCCTGGTTTTGATGCCATGTCTGGGTTTCCACTGCCTATTCTTCCAGCCTGCTATATCTCCTTGTTTGGAATCCTGCTGATTTTTCTCATGGCAATGCTTCTTTGATGTGTACAGTGGAAGTTAATGAGCTCTCCCAGTACATACTGGTCTTCTCTGAAATCTTTGTAGAGTACAAGGAAGCTGGTTTTACTTAAAAGTCCAGCCACATGTAGAGTGGGGATCTTGTGAAGACGTAAAACAAACGTTATGTATATGTCGTCTTTTTTTCTATTCGTAACCTTGGAAACTGTTATAAAGCATTATCTTTTGAAAATGACATTTCTACGCAAGCAGTTCTGTACAGTATTTTCTTCTCTGTCACTATCTGAGGCTGACAGAACACATACCTCTATTCCATGCCAAAGGAACTGAATTTTTTTTCCTTCTAGAAAAGGCTTTTTTCTTTGATTTCACCATGATCTTGCTTATCTTCTCCTAGCTGTTGTTTTTTCTGGCTTACTTTGGTATAACTGCTACTTTTCATTGTCTGAAATGTTTTACTGGTTAACTTCCCTCAGTTCCTGTTTCCCTGCCTTATTCTTGTTTCACTCCTGTTTTGTTGTTATGTTTCCTGCTGCTTAGCTTTTCTAGCAGTTGCTTTCCTTGCTGATTTTTGTCTCACTGCTATTTGTGATTTCTGTTAAAAGTCTCCTACTGTTTAACTTTCTCAAGCAGTTGTTTCTGGGTTTATTTTTTCCACTTCTTGAATTTGCTGTTAAAAGTCTCCTGCTGTTTATCTTCTTCTAAGTGTTGCTTCTATAGACCATTCTCTTCTCCCAAGCATTAAATACATTCAATCCCTGAACTAAATTCAGGGCTGAAGTCAAAGGGCTTCTGTATATGAGCATGAAGAAGAGAGAGATCCGGTACAATCCGTAAGTCTTTTCTAGCAAGTATATTTTACAATGGAATACAAATGTCTTCAGATTAGTTCCCTGCAATGGGAAGTGGCCTGTCTTGTGCTTTTAGGTTGAGTCTAGAAAAGAATTTTCCATTGATAGACTTTTTCTTCTTAATAAAGTTGCATGTTTATTCTCTGTAAAATATCTTAGAAAGATGTAAGTTTTCAAGATAGGAATCCAAAGCTTTCAGAATTTCAAAACACAACTGTTGTTTTATTTCTGAGATTTAAAATCAGTTTGAACTGTCACTGATGCTTAACAGAAGAATACTCATGCAGGGTCAAATATGCACTCTTCGTTTTACCAGAGTGTTGGAGAGAGACAGTGTGAGTAAGACTTTCTTAACAACTCTTCCTGGTGCTATTCTATCTTTGGTAACTTACTCACTTGGCCAAAGACAGCAGCAGTATTCAACACCCAGTATTCAAAGCACTCACTTGGAAAGAGGAAGTCAGTAGTTCAAGTCTGTGCTCCAATAAACATTTAATTATTGATATGAAGTGGAACAGTTCCAGCTGGAAATGCTGAGAAATATTCATCTCAGAATACCTTGTAACCTACTATATTATGAAGTACAGCTGGAAATTCACCTGGAGTTTCCACATCTGAAGTGATTAACAATTTAGTTATTCTGAATTGGGCCTCATAGCTGTCATTTATTTTGCAAAATATTTCAAAAGGTTCTGCTTTAATCCCAGTGGGTAATGGGACATGAAAAATAACCAAGTTTTCATATAATATTTCATACTCATTCCAGTTGGCTTCATTACAGATTCTAGTCTCTTCTTGACCTAGCTGCCTTACAGATAGCTTGTGATGTGGCTTGTAGGATACTAATTTCTCAATGAATAGTTGACTAGTTTTATATCTACTAAATTAAAAACCAGTTGAAACTTCTTATATTTCAAGGACTTTTATGAATCTTTAATGAGAGGAAGTGCTTTATATCACACATAGAATTTCTATTTCTCGCATCTTTCCAGTATGAATGACACTCCCTTGCCTAGCACATTATGAAATACTTAAAGAAAGATTCCAAAACTTATTTGGATTACAGTTACATACACCATAAAGTAGTTGCAGAAGCTGCTAAACACTTCTGGAAATCTTTAACGTAACTGTATGCTTATAATAATATACAAGTGAGAAAGAGTTATTGAATGCTTCTAAAAGTAATAAAAGAGAAGTATATACCATCTGTATATGTATATATACCATCTTTGTATGTAACACCTTTATATGTACTTTCATTATTAATATGTTCTTCCTGCAGCCCTAAAATAATTAGTTATCATCACTAGAACTTCACCAAAACCATAATTTAAAATTTTCCTGGAAATTTACAGGCTTCAGCAAAATGTTCCAAGATGATCACATTCACTTATACGGACTTTTTTAGGTCATTCCAGTCTTGTTTACTATGACTGTAAGTACAACACACTGAACTAAGTGAAATAGTGCCTACTGTTCACTTTCTGTGCAATACAAGACACCTTCTCAGTTTTAAGGTGTACTAGCAAAGTGTAACTTTTGTCGCCAGCATCCCATTCCAGTTAATGAGACCAATCTTCTGCAGAATAAGTCTACATAAAAATACTATGTTGACCTTTGCCTTTTGCATAATATTTTATAACATTTAATGGAGACATTAGATATCCTAATGTACCAAGAAGAGGTATGCGTGGCTGTAAACTCACAGTTCAGGCAATGGCATGTTAAAACAGATTTTAAAAATAGGTAACTAATTATCAAGTGTTATTTGTTGCCCCAGATTTCCCTGAAGGAATTCACTCAAAGGAAAGTGGGGAAGAAAAGTGATATAAGGAAAGAAGATTCTGTACTTCGCATGTAGTTGTATTACCATACTAATAGCATATCAGCAACTAGATCTTTGATGAGCTGAGTAAGGAGTGAGAAGTTGAGAGTAGATGCTGAGTATGTTTATACTCACATTTTGATATTCCATGATGTGGAGGGATCCAAAATGTTACTTTGTTTAGGAAGATAAACAGGGAGGATGAAGAGAGAAAAAAGAGAAAGATAGTATGGTTGCAGGAGGGGTTATAGTAGAAAACAACAGAAGGAAATATAAGAAAACCAAAGCAACTTTTATGTTACTGTGCCTTTATGCTAATGTCCAAGTGACTTCTCACATTATCATTTTTCTTCAAAAAAACCCCTGCATTTTAAAGAAACATAATGAAAACTCTTTCCTTTAAGGGAAGGCAGTACAAGTTGGACCAATATACTCTTGTATTCTTCCAACTCCAAAATACAAAATGGTCAAATCCTACAAACATTTTCCTATGTCTGGTATATTTCTGAAAGAATGGGTGAAGAAGGTTTAACGTGCATGTATTTTGGAGTCATGTTATTTCTTCAAGAATCTTTGTCAGGATCTGGCACTGGGTTGGTCACAATGGTTACCAGGATTATGGATCCCTGGCTCCATTTAGAGTGACTGAGTTTCTGATGTTTCATAAATAAAAAATAAAAACTTTTTCCTTAGGTTTTCCTAGATTGAGGCATATGTAAGTTAATGAGCAATTTTATCAAGATAGACATGGAAAATAATAGTCTGTGGCACAACTAATCCTTGTCTGTTGTCCAAGAACTCTTCTTGCAAACTGCTTTAAAAAATGAAGTTACTCTTTAGTATGCAGAAGAGAGAAGCAGAGAAAAACATTGTCCTAGCAAACCTCTCCTGTTTCCAATGTCCTGCATGTTGTTTTGAGTCTGATCCTGATAAAGTGGATTTTCAGTGTCAGAGAAAGTCTGCTTGTGTCAGGGTTCTGTGGATTTTTTTGATGAATCATTAACCTGATCAGTTATCCCCATTTAAATTCTGTTTGTTTAGTTTCTAAATTCCACTCAGTGACTCCCTGCCTTTAAGTCTGTAAAGATACAACCTACTTTCCCTATAGGGAAATTTATATTTAACTAATCTAGGGTTTTTCTCAATTTTGTTGGCATAGCCTTCATTTGATCTCCAAAAGAAACAATATTCTGATCCTGAGATTTCTGAAAGACCAGTAGTAAAGCAAGAGGAGTTCCATAACAGAAGCAATAGCTTGGATAGCATCATCATCACAGCTGACCAGAAGCAGCTCTTTTTTAAAATTTTTTATTTTCCCCAGTTTTTCTCTAAATTGTCTGACCTTCATTTCTTTTTCAAAATAGAAAAAAGCATTAGGTTAGTGAGGAGAATAAGGAGAGGTATTTAGGACAACTATTTTTATTATTTTTAATTAGATTTTTTTCAACAGTATCAGCTTTGTGTTTTGTTTTGTTTTTTTTTAATTTAAAAAAAAATTATTTTTTTCCTTAGGGAGAAGGAGTTTTCAAATAAAAAAATCCAGTTCACAGTATGAACACTGCTAACATGCCTGTCCTGGGAAGCAAAACTGTATTTAAGACATCTTGAGCCAGTTGCACCTTGTAGAAGGAGAAAGAGAACTGATTTCTCAGTAGCTTATAATTTACTAATGCAGGATATAAGAACAACTCGTTGGCTTCAAAATTGAGGCCTGCCTTCTGAGATACTTACCTTCCAATTTCAGCAATGTATGCCTGAGGCATTCACAAAGCCTATTTGCATAATCAATGTGGCACTGGATCCAACCTATAAAAGAGAGGCTTTTACTCACTTGCAACTAACAGCAGAAATGAATCTACGCTTCCAAAGATGAATTCTTTAGCTGTCAAGATTTTAGACAGCATCACAAACAAAATGTGTATATATTTTCTTGATAAAGGCGCAACCACACATACTGATACAGTTATGGCTTGAAAGCATATTCTTAACTATTGAAAAGGTCTTTGAATGAGAAAATTGTGAAGCTTTCAGTTTTAATAATGCCCTAGTAAAGAATGAAGCAGGGAACTAAAATCACTCAAAAAACTCATTTCTTATAGCTCGAAGTGTCAAGGGCATTCATTGTGTTCTTGATAACCGCAAACATTGACATCACTGCTGTTCCAGATCAACAGCAGTATATTTACTTGCTATGCTATTTCCTCTGGTATGAGTGAAAGCAGTGTGAAAAGGTCGTATAAAGTAAGCTACTGCAGATGTTGACTATTTTTGTTGGTTTCAGAAAACTAGAAAAAGTCTCATTTTTAATTCCCATTGCTTCAAATCTTTTTCTATTTCTGTACTAAAAAAAAAAAAAAGGTTGGCTAAAGGAAATGAAGCTAAAAGTTATGGGCAGAGGGAGTGAAATGACATAGAAAAAGTCAAGGACCCAACTCCTTCGGACTTTGAATAGTAACTGGGTACTCAGTTGCCCTTACTTCCTTTGAAAATCTCTAGCTTCCCTTGCTCTAATATTTCCTCAGTTTTAATAAGTAAGGAAGAATGGGAACGTCATCATCTTGAAAAGGATAAATTAGAAAGGCTTCAGAAGTTGTGAAGGAAACTGAAGACTGATAGGGAGGGGCTTAAAAGTTGTTGTAAGGGGGGACATATTGCAACTGTTTAAATTTACCTGCTAGGTCCAAAGATGCTTATCTTTGCTTATCCAGATTATCTTTGATAACTTCAGAATTCTGTATTCCTCGTTATCTAGATTCATTAAGCATTTCTAGTCTGGCCCTAAATGTTCCTGATACCTTTTGACAACTTGAAGTAGTTAGCAGCAAAAAGGACTGGGTTCAAATTTAAAGAAACATCTTATAAACACCGTCATGAGCCCTGGCCTTGAAAGATGAAAGCACCACTTTGTGGTGCTTAGCAGGGTAATTTTCCCCACTCAGAACTTGAATTAATTTCCACAATACAAAATTTTTATTTTTTTACATTTTCTTTTAATTAAAAAAAAAAAATCCAAGAATGTAGATCATCAGGAATAACTTAAAAATACAACTGCATTTTACAATCCACTTTGGTGAAGTTAGCTGAGCAGCTACTGGACCACCTGTTTGCTTCTCCCCCATCTGCATCAACATCTTACTCACAGCATGGGATTGTCAAGTCTTGAGGTCCTGTCACCTTTCCTGCTGGGTGGCAAGTTGCAATTCAAGCTGACACTGCTCTTGTAAAATCAGCTGCTTCCTCATTTCACTAACCATTTATTGCCCTGCTTCAATAGAGCACTTTTGCTAAAGTTTTTGTCATTTGAGCTTTCATGATTAGTTCATGCTGAAAACACAGTTTTAAGATTCTTAAGCTATTTTTGTCATAGAATACTCTTAAAGTAAACTTCCCATGGGGTTTTCTAAGTCATTTTTGCACTGTAAGGTTGAGATTAGTGGATATAATAACCATTCAGCCTAGGTGTAGACTTACTAATACAATTTTTTCTCTGTTTTTGACATGCCTCTTGTCTTCAGTTGATATTCTTCCCAAACACAATCAGTTAACAATGGAAAACCAAGCAGGAAGAACACACATGTTCCAAATTTTTTAAGGGGGTTGATCCAAACTTAACTTACGAACAGCAAGCAACCATAAAGAATCGAACAGAAGGAGTGGCTCCTCAAATCACCTTCTGGTGATCTTCATCACAAATGGTAAGAACTAATGGGGCCACTTACTAGGTGATATGAGTGGTTACAGGTCTTATAAAACCTAAGTTCTAGATTCTGTAAGTCTGACCAATTCAAGCACGTCTCAGTTTTAGAGGAGAGGTGTAGCTACTAGCCAGCAAGAGATCAACTGTGTGGAGACACCTCCAAGCCCCCTTCTTAAAACTAAGGCACTCTATAACTGAGCATGGAATATTGCACCACCTAGGGAAGCAATATTAGCCAAATTCTATAATCTAACAGTTAAACTATTTAGCTGGAAAAAGACCAAGACTTTGTTTCCAGTTCAGTGGGCTACTTAGTCATCTTCCATTACATAGATATTTAATATTAAATCCAAACAAACCAGACAGTAGAAGCCAGCTCCCATCTTTTCCCTGAGGTCAAGCAGCAAAGCAGCCACTTGAGATGAAAGACCCTGAATGGATATTCATTAACACTAACTGGAATAGTTTTTGCAATAGAATTGCAGTATTAGCTGCATACCTAATCTGAAATAATTTCCTGGGATGTGGGAGACCTGGATTTCTACCTGTTCAGATCATGCAGATTGAGAATCTGAAAGGCAGCCATCAATATTTCAAGTCAAATTTCCAAGATCTGAACTAGCAGAGGGGCTTTTCTTTTGGAGATGAGGAGGAGAATGATTTAAACATCCAGCTTCAGAAGAGCTAAATGCTCCTGAGCAGTGTCAGATGTCTTACTGGTTTTGAGATTAGTTTGGCTTTCTAGCTTCTAAAATCTGTTTATAGATATTTTCTCTCTTCATGTATTTTTTGAGCCTGCCTCTGGGTCTGATTATCAGAAAAGGGACATAAAGCGTAGGTATTCCTATATGAAGTCTCTCAGGGTATTCAGTACCTGTATATCTGGCCCTAATATGAGTCTGCAAGATCTGCAGGGATCTTTCTGAATTAATATAAGAGGTTAGATAAGCTGTGGGCTGGCTTGTTTTTTCTTCTTGGGATTATAAAAGCTTCCCTCAAATATAGAGGCAGTGGTAGCTGAAGTTTTATTTTAGAGAGGTAGTTGCTAGGAGCACTTTTGTCAAGAACTTTTTCTTGCGGCATACTGCTTCAACATGGGCTTTCTCTAAACAAACTTTTTTAGGCTTTATTCTGACTTGTATAGATTCTGTCTATGGAGGTGCTTTTCAGTGGCTTTATAAATAATATTATATTAAGTGGGTGTGTTGTGAGTTGACGGCTTACTTTAGAAGGGAGGCAGCAGGTGTGCCTGTAAATGCCATAGCAGTGGGCAATAGTACTTACAAATGCCATAGTATAGCATTTCTAGAAAAATAAAGACTGCTTTTAAAAATAAAAATATACCTATTTTCTGAATCTTTCTATGTGTTACACATATCCAAACTGAAAGCATTTTTTCTGAAAGATACCTCTATCTGGAGATCCAGAGTGCTTCCATCTACATAGATTACAACATAGTCTTATGACCATGAAAATTAACATATTGTAGATAATCCCTACCAGAGTAAAATTTCTATTCACCGGAGTGACTCCATAGCAATACCATTTGCAGTTTCACACCTGTATGTATGTTATACTGCAGAAATGGACATACTTGGTTTGACAGGAACTTTAAATCCTAAGGAGGGCTTGAACATGCCTAACCTGTCCAGCACATAACACAGCCTTTGGAGTTTTCTTATGGTTTTGGGGTTGTTGGTTTTTTTGGTTTTTTGTTGTTTTTTTTTTTACCTTTTATTTAAGAATTAAGAGTAATTATTAAAGCAATACTTATGTGCATTCAAAATTCTGTCTCTAGTAAGAAATATAGATCCTGCTACTTTTAACTTCTCTAGTTGAATCAAATCCATAACATGTGGAATCTAGTCTTTTCTTTATCATAAACAAAGTTGTTTACTAAAGTCTAATTAGTTACACTGTGATAAACCGAGTTTAATATCACTGTAAACTGCTGAAGAGAAGTCTTTTCAGTGTCATTTTTACCAATGTTTTTCTTGAAAAACATACTTTTAAATAGCAGAATTTTCAAACCTAGTAAGCAAATAACCAGTCAATAAAAAATAATTAAGTAGCAATGGAATATCACTTTTTTCCTTATCTGGCAGTCATCTAAATAACATTATTTCGTAACTGGAATAAATATATCTGAGACCTGTGATTCTGTACCAACTCTTTTGTTATTTTTTTAGGCCATCATCTCTGCAACTAAACATTAACTTTTTCACACAGGTTAAAAAAATACCCGGCCTCAGACACTGTCAGTGAGAGTCGAGATATGACCATAAGTAAGGGTTCATCAGGCATTTAAAGTTAGTTTGTTCTAGTGCATAGAGAAGGGAAAAAGTTGCAGGTTTTTTTGTTTGGTTGGTTGGTTTTTTATACAGGAAAGAAAATGTTTTTGTTTTTTTTTTCAGTGCCTGAGAAAAGCTTATGCCTGAGATAATGTTTCCTTTTAGTTTGTACTATCACAATGCTACTATGAAGTTTAGTTGATGTATTTAAGCCATCCCTCTAAGAAAGGATCTATGAAAAAATAATCACCTCTCAGGAGAAAAACCATCTGCACTTTGATTGGCATTTCTGCTTTGTCTTAAAAGAGCTTGCAGCTCTGCCCTTAAGGGTTATCCTTCACCTTGTCTTCTGAAAAAAATGTTGTTCAGATGCTCCTCCAAAATATGTTCACACTGCAGAGAGTATGCATAAGTTTCAAAACACTTTCTGCTTGTAAGTACCCAAAGTTAACTAGTCAATCCTGATGGTTTTGTTGTTGTTTTGTTGTTGTTTTTTTTTATGAACTGTATTCATTTTTTAATATTTTTGCTAATAATTTGTTGCAGGATTTGATTTCTAATTGGAAAATAGTTTGCATAAGCCTGGACTTTATTCTGGTTTGATTACTTCTTGCTTAGACAAATCTCATATTGGTCAGGGACCTCACTGAGGCCATTTTGATAGATATGATATGTAACAAGTAAACTTTTTACAGCAACTTTAAGTTATAGTCCAACCATGAGGTTATAGTCCAAACATGGGGCAATGGCCACTCCAAGCCAGATTTTCCTACCACAGACAGAAAAGTTGTGCTTAAATCTAATCTTGCGATGTATAAGATTGTTAAAAGCTATCTTACTTCCCCTCAGTTGTGTGGTCAATTGGGAAGTAGTTCGCTTGCTTTGTCGTGTAATGAACACATGGTCTTTATGAACCACAAAGTCTTAAGCCTACCCTAGTCTTCTGGTGAAAGTAAAGGCTATGAGGAAGGATATATTAATGCAAAGCTCCAAGGATGCATTACTGGGGACTGGACAGTTGATTTGTTCCGAGTCCAAATTGTCTAAATAATTCTGGGCCTTTCCTAATTTATCAGGGTGATAGATCCTTGCCAAAGACTATAAAATTTTTTTATAAGGTAGATCATTTTGTTGCATGGCCACAATGAGATGATTTTAGTTCTTTGAAAACTTTTTGAATCATTGAACAGGCCAATAAAAAAACCCCTGATACTTCTTGATGGGTGAAATAAGAACTTTCTAGGCTTTAAAGTGAATTCAAAAAGGAACTTCACACTTTTAGGGTTCATGAAAATAGACCTCAGAAGAAACGTCCTTCCAAGATTGTTTGGTTGGGTTTTTTTTGTTATTCTTCCAGTCTTAACACACCATTAGGTAAAATCTTTCACAAAGCAAGAATAAGTTGTAGCATATATATTAGAACAGTTGCATAAATATATCTAACAGGTGTTGCAGGAAATGAAAGAATGGTTTGAATGTTAAAATTTCAGTATAGCAGTAACTTTTTTATTCCTCCTATCTCTACAGAAAAGTTAGGCACAGTCAGGATAGCCAGTTTCGTGTGCTTCCCCTAACTTTCCTGTTTAAAAGACAATTGATTTGTGCATGTGCACATGCATAATCTGGTTAATGAACACCCTAGCCAAATTAATAAGGATTGATTATCCATGAAATGTGGGTTAATTGAATAATACCCATTGATATAAATGGCTAGTAGATATTTTACTATATGTACATCTGAAGTTGACATATTTTGCTGCAAAATAAAACAAAGTGAAGACAAGTATATTGATTCACATTAAAGCTGATTAATCTATTCATTAGTGTAATTTAATTGGCTGTAAAATTAGTTGCTAAACAGTAGGAAAAAATAGCCATTTATTATAATTGTCTGTGTTACAGTGAAGGAATGATTTTTTTGAGTGTTATACAAATAAATCCTAATTTCCCAAATATATGTATTAGAACAAAGGATGGTGTCATTTGGAATCACAGGAAGTACTATGAAATTATAACAAATAGCTATTTACATTATCATCGTAGTTAATTATTGGACTTACTGTATTCAGCAGTCCATGTTATAGAACAGTTTAAAGTGAAAGCCACATAAAAGAATTCATTATCAATAGGAAAAAAAAGGACCTAATTGAGAAATGCCAGCCAGTGTCTGCATCCTCAATAGGAGAAAAATGGGCCCTATCACAAAATGCCAACTGTGGCCATGTTCCCTAATTTTCTTTTCGAGGACACTAAGCAGTAGATTGGATTAAAAAGGAACTGCCAAAGCCATTATCTTTCACTTTCAATAAAAATGCACTGTGTCCAAATGAAAAATGCCAGACTTCATCTCTCCTTTCTTGAGGAAAATAGTAGAACCAATTAAAAAAAGTCTAGTTTGTACATTTTTTACATTTTATGCTTTCTAGGGAAAAACAATAGAAAATTAAGTCCTTAAAAAACTGCAATAGTAAAAGAAAGTTCTCATGAACTGCAAATGGAAAATGGGATGGGGGAACAGGACATCAAAACAAAATTAAAAATTAGAAATAAGACCACCCAATAGGTCTGATGCACATGTTTGACTAGGTTTGATGGTTCTCATACATGTAAAATGCTCTTTTTTCTTCTGAGAGAGAGGAGAGCAGAGGACCTTTAAGAAATGTCAATATCAAACCCTAAAATAGTTATTATGTTTCATTGAATTTCAAAGTAGGAGTACCCATATCCTATAGTTTCTTAGGTCAGCTAAAAGTGTTTTGCCCTACCATCTGTAGATTACTTGCATTCTCTAAACGGAAGAATAAATGACCGATAAGATGGATTTTATTATTTTTTTTTTATTCAAAAAAATCCAGAAGCCTCTGCTGGCTACAAGTTATAAACGTGGCAGTATCCGAGTAGAGATACTTTGTCAACAGCGCTCAACAAACGCGTTCACCTTCCAAAGAGCTTCCTAAAAACAAGCCCTAATCCATGATGTGATGTCAGGGGTTAAAAATTGTGACTAATTTGCTTCTAATTGTAATTCGTGCTGGGTAAAATAAATTTCTGGTTTCTGGGCATCATTTGGGAGAATGCCCTTACAGCAGCTTTTTGTTAACAATTGACTCAAGCAATTTTCATTATGCATTGAGTTTTCATGCAGGAAGAGGGATATCACAGTGTTGTTCCAGGCCCTTTATAATCACACGGTTCCAGACTAGCTTTGTGGTGTACCCAGGATCATTTACTGTCAGCTGCTGAGTTCACTTAACAGGGTGGTGCATTCTGCATGAATTTCATTTGCCAACTCAGTTTAGGTATAACTAAATGGAGAGTACCCTTTATCACTTTGCAATCACACTACAAAGGTGTAAGTCATAGAAACAGAATTCATCTCTGAAAAAAATGCTGCAAATTTGTTGGCTAGATGTCATGAAATAAAAGACATACTGCTCTGTGCTCATACAAGATCAGCTCAGAGCAAGGGCATTTGCATATTGTAAAGGTGAGGGGATTGTATCTGAGAAGTTATTCAGTAGATGCTGTGTTTAAAAAAAAAAATCCCTTTTGTGATCTCAGCAGTCTGCCACTCCCTCTTTTGAGTGAAAACAAAATCTAGCTAAATATGCCTGCAGCTATACTCTGCCATTCTGTAGCAGAGTAGTGACTAGGAGAGAATTACAGATTACTCTTGACCACATTGCTTCTCATAATGACCTTGATTCCTTGTCTCTGTCCTTTTCTTAAGTTATTGTGTACGCACAAATCCACAAAGGATATGAGAAATACTGTCACTGAAAAGGGGGGTTTTTAACTTAGTAAATAGGTATGAATTTCTGTAAAACTAGCCCGTACCTTTGTAAAGAAAAGATACATTCTCCTTTTCTGAGTCCTCAAAGTAGCAGTTTTTAAATGAAAGTTTTGAAGTACCAACAATGAGATGTCCATTCATGCTACTGTAAAATTATCTCTCACTTGGTGTCAACAAGTCATAGCAACAGCACCATGTCTTACTAATGGCATATAGTCAGTAGACATGCATTGCATACACTACAGCACTCTTCACCCTCAGAACAGCTGTTCTTCACTCTTAAAAGAATAAATAAATAAATAAAACCTTTTTGTTGGTGATAATTAAGCAGTAACATCCGTTTTCTGTGCAGTTGTGATAATATGTTTGTGATAGTGAGATTGTTTTGTTTATGCTAATTGTTCAGTTGGTGGTGCTCATGCATACATCATCTAATGCAAATCCTTTTCAATCTGTTGCTAAGCAGTTATTATTATGGTGGATATTGTGAAATGGTAACTACCTGAAATAAATAAAACAGAAAAAAAGTTACTTTTCTGAATTGTACAAACATTTCTCACACATGATATTTTCTTTTCTTAGCATATTTATCTCAGTATCTATTTTTAAAACTTAGATCCTCTATAGAAAAGCTGCAGGATATAAAGGTCTAATATCTATCTATTAATCTTTTCATAGGTTTCTAATGTTGGGTGGGTGGCTTGTGTGTAAGGGAGAATTCATGCTGGCTTATTCAAAGACTACTTGTTCCCAGACAGTTCTTTTTTTGATCCACATATACAATAAACACAGAAGAAAGGAATTTTTGAAGTTCAAATTTCTCTCGGAACTGACAGTTTAATAAGAAACCATGGTTCTCAGTTACCTCCCTATTATAATTTATACAATACAAGTCTTTGAAATGAGGACTGAAAAGCACAGGCAGGCTTCATACTAAGAGGCTATCATCTTCATTTAATCAATACTACAAAGACAAAAGATCACAAAAATTGTATTCTGTAAATGCCCCTGTGTAGTGTTGGAATAAAGTTAATTTCGTGAATGGAGGTCGTTTCACATGCATGTTTGTTTGGATAACTGATAAAAAGAGGGGTTAGCATTTATTGGAGGGGGAAGGGGGGAGGAATTTCTTGTTGCTGGGGAAAGGTAGCAGTGTTTTGCTTTCCACACACTCCACTCACACCATTGCCTATCTACTAATTGATTAATTGACCATCTATTAGACTTCCCTACCGTACTCTACTTTCCAGCAAATTAAATAATCCTGTTCTCAAATTGTTGCTAGTGGCAGTGGAAGTTCAGTCTATTTCAGAAACGTTGTAGTCTGAGGAGAGCTATAAATAGCGGCAGGTTATTTTTTATGAAGCTTTACAATGAGTATCATAAGTATCTGATGATTTTAATTGAGTCATATTAAGATATTTAAACTCTACTGATTATGTGGCAAATAATAAAATTGTATCTATTTAACACCTGTGAAAGGCAAAGTAGGTATTTATTACATAGATTTTAACATTAAGTAAATACATGCAGTAACACCTTGGGGTTTATGTATTTAACACACAATCGTTGCATTTTATATGCTTTTCCCCAGCTCAAAAACATTAGAACAGATATTTCAAACAACTACATGGTACACCATAGGTTAAAGACCAACTGAATACCCAAAATATGCTGTGAGATTTTGAACAGATCACATTGATGTCTATCTGTTATATAGCCACTTATCATCACTAAGTAGTTTACTTAAATATTGTTAATAACGAGCATATAGCATTCAACATACTGGTGCTCTCTCAATGAAAAATTAAATGAAAAAAGACTCTGTATTCAACATAAAGAATTGCTACAGTTTTCTTACAAGGTTAGGAATGTCTGTGTTAACGTAGGAGAGAAACCAATATTACAAATAACCAGTTATCTTCATCTTGAGCCTTCTCAAATTCACACCAGAAAAACACTGGTGATTTTAGATGGGTTTAAATTATAAAAATTAAAGCTATGTAAATATACAGTTTGCATAAATCTCAGCTAAGCATAAATGCTGAATGCAGTTTATTGGATATACCTCTGGTTGAGTAGATTGGCATGCCTTGCAAAATTGGAGAGTAAATATATCAATATATATCTCACGTGTAATTGTCTGAGCATCTTGATTTAACATTTAAAATTTTGTGTTTCTTTGTGTTTAAAACATAATGCTCATGAATTACTGAAGGAGGGAACGGAGTAGACTCTTGGTTTTGTACATGTTTTTATCGATATGTGTAGACATTGAAGGTGTGATATGACAGAAATTAATAAATTTTTGTCCTGAAATTACTTTTCTCTTCAACTACCTAGTAGAGTACCAGAACAGAAATTGAGGGGAGAGAAGGTGGAAATTCTACAAAAAATGAAATTTATTTGCTTACCACAAACATTTGTGGACAAATGCTCCACTCTATAACACACCACCAGATTCATAGATTCATTCATAGATTCATAGATTGGTCCAGGCCGGAAGGGACCTCCAAAGGTCATCTAGTCCGACCTCCCCGCAGTCAGCAG
>KZ505656.1:13300-26217 GCA_002844005.1 Limosa lapponica baueri
AAAAAAAAAAGTCTCATAAACAAGCATTCACCAAAAATTAAAATTCACAGATCTAGAGCATTTTAGGAAATGACTGGTGAGAAGTTATGAAGTCCTATCTACATAAATGCATTCTATAAATACACTCACATGTACACCCCTGCTGTGCAGAAATAACACAAAGCAGTTGCCAAAATATACTGTCAGATTGTCTAATCCTTCAACATCTGAGCAGTCTAAATCAACACTAAACCAAACCTCTAGAAAGCAGAAGTATTCACATTGCCAAAAAAAAAGGAGCTTGGTTTAGAAGACCCCACTTAAGATGCTAGTGTTTCTAGGCTCCAGAAACAGGGAGATTTCCAAAGTAGGATTTGGGCTGTAAGTAGTCTGAATCAGCCTCTGGCAGAACCACTCTCTATTTTGAGAATTGTTACTGCACTCACCACAAGTAACATCAGCTGCCTGGAATATGGGAAATTCAGGACAAGAGTTTGAATTCTCATCAGTAAGAGATGACCCTCCTGTCTACACAGTTTTATCACCACCACAGGCGGCTGTATTGCCATTAAGTGTGTTTACCCTGACAAACCTAATTTCCTTTCCCATATGCTAAAGTGAGACCACCTTCATATTTGTTCTTCAGGAAAAAAAAAATAATATCAAGTTTCCCCAATACAACTATTCAATTGCTCACATGTCAAATCTGCATCTGCAAGGGGTGTATTTATAGTCAAAATTCATACATTATGACCCTCAAATCTAGAACTCGGACACAATTTTGCATCCTTTGAGCAGACCCAAATAAAAATGGCATACCGAAGTGGCAGTACATACCTACGTGAATGTAAGACTTTCTTTGAAAAGTCACATCAGTATTTTTTAAAATCATGGTTACGCACAACATTTGCAAAGAAAGGTGGTTAAGTGTTCTTAAGTTTTGTCTTAGGGACTCCAATAACTTTACTGAGTCTTTGGCTAGCAGTAGAGAAGCCCGGCATATTCTTGTCAAAGCTTTTTGACCAATTTCCTGAGAACACTGCATGTAGGGGATGCGCTGGTTGCTGATCTACCCAGCCACACCAGTCCGCACAAAACTCCTTAACAGAACCAAGAGTTTTCCGCTTTTTCACTTACAGCATTTCTATTCTGCTACATATAGCAAACCCACTATTTCAAGCTGTAAGGAAAGAGTTAAGCTTTAACAGATCATGCTATAAAGGCTCAGCACATTGTACAAGAACTGCCTTAATTCAAGTGTTAAAAATAAGACATCGATTATCTCAGTGCTTAAAGTCATTATCCTGACAGTCTACAAACTGGAGAGGGTGCTTAACTCTTTAACAGGAAAGTGAAAAGGTTGCTTTTGAGAGCAATTAAAACACGTCTTGCCCATCAGCGAAGAACCTATTATGTCAAAATGCAAACTGACATGAAAGTTTCATGCTGCCTTCTTTCTACACAATACCGCGTTGCATTAGTTCTCACGCTTTAGATTACTTCTTTTTCACTTTTTCTTCCTAGCAAACCAAGAGGCCTTAGTGCTTTGGTATCAGAAGTCACTCTTTCAGGCAATCTCTCACACAGACTACACTAAGTATCTCAGATTCTTCTATAAGGTTTCTACTACAGCACCAACGTTTTTCAGTGATACTTTTCCTTCCTATACAACTTTTTAATGCTTACTTTTCTCCGGGGTGAATTCACTTTGCAACAATTATTCTCTTTGATTTCATGGTCAATGCATTAATTAAAGTGATCTCTTTCAGGATGTTTCTTGAAGGCGTATTAACCAGAAAGAATCCATTATGAACAGATTTGTTTACTGTACATTACGTGAGTTGGCTAGAAGCACGTAAAATTACAGCTCTAGCTGGAAGGGGATCTCCGTTGTCAGTTTTGAAACAGGCAGGAGAACTGGAATCATAACATTTTTGGAAATCCATTACACATTTGTGACTGTAATACTAACAGTAAGTGAAAACTAGCAAAAAGGTTTAAAAACAATTGCATCCTTCTAAAAGAAAGTATTTTTACTGCCATGTGTTTGTTATATACATATCAAGCAAAAAAGTTATTTGTTTGTAGCACATTTAAAATCAGAATTACACTGTGGGGGCTTTTGGGAGGTTTGTTCGGGTTTTTTCCTCTTTAGGTTACAAACTAGAATTTTGATGGCGCATTTGTAATGTTCTCTATGAAAACTGAAGTATCATTTTAATATATTACCACAGTTCACACATACATAGAGTAGAAGGTAAATATTTCTCCTGTTTCCTCAACTGACCACCTTTTAAAAAATACATATGTATGTAAGGAAGATGCATCTTCCAAACCCAGTATTTCATGCAGTAGAACATGCTGTTCTGTTATTTTTTTCCAACAACTTTTACAAACTACAGCTCAATAAAATACCTTATTTCTGAAAAAAAAAAAAAACCCAAGCAGTATTTATTACCGTCTCCTTTTCGTGGTTTAACAGGGCTGACTTCTTTTCCGAAGTGGAAATCTGTATCCTGTAACATGCTGCTTTCTCCTTGTATTTCCTCCTCTATCCCACTCTCAGATGAGTGACCACTCAATGTCCCTTCATTCCAGTTTTTATAGTTTTCATCAGAATTTTTTCTTCTGTGTTCCTTATTTCTTTTGCCCAGCGTCGATTCCAGCTCTGCACTTCCATCTGTGCTTGTTCCATTACAGGCTTTAGGTTGAGGAAAATGTTGTGTCACAAATCCCACAAACTTCTTTCCTCTTTTAGCAGCTTCGTTAACCTATATTTGCAAAAGAAGTTTATCAGCAAAGTGATTTTAGAATTGCATGTAAATTTTTTTTTTTAAAAATTCCATATATTCTGTTTAACTACACTGCTGATTTTCAAGGCCATAAAGACACAATACTGTACTATAGAAGGGTGGTTTGTCTTTGTATGCTGCCCATGTTTCAAAGTAAATGGAAGTCTTCCAGCATGTCTTTGGACTCAGGCCAAGAAAGGTGGCCAACACTGGTACAGACTTTAGTGTAAACAAAATCCTTCATTTAGAACAAACTCAAAGTATTTTACTTCCCGTGTCGCAATGATAAGTGGTATACAGGTGCAATAAATAGCATTGTTTCTCTAAACACGTGAAAACCAGTCATACTAAAATTACTGAATACAATACTAGACATATCTATTGTCATGTGTCATGATTCATTATCCCCTGGTTCACTCAGAGGCTACTCAGCTTCAATATTACTGAGAATAGTGAAGGTGCAGAGAAAGGAGGGAGCTAAAAAACGCTCTTAACTCTGATTTCAGGCAGTGGTGGGTCTTCTCTGCACTGAAGTCTCAAAATAAAACTGCAGAATATGTGCCACCTGTGGGATGTGTCTATCCTTGGAGGAAGGGTTTATTTCTGGGAGAGGGAGTGCTGCCATTTAGGAATGTGATCCCACTGGCATGTTGTGCTACAAACTCCCCTGTGCAATGAAGTCTTTCCAGGAAAGTACTGAAACGCCAGCAAAGAAACAAGAAATTGCCTGGGAAGTACTGGATTAATGAGGGCAGAGAGGAAAGGATCTCTACCAGTTAACTCACAAACTATTAATCAGTGATTAACACTCAAATAGCTATTGGTCCTACAATCCCTTTTTAGTACCATGATAGAATGAAGTGTTACAGCACTTATACATTATGTATGTACAGTGATGATACGATATGCCAGTCACTGTGATTATACAGAGCTGCTGCTTCTAAGACAAGCAAAATAATTTTAAATGTGACAAGCAACATGCAGAAGAAGAGGCAATTTTTTTCTCCTGAAGCTCCACAAAGTTTTATGGGTTCAGATCTTTAAAAAAAAATAATTTTATACTGGATTACAGGCTTGCTATTTTTAAAACACTGGGAGCACTTTAAAAATAAAATTAATTTTCACATACTACTTCTGTTTCAGATTTGCTTGCAAGACAATTCCTACTAATTTCAAGTGTATTTTTCCTTTAAGTGTTTGTCTGGTATATTATACAACCAACCTGGCAATACGCATATAGTATAAATGTGTCATGTAAATTTTAAATTTGAAACACTTGAAAATTTCAAAACAAGCCATTTAGAAATTCTATACAACTCTGATAATTTCAAACACCATTAGATATCTCCAACGTGCTTTTTCCTCTATCTCTTTCCTTTAAAACTAATGTAAAAGATATCATTAACTCTTGTAATAACAATAGTTTCCTGTTTCAGTAAGTCTTCAATTTTGCAGAGGAAGTTAAACATAAAAAGAACTAGAACTTGCATTCCACTGGAAGTTCAGTTTTCCTTGACTATAAAATATTTTCAAAAGCTGTGCCAACTAAATATTTAATACAGTTACCGTATATTTTGTATTTCTGTTAAAGAAAGAAAAATAATCTCTTCGAAATGGAATATATCCATGTTTGTTGGTAATATCTTCTTTAACACAGAACAACATAAACTTCTTTTAAAGTTTTTTTTCCAGAAAAAGCTATCACACAAGCATTTTATAAAGACTGACAGAGTTTTGACCTGATTCTGCTTTCAGTGGTGTAAGCGGCCAGTCTCCCAAAGCTTTATAGGGCTCAGTACCAAGTCCTAAATTAGAAAAAGTAACTAATGAAGAAAAATAACTCCTTTTGCATCAAGAAAAGAGTTTGCAGCTTCTATAAAACAATCCAAGGTTAAAACTCAAAACTATAAAACACACCAATATGTAACTTATATGTACGGTAGAAATAAAAATCTGAAGAGAAGTTTGAAAAAACGGTCCATTACCTTTTCTAGCAGTTCTTTCACTACCTCATTTGTCAGTGTTTCATACATTAAAGGACATTCCTCAATCACCAGCCTGGGGTGCCTTTGTCCTCTGGGTGCTGCATGCTTCTGGCTAGAACACAGAAAGAAAGCAGTCTTTGTCAGTAGTTGCTGCTAACTTGGGCAAATGCTTGCATATAGAATTCTTTTCTTTTGGAATAGTTATGAACCAAATCCTGGCAATACTTCTTCACACTTTTAGTTAGAACTCAGCTGGTTTTGGTGTTTTGTTCCATTTCTTACACAAAGTCGCAGGTACTGTGTATTACAACGTCAGGGTAAGAATATTAATATTTAACAGGAATTTCATCTGAAGACTGTTAATAGTCTTCTTTTGGAAACTGAGCATTATTGACAAACAGCCCTGCTTTTGTAATAAGTAAACCCCAAAATCTCTGATAATGCAAAAAACACAGATTTAAGCTACAGATATAGCAAGCACAAATCACAAATTCAGTTTTATAGAAAACATACTGAATAGAAGTGGGACTTTTATACTGTTAACAAGCTGCTCTTTAGCTTTTGTAACTACAGCTGAGTTGCAGCTCTTGTACAAAATACAGCGTAGGCAAATACTAGAAAAACAACACAATAGCAATCCCTTTGGGTTAGGTAATGTTTAAGTCACTCAGATTTGAGAATCCAACAAGCTTTAACTTTCATTTGAAGTTATAGAGTAGCATTCATCATGTTTCACCTCAAGCCAATTAGACTATTACTCAGACAAAATATTTGGTGTATATCAATAATATAACAGGACTTCATTTGATGTTTCCTTCACACAAGCTTTTGCTTTAGAATGAACCATCAATGAGACACGCTCAAATACAAGAAGTTACTTTCCAGACAGAAGCTAGAGAAGGCACATTTGCCTATAGGAAAACCAACATAGTACGTATGGCAGGAAACTGGGAACCTACACTCAGTTTCACATGTAGGCTGCAGGTTCTTCTCCTTCATCTAGTCAAGGACCAAAAGATGAGTTGTGGGAGCTGTGTGCTGGCAGTGTCAGCTCTTAGAAGCCTCAGCTCCAGACAGTAAATATTCTGCTTTTCTTCCTCAAGCCTTTGCCCACATGGACAACCTTCACCTTGTTTGCAGATGAATTTATGAAGGCAAGTTGTATGAGCAGCAAACACCATGGACAATGCTTGTTTCAGCAAAGCATCTGAGAAGCTCCCTCAAATGAATGATGTTTTACAGAAGCATTACTGGAGTGGCAGAGGGCACCTTCCAACTCCTACCCTTCTAGTCTTCTAAAGGAAAATGAAAGAACCTTTGTGCCCCGCACTAGGAGTCAGGATAGAATGGGGAAGCATGACAGCTCTTAATGCAATAAGAAATCCAGTTTTCTAGTTACTCAAATTAAGAACAAAAAGTTATCTTCTCTGCATTCAAAGGAACTAAGGGTAAAATTTCTTTGTCCATTTTCTTTATGATCACAGGGTGATTACAATGCACTGAAAACTGAAGTAATAAACAATACTATGGAGCTGGAACACAAACTCTTGATGCTCCTTCAGTGTCAAAACCAAGCTTTTGTATGCCCGCCAATCACAGAATATTTATTTTCTTCTTATTAAGAAGGAAAAATAAACTATTTATCTTTGATAAACTAAGTAATTCACACTTTATAGTCATTTTTCCTGAATAATGCTCATATGGGAAAAGTGAAGACAAGTTTTGAAAATGAAGAAAACACCCATACATGAGAGAATTTAAAGCAGCTTATTATTCTTGCAGTGTTTTTTTTAATCTTGTATTTGCTTCAGATTCTAAAGCAGATGATACTTTATTATAAAAATGTATTTAAAATAGAAGATTAAACTGCAACAATTTATCTTCCCACAAATTATGATCAGCAACTTTGTATTTTTGCTTGGACATTTACTAAGACAAATTAAAAATTAGTCTGTTGTGTGCTTAGCGTTAATTAAACAAAACATTACTAAGTTGCTCACCTTCCTAGACAAGGAACAGTTATCCAAATCTTTGAAGTGCTTGTTTCAAGTTGATAATAAATTATGCATGTTGAGCAATTCACTTACTCATGCATTAAGTAACAGACCAGTGCATTCAAATTATTTCATTGTTACCTTAATTTTAATCGTGAAAGTACCACTCGATACATATGACTTGCAGGGAAATTCCTTCTACGTCCAATTGGCAGTATAATTGGATGAACAGCTCCTACAACATATCCTTTGCTGTAATACTCTTCCACCTTAGATGCTATATCCAACACAGAACTGATCTTGGTAACTTCTGGATTTGAGGAAGCTAAAAGCAATGAAAGCAGAAGAGAATCACGTTATAGTATGTATATCCATATACTTTTGAGTGAGTTCCTTTTATATAAACCACACGATCTATTCCAAGGCATCTACTAAAAAGTTACAGTTCTGTTTATACAAGAAAAAGCCGATTCACAGCTGATTCAAAAGTATTCAACTAGTTGATGTATGTATTTTTACAAGTTAGTACGATCTATTTTTAATCTTTTTGGCAACACTTTCTGTTGGACCTAGCTTTGCCAAGCTAATTTAAGAGTTGCATCAACATCTAAACACACAGTAAGTCTGAAATTAACAAAGCAACTGTTCTGTCTAGCCAAAGCCTTGAACATACTAAAGCACTATCCTTCAACCCTAGTTGAGAGGTGAATTCCCATACAATGAATTTAAGCCTACAACAATTGATTTGTTTTTCTTAAATGTTTTTTGGACCCCTTAGAAGTGATCTGTGGATTGTAGCTGGAATTTTTAACATAGTTCCAGCTCCTTTTTCCAGTATACTTAAGTAATATCATTTAAGTAAGCTACACGGTGTCCCTAATTTCTAAGGAAGATCCCTCTGACTGTGTGCAAGCATTTCCAATCAACACATAACAGCTTGATACTACACAGCCCTTGTTGGAAACTAAGGAAAACTTTTTGGAGAGCCTTTTTTGGATGGTCTGATCCACGGTCTTTGCACAGAGAAAAGAAAGATTCCTCACTGGTCATAGATAATATATTCTGCTACAGTCAGTCTGATGGTCAGTATTTCCTGTTCCCCTCAACTCCAACTGGAATATAGCAGCTCTCTCCACAAAGCAGGAAATAAATACTCATATACAGACAGTAACTGAAGAGTAAGTTTGCCAGCATATACTTGCTGTCAGACTTTTGCATATATGAACTATCACGACCAGACAGCTTGGCTTGGAATTTGACGGCCTCCATCAGCAACCCTTGCTACAAGTGATGTAATTCTTTCCTATATTCTGACAGGTCCTCTCTTTGCAAAACTTTCAGTGCATTAAGGCCAGTGTTAACTGCATGAAAGGATGCCTCAATTGGCATTCAGTGACCTCACAATGTTTTAGTTAGGTTTGTTTGCCTTTTTTTTTTTTTTAGATATTAACATTTTAACATGCTGCTTTAAACATTCTCTTTCAAACCATACAATAAACTCTACACAATTTAATACAGTAATTCACCCCTAATTCTATAATTTAAAAAAAAAATATAAAAGAGAAAAAGAACAGATGAATGCAGTGACATAAATCTCACTTGCTACTGTATTCCTTAGAGTTAATTTCACCTTCTTACATCTTCTTACCTACCTGCCCTATATTATAGATAGATGCCATAGTGAGTCACAAACTCTACCTGTCCTACTGGTTTAAAGTATCAGAAATCAGATACGTGAATCTTTAGTTTGCCAAAATCTTTCATTCTAATAAACTGAATTAGAATTCTGCTGGTTCATGAGTGATGTGTTCTGTAAAACTTCAATCTCTACACTATTTTCCCCACCATAAAACAGGAATAATACTAATATATGTACATCATAGAGGACTTTTTTTTTTTAAAAAAAAGAAACAAATGTTTTACATCACTCAAATTAAATGCTTTTAAATACCAGCTCTTACCTCGTCTCTTACTTTAGGAGCCTTAATAGCTCAGAAAAACTACAAAGAGAAACCAGAATAGTGTGTACCATGTGAAACGCACACTACCAAAAAGCATCACTAACATATATATTGACAGTTTATTGCTGAGAACTAGCAAACTCAATCTATTAATGTAAACTCTGCCATTCTCAGCAATAGGGACAGGGCTGTTGCACTTTCTTGTACAACCTTGGTCTTTTTATTTTTTTTTGGTTGTTTTTTCTAAGCAGACAATACATCACAGCCCTCCCTTTCGAGGACGGATGTTATTCTGCCCTACTTAATAGCACCTCCATCCCGTAATTCCACTCATGTTAAATCCAAGAGACATCAGATATGTGTTGAAGAAACACCTGCTCTACAGCCCACGAGCCAAAAAAGCAGGATTGCATGCAACATGATCATCACTTTTCTGGTTTTGAAAATGCCTTAACCATTTTTCACTAAGAAAGTGTCCTTCCTGATGTGATGTCAACAGTAACAGAGCCACAGCTATCTTGCTAGCTGTATAGTAAACTTCAGATGCCCAATATTGAAAATGACAACAAAACAGCTACTTCATACATATTCATACTGTTATTCAGAGTGACAAGAACTTCACAGCATGTCATCTTGTGGGCTGATATGAAATACCTTTGCCATATTCATAAATATCCCTTCTTTTCCCTAACAGGAGAGTTGTGGAAAAGGCATAAGCATTCTGCTTCAATATTTAAACTATCCCTACTTTATGGTTAAACTGACCTCAAAAAATAACAGCTGGTTTTGTAACTGAGATATGCCTCATGATTGAGGCTGTAAATTTACAGTCCTTGACAGGCATTTAAAATGACAGCTCAGAGCATATTGCTCCATTTTCTTTGTACTATTCAATCCCACCAAAATAAAAGACTGGCTGCAGTTTTCTTGTTTGCGATTCTCCTGATGCAGAAGAACCTCCATGGAACTCAAAGCTGATTTTTACAGTAGGGATGGGAGTATTTTGGGAACCAGGAGGGGAGAAACCAAAGTACAACATGTTGCTGATAAGATGTGCAAGAGCTCCAGCCAATGAATTTAGAATACAGAATCATTGACCTAATCTGCATCATGGCTTGGGAGAAGATCAGGGACTCCTGAAAGTCTCCCCTGCAGGCCCATTTCAACTTCACATAGCATAAATCTGACAAAGCAGACAATACAGCATATTAAACTGAAATAATACATTTATGCTTGCTGTACTTTTATCTTAATGCAGGACATAGCTTACTGTAGGATCTTATAAAGGATACTAAGTGCAGATTTTCTGTTTTACTTGTTGCCAGATCCACTGGTAATGAGTCACTCGGGCAAACAGAAATCTCAGCTGTTGGGGAAGATCTTGCTCCGGAAATCAGCAGACACAAAGTGCCATGAAGACATAACACACAACTTGACAGCAGAGTGAAAGCTGCCTTTGGTCTAAAGTGATAAAAGGCTCTCACATAGGTTTCATTTAGCCAAAGGATATTCAAGTAGCAACAAGTATGCGAGTTGATTGGGGCAGAAAAAAAATAAAATGAAAAGCCCAACATATTCCCTACAGTACTTCAGCCAATCCCTATGTTTCATAAGCAAACAAAATTCAGAAATGCTTCCAAAACAGTATACACACCATTTTTTCCCCTGTATTGATAGTCTTATCTTTAAAGATTAGAGAACCCAAACAAAAAATATTTTAAGGTCAAATACACACACAGCTGGAAGAATTCAACAGAACGATACCTGTGTTTACAAATCCACTTGCTTACAGCTAGAAACTGAAAAAAAGTTAACTATCTAAAACTGATCTCACTTACTTAGTACTCATAATTCCACAGTAAGTCACTGGAGCTAAGCACTGCTGAATATCGGACTAAACAGGAGAAAATGAATCTTTACTACTGTAGTGATAGGTTATTAGAAGAATAGAGATGCATCTTTATTTGCACTAGTTTCATGGGCTTTTTCTTAAAAGTCACAAACACCTTTACAACAAATCCTTTACACAACACTTCCAGAAACTTGTTACTTTAAAACAAAGCAAAACTACTCAAAATACAGACTATTTAAGGACACTAAATGTTCTTCAGTCTCAAAAAAAAATATAAAGTTTTAGTATCCTTTCTATTATCAGTAGATTAGTAGGTAATTTATGTATGCATTAGGCAGCCTAGCTTTATTTCCAGTACATTATCACTACTACTTAGTCAAAGATTTGTTTCTTCAAAAAGAACAAGCCAGGGAGAAACTCTTTACATGTGTAAACAAACAGAACAAAAACAGTTGTATGTCAAGTACTGTAACTGAACAGAATGTGGCTTTTATTAGTATCTTGCAGTTTTTCAATGAACAGACATATATTTTAAGTAAAATTATTAATACAGTATTTTAATTTAGAATTAAAACTAAGCAGAGGCCAAGTTTTGGTACATTTTCAGGACCTCTTTCATAAACAAGACATGCACTTACACCTTCTCCTTTAACAACCCCTTCTAGCTATTGCATTTACTTCAAATCCTTGTTATTAAGAATTTCCAGTAGACTGGGTTGTTATAAAATGCAAGTTACTACAAAGTGACTGGAAAACTGAGCTGTCTGTTCTCAGAGGGCAGCCATCTGGGCTTGTTTATGTTTTCAACTTTGTGGAACAGGGAGTTGCTCTGTTAGAGACGGGACACCCTCGGGAAGGAAGTATCCCACAGAGCACTGTCTGCCTCTAGCTATGCATACAAATTTTGTTTCATTTTGGTCATGATTTCAAAAGACTATTCAACAACTACAAGTAAAGCATTTGGAAAAAAAAAACCAGCAAGATGAATCTGTAAGACTCTTACTAAAATATCTACCAATAGACTGGGGTGGGCACAAGAGGGGAAGCTACTCCTGGTATACAACTCAAGAAACAGACTTACTTCTGCATAAAGTAACAAGGACAATGACAGCCTGTTTTCAGAAGTTGAAGACATTTTAAAAAAACCTGTTACTCAATTAATGCTCAGGCACACTGTATTTTCTGAACAGTCACACTGAATTCAGATGACTATTATTCAAAGTGAGTACGGATGGCAGTATCTGACTCACAGGAAACTAGGAAAATCTCTTAACAGTTTTTAGCCAGCTGCCTTAACAAGGACAGTTGTGTAATTTGCAGGGTTTGGTTGTTAAAAATACTTCAGTAGTTTCCACTGTAATTTTATCTAAGTGAGGACCTTCGTCATGATTTGTGTTTCAAAATAAAAGTCTTATGTTTTGACTAGCTTTGATAAAAGTATCTAAGATTTACTGTAAATCAAACAAGACAGAACTAAGTTAAATTCTGTTCCTTGCTTTCTCAGAACACTAAAGATAGAACATAAAAAGATACCTTCTAAAGTAAAATCCAGCAATACATATTCATAAGCAGAATCCGTCTTTGTTTCAACTTGTGGTCTCTTCAACGTAGAAAAGATTTTTCCAGGGCTGCTATCATCTGGGTCTTCCAGCTTTCTCAGTCCGCACCCCATGGCAAGATCTGCAAATGATTAAATCGCAGGAAAAGGCTGGGGGAGCAGCAAAATCTGCCGCTCTCACTACGGTGAAAAAAGTAACCAAATAATTCCCTTTGATTTTGTTTTCTATTAGCCGTAAATCCAAATACAGAAAAGGTCCAGTTCCCAAATCAAAAAGCAAAGGTACTTCCCATTCATTTTTTATATAGAAACAGTAAGCCTGTGATGATTTCAAGCTACAAACTTGGGTCAGAGTTGGCTCGATTTTGCAGCAATGTTAGAGCTGCTACAAACTAGCAGAGATTTTTCCATGCCACGTCAATTTACAGCCAGCCCCCTATCAGTGCTCTCTCGCAGAGGACACCAACAGTGCTTTGTTTGTCCTTCTAGACCGACTGGGTGAGGGGGGCAGGGGGGGGAGAAGAGAGAGAGGGGGCCGGGAGAGAGGAAGAAGAACTGAAAAAGAAAGTTAGAGAGAAACTTGTCTGCAATTACTTACCTCCAGAAGTTCTACTCAACTGCAGTAGCAAGTCAGAGGGGAAAAAAGCAAGTTAGTCAGAATGAAAGAATGAGAAAAGAGCCTCAACATGGTTGGAGACGAAAATCATTTCCAGAAAGGAAGTCAGCTTCAAGAGGAAATTGCTTCTGGCATCTCAAAGGGTAGAAAAGTAAATGAAAAGCGGTTCAGTCCTTATTT
>KZ505656.1:27487-39209 GCA_002844005.1 Limosa lapponica baueri
AACTACATTTTTAATGAGGCCAGAACATTGTATTTTGAACTCTTCATGGCAAGGCTTGAAACGTATTTCAACCCTCTCACCAAGATAAGAGCTTGTTTATACTATGAAAAGTTTTCACCGACAAAGAAACACTGTTATGGATAAAAACAATGGTCCTTATTTTGGATAACCCCAGATTAGTTAATTAGCTACGAGCTTCCAAGTCGGAAGTCAGTCAACATTTGCCATTGCGGACTTGGCTCAAAAGTCACTGGACTGAACCAGTGAGACCAAAGATCCCACAGGTCAGAATAAAGGAAACAAAACCAAACCAACCAAGAACTAGCACCATCTGTCACAGGAGTTCAAAACTGCATCAAAGCACCTGAACGACTCAGGAAAGGAACGGATTCCTGGATTTAAGAGCTGCTTAAGGAACTGCCTGAATAGCTTTAACATCCTGTTGCAAAATGAATATAAACTACAAAACAGTCCATTTCCAGTGACCCAAAAGGCAATGGCTCTGGTATTGGAGAAGAACAGATCCCTAAAACTACACTGTGATTCATCCAGGTGTGGTAGTCAAAGCAACCCTCACTAAAAGAGTATGTGACTCATTCATTGAAGATCAATATTTTTTAGACTTTTTAAGAGGCAAAGAAAGATAGCCAAACAATGGAGCAATAAATCCAACGGAACTATGTTTCTGTGGAAGGCTTCCAGATCCCCCTACGGTTTTTATTCTGACGAAATGGAAAAGCGATACAGAGATGACAAAAGAATAGTGCCCTAACAGGGGCGTGGGTCCAGTGCTGGATTTCCATTGACTCCCTTCTAGCGGTGCAGGACAAGCGGCAGCAGCAGTTCTGACCAGGAAGTGAGACAAGCAGCCTTGCTGTTTACCCACACCTAAGGGTTGTTCCTGTCCCTGGCTCATGACACACTTTGTTCCCTGTTGTCAGTGTCACAGGAGGTTTGAAAACATTTGTGTGGGAGGCTTTTTTGTCTTGTTACTGAACATAAGGGAATCATCTGATGCTTGAAACTGGTGTTTTGAAATAGATGTCCCTCTGTTCCTGACCCCAAGCTGAGCTCCTCACTATTAACATTATTGATGTCCAAGGCTGGCTCTGTTTACAGTGTTGGTGCCAAGTAGAAGTGGTGTTGGCACCCCTTTTTGATGAAATTTCTCTGGCTAGAATTAGAAAGACAACACTTTGTTTTTGGAACATCTGTGACACACCAACTTGAATACAAAGGCTATTTACAAAAATGCCTTCTCTCCTCCAAAACCAAATATAACCTGCATAAACCATTTAATAAAATATCACAGTTTAAACTTTGCCTCCCCCATTATCTTAAAAGATCAAAAAAGGGAGATAGTACTTGACAGTAGTATATTCTTTTTTCAAGTCATCTGAGCTTCCTGTTGATAAAATCATAAATCAGAAGGAAAATTATGAAAACAGTGCAGGTACACCAAAGATTTTCTTTGTCTGTGTCTGTACATTGTCCAAATAAAAGTTAAATAAATAGAAATTCAGGAAAATTGACTCAAACACTTAATTGTTAAATGGATACTGAAACTCAAGAAAGATCATAAGCTACTGAATCTGCAATCCATAGAGTCAGCTATGCTAGGATCCATAGCAAATGTTTCCTTAAGGACATCTCTCTTTCTGATTAGGGTATGGGCTAGTACGTTAAAAGCAAAAGAATTCATACTGCTTTAATGCTAAGTTAACTTGGAAAAGCTTCAAAAGAAGCAGTATTTTATTTAAAGTTTTAAAATATATATCAAAGACTTCATAAGAAGGGGTACAAAATTTTTAAGTGGTATCGCAATCATGACAAATGGCTCCTGCTCAACCACATCATTTAGAACTGGCTGAAGATTCCGAGAAGAACGTTTCACTTTCCAGCCTGTTAGGTCACCACTGGGACAAAAACATCACTGGTGGTGCATCTGTGAGCAAGTTATTCACTCAAAAAACATTTTAACTGATGAGCTTACCTGAAATAAATTCACTACTACAAGCTGTACAGCCTTTAAAGATCCATTCCTATTCTTGAGGTTAAAGAGTAGTGATCATCAGAAATCCAAGTACCTTCAAACTGTACCAATCACCTGAAGAATAAATTATTGCTATTTATGAAGATTTCACTAGGACCAAAACTGACCCAACTAACAAGAAACCGAGGGGCTAATGCTTAGTTCCTCTGACAAAGACAATATAAAATAATATTTAGATCAAACACGTTTCCCACTGGGGGTCATAACCACCCGTGTTTGCAGCTTACAAAGGCATATAAGAGCACCACTTAAAAACAAAATCAGCCTTATTATCAGCTATAAATCAAGTCAGCACTGACACAGCGTATTTTTAATAGAGGACAGACATAATCGTAAGATACAAGGGGGCAAGTTACAAACACAAGCTGAATTAGTCAAGATTTCTCCAGAACCTGAGGCTATCTGAACAGCTACACGACTCAAAAACAATACATTAAAAACACCCTAAATATTATCAAATTACAACACTTTTTGAACATCACAGTTCCTCTCTGAACTTCTTTTTAGGCGTACTTCCTTTGTTTTATGACTCAAGGCAAATGTAAAGTTTTTGCTTGGGACAGAATAACAGAAAAAGCCAAAGCAAAAAGACTCGATCAGAAAAATTCTGCAATTCAATTGTCAAATATTTTTTCGCATCCCCATCCCCAAGAACTATTACTTTAACTAACAAACCCCCATAACATTTAGTTTTTTTCCTTTGAAGGAATAATTTTGTGAATGTAACAGGAACAGTCTTGTTAAACATGTTAACTTGAGCAGAAAAGCCAGTTTTTCTGCAATACTGTTTAACCTCATGTTTTAAAAATAACGAACAGATGACAACAATAGTTTGTTTTAATGACTGCAAAAACATAGTTTAATGATAGAAGTTAATCAATTCTATTTTTCATATTTTTCTAAACCCATATTTAAACTACTCATCAATACTACAATTAAATAAAAAGAAGTTACAATCCAAACAGCAGACAGGGACCAATTTGAATTAAACTTTTAGTTACCAACCCAGAATTCTACTACAAGTTACAACCTACAGAAACTTGTTTATTATTGCTGCATGACAAGTAGTTTCAACAGAACAGCTTTTGATTTATAAAATTACTAACAGTTCTCTAAAGTGAGATCTACAAATTCATTAAACTTATCTATGCACATTCACAGTATCTCACTTACCAAGGCTGCAGTAACTATATCATGTGTATCTGCAACACAGTATGAAACAACACAGCCACGTGACCAACTAAAATCACACATTCCAGAACAAAACTGGATGTTCTAGTTTATCTGATTCAAACCAAATGGAAATATTATGAACAGTATTCTGTTTACCTTTAATGTACACACTTATCTAGACTGCAGCTCCACTGACGAAGGTACAAAGTGACCTTGCAAGGCCCTCAAAATTACAGTTTGCATATTTCTTTAAATTATTTGTGACTCAAAGTCTATGAAGGCCTTACAAGACCTACACTTTAGCATTACATTTTAGCTACATTATTAAACATCGTTAAAACAAGAGCTACATATTACTGTTCTACTTTCTATATTTCTATTTGGGTTTTCTGTGTAACAGCTTATAAGGATTTGTGTACAGGACTGCACACATGTATTCAAGACAGACCTACCTTGGATCCTTAAAATACTGATTTAAACTGTGTATTTTTTACTTAAATAGGAAACAAACTTTTATACCAGGTGAACTGAAACTACCATACTCCTTCAACACTGCAAAACCAAACCTATTTTACTGTAAAAAACTATTTTACAACCATACAACCTCTCACATTTTAGAACTACATTAAACAGAGAAAAACATTTCAAAGAGAGCCATGTATTCTGCCAGTTTTTTGCCCAGTTACTGTTGGAATGCAGTTTACTCATTGACTTAATATTAGTTATTCTGAAAAATGAATTTCAGAATACAAAGAATTACCAATATGAAAAATATGAACAGTTTTTCAGGGATGATGAGGCTTCTGATGCTTAGATCAGAATTAGCAGAAAACAAAAATGTTAGTGAACTAGAGAATTCTACTTAATACAAGAAAATAGTCCTTGATCAAACACATAAAAATACAGGGGAGAGAATTTTGGTAACTTTTCTGCCTGTCTGCAGATTTTTATGCAGTGCTGTCTAACAGGAAATGTCAGAACTAACTTTTTGCCATATAAATATCATGTCAAATAGACAACAGTTGCTAGAAATACTGTAACAGCTGGCTCAGTAGAAAACAAAGGTACTAGAGCCCAGGGTCTCTAAATTCTAGGGGACAGAAGCCAGAAAATTAATTTAGTTTGCTAATACCCGAATGCAGCAAGAAGTGCACAAAGATGATTATTTTCTGTTAGCTACTGGAAGTCCACAGGGCACAGTCCTAATCTGATGTGCTCCCTCCTAGCACATATGTAAAGCCTTACAACTATCAATGGGAATCTGCAGAAGACCAAAGAGAATGTTACACCCTTCTCCAACCTCCAAATCCAGTGAGGGACCAGGATCTTAGTATCTGCACTTAACTAAAGGACTTCTTATAAAAGCACAGGAGTCTTTGTATAATGTAGATTTTAAGTGGCAGGAGAATAATACCGTGTAGTGTAAGAGATTAAAAAAGTCACGAATGTTAGAATGTCAAGATAATGCAGTTTTGGCACTACCTGAGGAAATGATGTATTTCTTTCTCAATGCGTATCGTTTGTGTATACCTGTAACAGAATTACAGAAGTCAGGTATTCTGCCTCAATTGTGCCTACAGAAGGATTCAACTACTGGAAGCTTGAAGGTTTCAGTTACTACTGATTGATCTTATGCCTTCATTCTTGGCAAGCATTTTGAAGAAAGATGAAGTATAGTATCAACAGAGAGCCCTTGGTATTTCAACAGTGAGCTGTTGTTCTTGGAGGAAAGCCAATATTTAGAGCTCTGTCTTGGTCTCTTCCAGGTTTCTCAAATTAAACTGAAGCATTGTTAAGGCATGGTGATACAATCCTAACCAACAGTACCTCCAGACTGATATAACAGGCCCCACAGCAGAACACTGCAGGTCTGTGCCTAACACTGAATATCTTTCCAAACGATAAGTTCATATGCAAGTACATTTTGTGAGTATCTGGATTAAAACCACAATCTGACAACATGTAAAGGACTGCACAGCATTTGTACACTTTCAAGCAATTAATTCAAAAGACTTCTTGGTAAGCACATGGCTTTTTTTAGTATAATACTCACTGTAAACTTTACTACTTGGATATCTAAAGCCTTTTAAAAATAGGGAAGTCATGTTTGGTAAACAAATTGTAAATTCCAAAAATAAGGACTTGGCACTAAATTTTCTGCATCCTGGGTCAAAGGCCTATTTGTTTCATGACACAAGAAATAAGACTCTAAGAACACATAACCCTTCTTCGGCACCTTCAGAAACAGCACTTCATTAAAAAAGAAAAGATATTTACTATGTAAAAATTCTTCCATGGAAATGAATTATTGTTAGGATGTGCCAAGACTTCTATAATATATTTATATTGATGAATTCTAAAATCAAACAGAACAACTGGACAGATGTTTTTAGTGGTACAGACTGGCTCAGAAACACGAGTCTACAGCAGTATTTCTCCCCTCAAAAAAAGGCTGAGATCTCTATGCATCCAAAAAATAGTTTACTGGTAAAACAGTCCCCTACAGCTGCTACAACAGTAAGTTTTTAAAATCAGAAACTATTAAATTATACTTGTGTAGATTTTTCTACCTAGCAAAAGGTGGAAAGTCACTTGAGGACACTTGCAACCAAGACATAGTACATGGCTCTCCTTTCACAACAATTTCAAGACATCCGTAGAACAGAATGAGACTCCACCTCTCTTCTTGCACAGTATCAAAGAATGCTACTGACTGCTAGAATCATCTTTAAATATATTTACATAGTACACATGGGTCATTTACCAACTATAATGCCCACTCCAAGATTCCTGAATGATTAAAAGAAAAACTCACAAAAGGAAAACCCCCAAATTACTACAGAGCTGAAAAAATTGAAAAGCTGAAGGATATTTTACATAAAGACCTCAGTGCTACATAAGCAATAAGCCATAGCTTACACTCCTACAAACTACAAAGGCTGTATTTTAACCTTTGAGGATTCTGGCTTTTACAAAACATAGAAGGAAACCTAGGGGGGTGAGAGAAACAAGAGAAAAAAAAAAAGAAAATTATCTTCCTGCAGTTGATGGGAAAGTAGTATTCCATCTCAACTCGTGATACTGCCAAGAGTTCCTGTGTTTTGCACAAAAAGAAAAAAAAAATCAAAGCAGCAGGGAGAAGTCTTCAACCGTCTTGTAATGATAAGAAGTCAATTCTTGCCTTTTTCTATAGCTAAAAGCATACCATAAAAATCAAATTTATTGCTTACCATATGCAAGAAACGTGTCAGCCTTATACGAGGATAAGTAATTATTAAATTAGTGGTCCAAATTTTATTTTAAAAAATTATTATTCCCAAGCACTAAAATGATACATAAGTGAAACTTTCTATAAAAGCAGAGAATACTGATTGCAAACAAAAAACTTGGAAGTAGACAAACTCTACTGGAATGGAAACAAAATGCACATGGATTTAAATAACCAGATTTTAACACACAGCACAAATGCTGTCAGTATGTGGGAAGATGGCTTTTACTTTGTAACTAATGGATCTTTTATGTAATCCAGAAATTAAATGTTAAATTTTTCCTTTAATAAAAGTATGCTGGTTTCAATCCATATTAGTAACCAAAGTTTATACAGTAGGCTGTGTATCAGAAATCACCATCTTGTCCAGTAACAGTGTTAAGAAAGGAAATACAGGATAAAAATCACGGTTTCACATATTTTTACCTGTCCAAACTACAAAATTTCATTTTATTTCTTTACAAAAAGGAGTGGTATTCTAACTTAGGCATTTTCAGGCAAATGTTAGACTTAGAAAGAATATATCCTCCACTTGATAGGTATGTTAGCAAAGTAGATAGCTAAAATCTGTTTGACAGAATCTGTAGAAGGTGGTATAAAAATTTTATCTTCCATTCTGTAATCTTTTCTAGGATGAAAATGGGGACTTCTTGCATATCGAGGTATAAGACTCACAGATGAATGATGTGAAAAATTTCTTCTCAAAGAACACGACCTCAACTCCTAAAGAGAGGAAAAAATGCTGTATTGTTTCCTCTATTTCAAAGTGTGTCCCACTTACTACAT
Source organism: Limosa lapponica baueri (assembly GCA_002844005.1). NCBI lineage: Eukaryota > Metazoa > Chordata > Aves > Charadriiformes > Scolopacidae > Limosa > Limosa lapponica. The sequence goes on from KZ505656.1 coordinate 34,768, forward strand.
TGTTTCAATTAAGAGTTACAGTCCATTGTGATATTACATTAGCTAGACAGATCAAAATAGGAAAATTAGATTTCCATTACATACATAGATGAAGTTGACAGTGACAAGAAATATCTTCTTTTATTTACAATTATGAAATCCTAGAATGAGTTCAGAATTAAATCAAATTTTGTTCATTGATCATATAGCCGTAGTAAAGTATGTCAAGTTACTAAAGCAATTGTATCCTCTTTCTAATTGGACAGGGAAAATTTCTCTTTATAATATGTTACAGTGCAAAACGATTTAACCGATTCTATTTTTTTTTTTACTTTTGCATTCTCTATAATGTAGATTAGAACAATGCATTACCATAGGAATTTATAATGATGCTTACATTATTTTTTCAGTAGCTAAAACTCAGATTTATAAAACTTGAGCTGAACAACTTATAGCTGTCCTATTTGTAAACTACTGAATAGGCAATAGACTGTGGCTAAGTAACTTGCCAGTGGATGCCATTAGCTGCTGACAAAAGGATGGCAAGATCCAGAAAACAAGGCTATCTTTTTAGGTGCTAGGAAGAACAGTTTTTGGAATACTTATACTACTCTATTTATTCTTCCTAAGATGAAATTCTCTTACACTCTCCCTTTATATCTCAGCTGCTCTGTATCAAATTTGTGCAACTCCCATCTGCTTTATTCTCTTCACTTAACCCATCTGAGTCCCTTCTTCCCATTCCCACTATGCCACAGGACAGGCTCAAATTCACTTTGTTTTCTAACCTTATCTTCTTAGCTCAGGTCTTTTCAGCACTCTACCTTTTTTTCTTTTTTAAACTTAACCATCTTTTACCCTCCCTCTGGCTCTACCAGTTTCTAATACAACCAGCTGTAGTTCCTACATCCCTATCAGGATATCCAACACACTCTAATATCAAGATTTCAGTTTCTTTCCAACATTTATTAGCTCCACATCATGTTGTGGATTGCTTTTCTAAATCTCTAGGTTCCATGGCCAGTCTCCCTGCTCACTTTAGCTTTTATTACATCAGTCTTATGGGATTTCAGTCCCAGTCCGTTTCTCTTACTCTTTCTTTAGTTTTGACTTCTATTAGAATATGGAAGACACAAACACATTTTCTCCTCTCTACTGGCTGGTCCCAGCAGAAAAGAACTATGCCCAGTTTTCACTGGCACACTTCTAATGTTTTTAATGTGGTTTTTTTTGTGTGTGTTTTTTTTTTTTTTTTTTAAGCCACATCTGTATTTTACCCTACCTTCATTTTATTAAGATGCTTACACTTTAAAAAAATAAGTAACTAAAAGCAGCACTTTTTTCACAATCAAAAGCATAGTTAAGCACCTGCCAGAATGTAAACCCATGAATACAGACCACTGTAAATCACACAGAATAGGGGAGAAAGTTGAGTTGTCAAAGAATTAAAACAGTTTCAGAAACTGAAGTCACACATTAAAATGCTGGAAATTTCCCTCCCTGTTGAAGGAAAATAATCTAAACACACACACTTGGGAAGTTGATCTAGAAAGAAAATAATGATGAATTAATATATACCCGATTATCCTAGGAATGAATGACACGGATTATATAGTTGGTTTTACATAGCAGAATTTAGGAAATTTACAAGCAAGCAGGAAGCAGCTAAGTAATATCACAGACTATGCTAAATTCTATCAGAGCATGTTTCATAATTTACCAATTTGTAAGCAGCAAGCATTGCAGTGAAACAACTGACCCCAAGTTTCCCAACAGGCAGCTGCTGGCTGGTATGTTGATGGATCTCAGCCACATGGGAAGGACTGGACAAGAAAAATCAGTACAGGTAGACAGGAGCTGCCCAAATGGCTTAATAGTGAATGCTCCATAGTGTCTGCAAGTAAAGAAAGAGAACATACAGATCAGCAAAAGCAAAAGAAAAAAAAAGCACCATTAAACTGGAATGAGGACAAGTTATTAGAATAGAAAAAGAGGAAATTGTAAAGAGAACATAGAAGGAAACAATGCAAGAAAAAGCATGCCCATCTGCACCTTTCCATGTTAATATAAAATTAACAAATATTTTTGCTGGAGTCTTAAAAAAAAAAATCTTTTTATAGGCAATAGACCAGCTGATGACAAGCCTCTTGTTAATCATACATTATGGCAACTAGAGGCTTAGATTCATGTTTCTGAGACTATGGTAACTTTAAACAAAACATTTATTCTCTCTCAATTTCACTGCATGTATAAATGAAAAAATACAACATATTTTCTGTATAGGTAAGTAAGGTTTAATTTTTTTTTGTTCCAGATAGAATATCATTCAACAGCACACAGTACTGGTATAAAATTACTATACTTCTCCCAAAATGATTACAAGACTTGCCCTTAAAAACCCCACAATTTATGTATATACACATGCATATATACAAACGTGTATAAACATATGGATGCTTATGTGCATAATACACACACACACAGAACAAGTTTTAGCTTATTACTCTTAACTGCAGAGAAAAATTGAGTGTTTTAAGTTCAGTTAAATTTACAGAACATTCATGACAAAGGCCAAGGCGTTAGCATCATGCACCATTACAACCTGTACACGCATATATATGAACTATATTACAAATGAATAACCTAAATTCTGTTTTGACATATGAATATCCTCTTCTGCCTTTGGAATTAGAGGCAATATAATTACTGCCAATATACTGCAGACTGGAAATGCTCAAACAAAGAATATTTGACCTCTCTAAAAAGGATTTTCTTATAGTAAGTAGAAAATTCAGTTTTAAAGCTAGGAAAAAAGACTGTGGAGAACAGAGAACAAAGAAGTGACAAAAACAAAACATGGAAACAAATCTGAAAACCAGGATACATTTCTATCGTTGATAGGTTCTTGTAGTTAGAGTTACTGGGTTTTCAGGGAAAAACCCATGAAAATACATACTACCTTTGTACTCTTCTGTGCATTTCTAGAAGATCTTCTGAAGAAAAGGGTAAGCTTAAAAAAAGTACTATAGTCCTGCACTCCAATCCAGCATATAACACTTTTAGGTTCAAAGAATTAGAGTAAGGAAGACTGTTAGACTTTGTCAGCCAAAACTAGTTTATTGTGGGGACTGGAGTGAAGCGTTTAGATAATGTAAGCCTGATGGTTTTTTTTTCCCCCTGAAGCTAAGTGTCCAAACTCAAATAAAAGAGAACACCTCCTCCCCTCTCCCAAGGACCTAAAGAAGTCCCCTGTAGGAAAAGATACTCCATGATCCTGTACTGCTAATGGCAGCCAAAACATTGTTTGATACAGACCATGGGAATAGCAAAAACTCTGAGACTAGAACAATGTCTACCCCCTGACAGGTATACTGCAGCTGGAAAAGATGACTGAGAAGAATGAAAAAAAAACCAAAAGCATGAAACAAAACAAACCCCACCCATCCACTTTCATGTACCAGAACCTTTTATGCCTTTGCTCAGTTTATGTAAACTTTAACCGTGTTGCTCAGCTCCCCAGGCCTCACAGGTCTCCCTCATACACACACAATATCCAGTAAACATTTTTACCAGGCCAGTGTCTCAGAACTCAAGATAACCATCCAGCAAAACAAAAATTTAACTCCCAGGTATTTCTACCAGGTCTGAAACCAGACCACACAAATTTCAATCTATAATCCCCAAAAGAAAACACCTTCAAGTAAATGCAAATGATAATTAGCAAACATGTGATCAAGGGGAGGGGATTAGTATTTTTGATTCAAACCTGATCTTAAATACCAAGCCTAAAAAAGAAATCATAGTTGGAAATTGGGGAATGTTTTCTTCTATTTCTCATTTAAGGCTATTACAAATTTTGTATTAGAAGTTACATCAACAAAATGCTACTTCAGTCGTAACCTAAAGAGAATGTCCTGGTTTGAGACAAAATAGAACCAACTTTCTGTTCAGTAATTTTACTTCTTAGCTAGGCCTCTTCTAACTCTCTGAAATTAACAGTACATTGTGCAGAAAACTGTTTGCTTTTAGAGTGATAAGACTAATATTTACACTTCATGCCAAGGAATGGTATGCAGAGAGGCTCTTGCTTATACTTATTGCTGTAACAACCAGGGTCAGCTAATTTCATTATTTGCCGCATTGGAGGGTCGGAAACAGAAAAGCATAGAGGGGTCACACCTGTGGGGAGGATCAGACAGGACAGATGACCCAAACCTGACCAACAGGGGTATTCCATCCCAACTGTATCATGCTCACTATAAAAGCTGAGGGATCAAAGGGTCAGTTCTCTCCCTTCAGTGGCTGACATCCTAGGAGGACCCTGTGTGTTCATTTGCCTTTGATCCCGATCCATGTGTTCCTGACTCCAGAGCTAGCTAGAATCCAGTTCCCATCCATTGCTGAGTCCAGTCTAAGACTTCCCCAGTGCCTGCTGGTGACATCATCCTGGGAGCTTGATATGG
>KZ505656.1:58857-93011 GCA_002844005.1 Limosa lapponica baueri
ACTAAGGAAAGAGTCCAAAGTGAAAGACAAGCAGCAGCTGAAGGCTGCTGATAACAAGACTAATAGTAAGCAGGCTAATAAAACCTAGAAGTAGGTATCTGGGGGGTATCAGCCTCCAACCTTTCTTTTGAGAGGACTGAGAGAAGTATATCTTTTCTTACCATTGTGCAACCCTTAAAATTTGTAGTGAGGACTGACAAAACACATACAGGCATATTTTAAAAATAGAAAGCTACTGCATCTAATAGAAAGTTTTTTTCACTTCTTGTGGTATTCCTACCTTCTAGTATCTCCTGAACTAGAGCAGAAAATTAAGTGCTCTTGAACAGTTCTCACAGAATCCCCCTTTCATTTACACTGTTGTTTTACTTCCTGATTTTGCCTCTAACTTATTCACAGGACAGTTATTTTGTCCACACAGACAGCATTTTCTTATCTCTGCCTTTAAGCATCCCTGGACAAAACCAAATCCCTTATCCTTGGGAGCAGACACAAAAAATGAAGGCTGACAATTGAAGTTCAGTGAGAAATGGAAGATCAATGATGAAGAAAAACATTAGGAAAAAGGTTGTCTTTTCGTTTGCCCTGCAAGCCCTTCTAGGATTATTTGATATTTCCTTAGATACCTGAGAACTAGTTCTAGTAATTCTGAGCTTAATGCTCAGCTTTAACAACAGCTTAATGCGGTTGTTTTGGGTACCTTAAAGACAATAAATCCAGCTTAGTCCATGTCTTTTTAGTTTTAGGGCAGACAAAAATTTACTAAAACATACATGTTCAGGGCTGAGGAAAAACTCAAGTCTTTAACTTGGTGAAAGTATGCATTCAGGAGAAAGTATGGGTTCCTCCTGGGAATACTATCCTAGAGTAGCAACTAACCTGAAAAAATACCCTAACGCTTGCAGGTCAAGAACAATGATAATCCCTACAGTCCCAAAGGCTTTAGGAGGAACATTTGAAGAATGATGAAACAGGTTGTTTATCTCTCACACCAAATACAATATTCAACTTGTATAACCATCTGGTGACTGTGTACAGCACTAAAATATCTGAATTTAACTATAAAGTAACAATTAACAGCTGACACCACAGCCAAAAGGTATTCCTTACCTCAAAAATCTCAAATTTCATTTTCTCCACACAAGTTTTAAGAGTTTTAAGCCTTATTAAAAAAAAACCACCACAACACCAAAAATTCAAGTGGAAGAAATGTGGAATTAAACACATCAGACGTGAACTCCCAATCCAGTAAACCCAAATGAAATTTAAAATGTTAAAATCTGTATTCTGATTGTTATCTCAACATCATTTCTTCTCTAATGTCCATGTAGCAGTAAAACAGGATTTAAAAAGAGTTCTATGCACTAACAGCATGTCACTTGCCTGATTCTGTTTTTACAGGTTTTTAAATTAATTTTTTATCTCCCCTCACCCCCCCAACAGCATGGATATGTATATTTATCACTACTTTCATGGGTTATTTAGTGTGTTTGACAATTGCTCTTTACCTGAATTGATAATTTTTCATTTTTATGTTGAACACATCCATGGCCAACCAAACACTACCAAGGCTTGGTGATCAATCCCGCCTTACCCCCTAAACACCAAACACCCCCCCACCTTTTTTTTTTTTTAAAGTCTGTGTCCGATAATACCAGCAACTAGACACCCATCTTCCCCAGGCATCATGTACCGCTGCAGACCTGGGGCAAGGGCAGCCGTTTACCCCCAAGGTGAATTCACCACAGCGCGCCGCACCACAGAGGAAATGGCGGCGCCCGCGGGGTCGGGGCCAGGGCCGCAACCGCCGCCGCCAGCGAGGGGCTCTTCGGCGGGAAGCCCGCGCTCCCACCCACCCTTGCCCTCTCCCCGCAGCGACTCCCCGGGCGGCGGCCCCGTCGCCCCGCCGCGCTCCTCACCGCGCCGTCGGGCTCCATCTGTCCGTCGTCGTGGCCGCCGCCGCCGCCTCAGCCCCCCGGCACGTTGCCGGCACGCGTCGCGCTCGGCAGAGAGAGGCCTGCAACGGGCGGGGGGAAGACACAGCCCGGCGGCCAGCGCCGCGGGCCGGAGCGGCACTCAGCGGGGGAAGCGGGCTGGGGCAGGGGTCGGGAATAGAGGTGGGATGGCCGGGGAGGGACAGAGCAGCCCTTCCTCGCCCCAGCGCCGGCCCCCACCCTCAAGGTAGACACCTCCCCGCTGAGGGCGCGGCGCCACGCTCCCCGCCACCCCTCTGCCCTCCTTCACGCGGGGAACCCTCTCCTCGACGCGCCGGGGGCGTCGTCTCCCCTGACAGAACCCCTGCGGCAAGGGGGCGGCTGAGCTGCCTCTTCCCCCTCCCCGCCTTCCCCGGCACCGTCACTCACCGCCCGCCCCGCCTCAAGGCCCCGCGGGGCCGCCGGCCTCCCCGGCCCGGGAGCGGGCCCTCGCCGCTGGCCCGGTACCGTCTTCCGAGTCCCGGCAGCTTCCTGCCCGGGGGCGTCGTGTCACCGGCGACCCCTCGCAAGGGGAATAGCAGTGGGCAGGTTGGAACAGAAGGAGACTGCCGGCACTACCCCCAGGAACAGCACAACAAAGCCCTGGGGCTGAAGGGAGAACCTCCCTCCAGGTCTGTCCCCACCACCTGAGGGGGCAGCTGGTTACCTCCTGCCGTGTTTTTATCCCCTCAACCGGGGAGTGAAACAGGGAGGGAAACGGGGTCATGCGTTTCACCTGTCCTCCGGCCTCAACCAGAGAAATACAAAAATGCCCAGTGAGGCTGTTCCCCGGGTCTGACTCACCAGGCCGTACTTGGTGGAGGCAAAACCATCGCTTAGGCTTTATGACTGTCAGCATGAAGAAGTGAAAGTCCTTACTTCAACTCAAAGAGACTTCCTAAAGAAACTCTCTCTCACAAGTAGGCAGGCTGCCCTGAGAACGGCATGGGATAACCTTAGAGATGCAATTTGGGATCTGCTAGCGGAGGGGCCTAGAAAATACTGCTCACCTTCATGACCGCTTCTCAAAATATTCCATCTATTTTTTCAGCCTTTCCCCAACTGGAGGAGAAGCACCACTTGTGTCAGGTGTACTTCTGTGGGCATTTAATGAACAGCACTACAACTTGCTCCCCTGTTCAGCAATTTCACCCTGTTTGCGAATGCACATTGCCCTGAAAATAGCTCTGCTGCTAAACAGGTCTGGAAAGATTCAAGAGTGATTCAAATGTCAAGCTCATAATCAATGTAGTTACAATGTACAGCCTGACAAAAATGCTTGATTTGATGATGGCAAGAGCTGGAATGCAGACAAACGTGTGCTGGGAGAACAACTCCAGTGGGAAAGCTGCTTTTCAAAGTGATCAAACATCGACAGGCTAAGTCACAGCAGCTCAACCCCAAGATAAAATGTCAGGATCACTGTAGGGTTAATTTATCATTGGCTACTCTCCTGTTTTACTGTTTGGGGTGTTTTAGAATAAAGGAGTATTATCTTCATAATGTCTATAATTAAATATATTTTAGTTGAATTCAAATCTTTGTGTCTTGCTTAAGTTTGCTTTATGCAAATTATACCAATCCAACCTAAACCCAACAGGACTTTCCTTTTAAATTAGATCATTTAACTCTCACTGAGTATAGGCAGGGCACAGACCTGCAGTCCTTATAGGCCCCTACACTGCTCCTTACTTTTCTGGTGTTGCTTCAACATCTACCAGCTTCTGCAACATTATTGTTACCACAGGGAGTAAAAAAAAACTAAAAGAGGTTTTCTAATAATTCTGTGCCTGTGATATGTAACAATATAATGCTTAACTCTTAGTAGTGACTATTTTTTAGCTGAGAAAACTGTATAAAAGCAAAGGCAATTTTAGCAGAGCTGATGAGATTTTTAGAAATAGTTACTTTGCAAGATTACAGAACTCTGTTGAATTGCATTCCTTGACTTTTAGGGATATTTATCAGACAGTAACAAAGCTTATCCTAAGAACAGCACTACGTTTTGATGATGAGAAAGGTAGAATGGGCCAAGCCTTTCATGTGCTTCATATCTTGATTTGGGGAATCTGAAGTCAGAACAGCTGAAAGAATACAGAAACATTCAGAGACATGAAAGTGTGTTTTGCATAGTTTTAATTGTCATATCTTCTACATTACACCTTCTCTTCAAGCTAAAAAAACTAAATCTGGAACATTTACATTTAAAATAAGGCAGTTGTGACAAAAGTAGGACTTTTGCAAATAAATGAGAAAGATCGAGCATTTTTTTATTCTGATAATTTAAAAAGTAAAAACCTGAAAACCCAACACATTTATAAATTTAACAAGATTACTAGCAGAGCTGCCAAAAAATGTTGCCGTGCATACAGGACTTAAATATTACAACAAAGGTTGCTGGGCTGCCCTAGCACTGTGTGGCTGCTTTATTAAGGGAATAGTATCCTGGCTGAGGAAGTCACTCTCAAAGGAAGTCAGGAGTGTTATCTTTTTCCTGACTCTGCATGTCAGCAATACACGCAGCATGAAATGTTCTCTCCTACTGTTCTCTCCCACAAATTAAAAGGCAGTGCTGGGCAAGGACAAGAGGCTGACTGTGCTGGTTCCTGTAGGCTCTTGCCTTTTGTCCTTTTTTATAGCAGCAGAGAAAGTCAGAGGTTAAATGAGGAATGATAAACTGAAAAAAGCAAGAGAAAAAAGTAGGGAGAAAAAATGATTTGGGAGGAGAAAGGAGGAAAAGAATTATTCAGGCACAAAAAGACAAGGATGATTTTATGAGTAATACAGGGCCTGGCAACAGACTGCTATTTCACTGATTGATTCCCTGACCTTGGAAAAGACATGCTACCTTTTCTGCTTCTACTACTTATCTGTAGATAATAATGCTAGCTTTCCTACCAGCACCTGAAGATCCTTTTGTGGAAATATCAGCCTTAATATATTGTTGTCAGGCAGGGAAAGCCAGACTATACCTGATGAAAGATTACTTACTTTCTGCTCTCAATGTCATAAAAATGTCTCTTAGGATGTTACTAAAAGATTGACTTCTGTCTCTGTTGCATAGACTACAACTGTATTAAAAAAAAATCTGTAATTTATGAAGATGTACACAGTGATTACAAGCTTGTGAATGGATTCTCTAGACCTTGAGTCTTAACCAGAACAATTTAAAATCCAAGAGCTCTTATGTATTCAAGGGTTTTGAGGAGGCCGCCTAAGAGAGCTAACAGTGCTTAGAAGCAAATGATGGTGGTCACCTAAGGCGTGCCACTGAATAAAAAAATTATGGCCAATGCCATGTGAAAAATGCAGAAGGAAATGACTCGTTTCTGGGTGTGTATATTTCTCTGATATGACATTTCCATCTTACAGTCCCTTTTCCCACACTGTTCCCTTTCTTGGGTTACTTGGACACATCTCCCTTCTAGATGAGCCATGACTCCTCACCCCACCCCAATTTCCACCATTCTTTCTGCTCTTTGTCTCTCTTCCTCCTATTTGGTTTCTGGTTGCCCTAACTATACTCTTCCTTGCTTCTTCTTGTCTCTGTTGTCCCCCTTTCCTCATCGTAATGGATGCGCTGGAATCCTCTACCCCTTTAACCCCTGCAGTCATCACAGGGTGGGTACTGGGGGGCTCTGGCAGGGTACTGGGTACTCGGGTTCCTAAAGGACTCTAGAGTAGTATTGGGAAGGCTCTGAAAGGTGCTGGGGGCACTGGGAGAGTATATAGGAGCTTTAGGGAGTACTGGGTTCACTGGAGAGGTATGGGGTAGCTCAGGTGTCTATCAGGAAGACTGCAGGTACTTGGGGGCTCTGTTGGCCTCTGGAGGGTTCTGAGGGCTGGGTATTGGGGTGGATAAGTGGGGTTCCCACAGACTTTCCTATGGCTCCATCAAGCTGAGCTGCTCTACCCCTATCTGAGTTTCTCATTTGTTTCCTGTTTCACATTTTCCCCACCGTCAGCAATGGATGATCCAGAAGAACAGGAGAGTTGGATGGTCAGTACACTGGACTATTCTCCCGATACTAATTTCCCAGAGAAGTAGATTTACTACATAATAAAAGCATCCTCATTCAGTCCGTCCTCGCAGAATACTAACATTATTGTGGATTATTTCTAGCTCAAAATGTATCAGGGCAATGAGTGATTTCTTTGAAATTTGAAGACATACTTAGATTTTATAGCTTAGTTTAAAAATACCTTTTCAAAAGTAATGGTCAGTATTAGATTATTGGAGCAAAGTCACTATGTAAGCCTGGCTTGTTTTCTGTCTCATTTCAGAATTCAGAGTACATGAGCTTTATTTACAAAGGCGTTTGTGTGCATTTTATTTTACATGTCCTCAAGGGGGAAAAACTTACTGGAAACTGCTGCATAAAAGTTCCATTGCTAGTGGAACTTGTTATAATTAAAATACGGAAGATACCACTAAATGTCCCAGATCTGGGAAAGCACTTAAAAATGTAGTAGCATCTGTATTTGCACCTGAGTAAAACTGTAAAGCTTATCAGTACTTTATTAAATGTCCCTAGCAAATGGAAGAATTATATTATAATCCTTTGTTAAATCTGATTATGGGGTTATTAATAGGAAATACTAACTAGGTCTACTGAGAAATCTGATTCCTTTATGTATTGTAAAAGCATAATCCTCCGACAAAACACCATAGATATGTGTCACAGGGAAATATTAATAGACCATCAGTTAGTTGGGTGAAGAGAAAATTATCAGACTCCTCATTTATTTTACCTTAGTGTGACAGCCTTGATTGGCTTTTCCTCTCATTTTTTCCCTACTGTGGTTCTTTTAGTCAAACAAAAATTTAATGCTTATCTTGGCTTTGATAAATTTTAGTTTTTTAACATTCTTTTGCAGTTGTCATAATATTACATTGTACATGTTTCACTGAACTTAATATAAAATTCTGCAGACAGAAATAAATGAGTAGGAAAGACTATAAGCAATTGACATGTATTATGAAACACAACTGGGGAAAAAATACTTACAAGGAAGATAAAGTATCAGGCTTTGCTTGCTCTGGAACTGTAAAGCTACATGGATGTAAGTGCAATTTAATAACACCTATACGCTGCCATGATGTTAAAGAGGTCTTCTTAAAAGATAAAGCGGTTCTTCCTTTTGCAATTCATTTGACTGCCATCAGACAAAATGGCTCTGGGTTCTAATCCCACCTTTTAGAACTTGATTCTTCAATTGTCATTATGTGTAGGTATAGATTCTAAAACAATAAAAACAAAAGAAGTAAAGAAGAATCTCACTACAGATAGGATGTTGTTATCTATTCCACATACTTGGGGAGATTTTTAAGATTCATGTTGTAATTTCCTATTCTAATATTCTATTTATTCTATTCTATTTTTTCTTTATGGTGTTTTAGATCCAGTGGTCCAAAAGGCCACAAGCTTTTCTCTCTATTGACTTTAGAGATTTGAAGTAGAATGCCACACAAATACACTGAAAGAGCCAAGGCGTTTTATTTTTGCCCATTACAATTTTTTTTCCTTTCTTTTTTTGTGGTGTGGTAATTTACTGCTTACATGCAGTTTCTTCAGATTTAGATAAGACAGCTACTTCTGTTTTAGCAGGTACCTTGTTTATGGGAGAATACTCGCATATATCCCTACACACTTCCGTTGCTTTTGTTCTACTATCTGCTACTCAAAACTTCTACATGTAAAAGTGAAGAAAAATTATAATATAGCATAATTGCTTCTGCTTGGAAACACTATTCTGAATAGTTGAACATAGCAGTAAAATAATTAACCTTTACTTCATTTTGTCTTGTCTTTCCTGCACTATACTATATAGAACTGTACGGAATGGAATATATGCCAACCTACCATCTACCTTTCTCCTGCAAATGAAGAACTTCTGTAGTTGCAGCCCAAACTGGCATCAATTCAGGATGGTTATGAAGATATCAAACATTTCAAGAAGTGGTGTCTTTTCCAGTGTTTTCCTTCCTCCTTTACATGAGTTAAGTACCTAATAGGAGTCAAAAGAGAACTGAAATGGGATGAATGCAGCTGAGTACAGGAAGAAAAGTTTATGCTTGGTCTCATTCTATGCATTACGTTTTGATTTACTTTCCATGTCAGTTGATTGAAATGAATATGGAATTTAATGGTGAAAAGGAGAATTGCAATTGTAAAATACCAATTGCAGAGATGAAAGTACAAGCTCAGACTTTGATATTCTTTTTTAAATACTTGGTTTCTGATATTTTTTAATCCATTTTAGACAAATAAGCCTGACAAACTTTAATGGGCAACACTTCATCATAATCTACTTGTATAATGAAATAGAATATTTTATCTGGAGATCACAAATAGCTATACAAAGAATGCCCCTTCCTCCGAAAATTTCTATTATTTTTAAAATATTATTAGATACTTCAGAAGAACAAGAACTTAAAGACTGATTTTTAAGAAGGATTGCTAATCTTTCCCTACTTAACACTACATTTGAGTTGTTTCTATGTAACATGAAGAGACTATTCCATATTAATGTTTCAGTTAGAATCAAGATTTATAAGATCACTTATCTTGCCTGTGTGAGTGATATGGGGATTTTTAAATTTGTTTCTTTTTTATTTTGCTAAATTTGCAATTCACTCTTTTTCTGCATTTTGTAGAATACAGTCTCTTCCTCTGGCTTTGTAAGATCTGTAATAGCTTTCCCTTTTGCCTTCCATTCAAATCAAGGTTTTCAAAGTATTTGGACTGATATGTAATTTAAATTCAATGTGATTTACTTGTAGTGGCTCTTAGGAAATAATTCAGTGTAAATTTTGGCCCACACTATGGACCTAGGGATTTACAAAACAAGAGACATAATTCTTCCTTTCCTTTTTCCTATCCTCCTCAAAATCACAAACCTTTGAGCAGTGCTCTGTTCAAGTATGGTTCACTGAGCCTCATTGTGTATAATATCTGCTCATAAAACCACTTCTTGGCATCTTTGGACATCATACTTGTGGAGTATATTTGGGACAAGCCCTGCTGTCTTTTGACAGCGGCATAGCCTGAAGAGTTAATACACTTCAGTTTTTAATCTCCCCAAATCTTGCTACTGAGTCTGACTGTACATCTGAGATTAGACAAAGAGAGGGGAACTGGTTAGAATTAGAGGATTCTTCCAAACCACAATGTAAACAGGTGTCTTTTAAGTTTGCCCAACACAGGTATATATTTCCACTTTTATTGTGGATTTGTCTGTAAATCTCTACATTTTGGGAGTAAAACTCTCCTGGCCTTTTATTTGCAGAATGCTTCACTTTTGCTAATCCTGCTGTGGGAGTTAGTATAGGCTATGGATTTTAACTACCAACTTACTTAACCCCACTCTGAAAAGATATAGATAAACAGTGATTAACAATGCTTTCAATTTGTGTATATTAGTACACCCACAGTGGCAAACTTCAGGAAAATAAGCTCACATATCTTAGTCATTAGCCTTTCTTTTCCACGTCCTTAGATTATCCTCTAATCTGACATTAAGGATCAAGAGATTTTGCAATAAAAGATTAAATATATTTCATCCCTGATGGAAAGTATTTTGAATCTTCTCAAAATCCTGTTCAATCAATACCAGTGGAATTTAAGTTATTTTGAAGATTATATTTTGATCATAATTATATAGCAGATCTTTTTTTTTTTCCCCTCTGAGGTTACTTTTCCCAAGTAATCCCCACCTAAAATGCCTATGGTATGGATGTCAGGCGCTCAGTACCAATGCTCTCCCTGTACAGATCCACTCCTATTAGATTATTTGATACTTTTCCTCACATCGTTGTCAGGAGCCCCCAGAAAGAATTCCAAATGAGTAGTCTTTTCTCCTGATGGTCAGGCTAATGCATATCTCCTCAGTGGTCCAGGCTGCATATGATTAACTTGTTTATGACCAAACCTAGTTAAGCAACGCAAAATCTTTCAGAGAGCTCATGTTAAGAGGAAGGTTGTGTGTCTGATTAACAGGCAGAAGGATAGCCTAAATTCCATGCTTGGTATACAGACCAAATTCCCTCCAGGTCTTTAACTGCAAAGTAAATATGAATATGGCTACTGCTGACATTGCTAGCAATTTTCTTCTGAGGTGGCAGGATTAGAGACCATAACAGTAGCTTTTTAATTGGAATATTACTAGAATGCTTTCTATCCTCAGGAAGAATAATTCCTGGCTCACGGGTACCATTCAGCACTAATGCTGCTTCCCCAGCAGCTGCACGATTCATGGTAACCCAAATGTTCCCAAAAAATTGCATGGAAGTACATGGGAACCATAGTGCCAAGTACATTTCTAAAACTGAATATATCCATTGAGCAAGCAAGGATGTGAAAGGCTGTGACACAGTAAGCTGGCATGAAATTGTACCTGCTGATAGGTAATTACCAAAGAAAGGGGGAAATGGCATACACCTATTGGATCATACTGTTCATAGCAGTTAACAAATAAGTTCACATAGCCTGAAAGGTAGCAACAACTACAATTAGATTTCTATGCATGTGTCACAGCCAAAGAAATACTAAAAGCAATGATCAGAAAAGTTAAAAAGAGCTCTGTGAAAAAGACAGTCATTGGTAAATGTTCTCATTAAGTGGAATTACCACCTACCTTAAACAAGAGCCATTATTATTAAGTACCATTAGACTTGAATAAGAATTCATCTTTAACACTCCTCCAAATCCTCAAGACAATTTCTGTCATAATGTATACAGCATGACTTCTCTTCCCTCCCCTAAACTTAAGCAACTAGCAACTAAACATGGGGAACTTGAGAAAGCTTCACTAGTTGCACAGATAAATAAACTCTATCTATATTTTTCCTAGGTTGTAGCACCACTTCTGGGATTATCAAATGTTGTCCATTTTCAATTACTTGTTAACTTCCCAAACTTCAATCACTTTGGCCAAAAATTTGAAGACGGGTGTATGGCTCATGTTGTGATTCTTTTTTTATGTAAGGGAATTGGATTCTTGTCAAACATTTACCCTTGAAAATCAGAATAAGGAAAAAAACGTTTACAAAAACAAACCAACATGTGACATTTTACCATCCTCCCTTAGAAAAATTCTAATGTCACCTTCTTTTACAACTGACGACAAATTTGGTAGAAGAAACACTTCCTTATCAGGGCTGTGCTCTCTCCTGTCTACAAAATTTGGTTCTAATGTTGCTACCTGCTATGCCTCTGAAAAATTTGTTTACAGAATCTCTGTATCTTAGATTTTACACCCCTGTTCATGCCAGGCATTACCTAACCCAGGCTCCATTCAGTCTTCTTTGCAGCTGTGGAGCTGTTGTGCTGTACCATGGTCAAAGTCAACCAGCAGAGCCACGAGCAACGATGTTCTCCTTCCTGCTTGCAGTGACCCGTCACTATGCCCAGGTTCAGGGTGAAGGAAGCTATGTTGGTCGAACACACAGTGGTAAGAACTGAGTCTGCAGGAGAGGGAGAAAATGGGTAAAGTAAGTCCATGACAGGAGCAATGAAAGAAGTGCCCTCAATGGTGCCAAAAAATGCCACAACCATTCTGGCAACAGTGCCGAGTAGTACTCTCAGGTCTCCTGTGCTGAGTAGTCCATGGCAGTTGATGAGCAAAAGATGGTAGCAGCAATTAGAAGGATCCAGGTAGGGGAAGGAGGGAGAAGAAGAGACACTGAGTGCCAGAACACCTTGCTACAACTTGGAGGACAAGGAGGTGGGTGACAGTAAAATGTTGTGTCTGAAGGAAGGCGAGAAGAACTGGGATAGGGCTCAAGGTAAAGAAAGCAGTGTCATTCACAGGGATTATCCCATGCAGTGCGAGGAGCTGCAGTCCTATAGCATTTTACATGATTGCAGCATTCCCACCAAAGGATACTAAACTGCACCAGGACCACTAACCTTAATTCTGCTGTTTGCTAACTTTTGGGTGGCTCTTTCTTTTCGTGTGCGCTGATCTCCATATAGAAATCAATACATTCCACCCCAAGGGCTTGGGCCTGTGTCTATATAGACAGCAGTGGCTATAAAATAGGATGACCTAACTGAGGTCCTGATTTTACCCTTGCTCATACTTGATTGGGCTATCTGTTTGGGCAAACAATATTGCTAAAATAAAGGATTATTCCTTGGAGCTAAGAATTGGCAGGAATCTTCCACAACTGCAGTATTCTAATTATTAAAAACACTGGATTAGCCTGAAAGTACTATGAGACAGTGAAAAGAATTCATCAGTGACTTCGGCTGGAACAAAAATATCATTAAGATAGAGGCATATCACAAAAGAACTTCTTGCTAAGTTAGAGAAGAGACAACATTTATACTACCTAAAAGTAAAGTAAGATGTACAAGTATACTGAGGCTTTTTCAACAAAGTAGGAGTCAAGACAAAACAAGAATTAACAAACAAATTAGGAGGCACTGAATCAAGTAGTGTAAATATTTTTTTTAAATTAAAAAAAATTAAAAACATACACATAATGTTTTAAATTAAAGATTATGACCTTTTGACTACCTTTGTTTTCTACTCACTTGAGTTTGCTTTTTTTCCCAGTCTAAAACTTAATAATAGTTTTATAGGCAAAATATGACTTGGGGTTGTCTTGCCAAAACCTGAGTGAAGCTTAATAACAAGTACAACTTTGTATAAATAAATTATATCCTTAATATGCTTTTTTGGTTTATATCATATTAATGATATAACAGCACAGACACAATAACCACTGAATCTTACAAAAATCACTACTTTAAGAATTACCTAGCAATAAATTTTCTCATCAGTAGCTTTATATAAGTCTCATCAATTCTAAAATGAGTTATGATTTGCTATCCTTGTGAATGCATACTTAAAGAAATTACAACTTACTCTTGCTCGGTCTTGCAAATTAGATGTTCCTGATGCAGGAAAACAGTGTCAGTTTTCACACTTCATCAGCCATGGTCAGTTGGTACAGGAGCACCACTTTCAGCTCCCAGCAGAACACTTAATTTTAAGAGCTTCCCAAAATGCACTATCTATGTGGAAACTACTTGCTTATGTAAGCTGTACTCCTGCACTGCTCCAAGATGACTGTATTTTTCTGTTTTATGATACAAAATATACCCACTAAGGAACAGTTGTGTGCCTCAAGGATGGGGTAAGTTGAGTGTACAAAAAACACATTAAAATAGATACCGTAGGCACTTGCTGACTCATGTGTTCAGGCAAATAAAATAGATTTTTTTATCTATCATCTTGCCTTTCTTAGCTTGAGTGAATTCTTTGACTGTTCTTGAAATCTGTCCCTATCTCAGGTAATTGTAGGCAACACTGCAGTGTCTTTGCACAGTGGGCTGCATCAGATCATCTTAAAACTGAATATGGAAACCTGTAAAATACAGTTACCGCCAAGCAATCTTGATTTTTTTTAACTTTACATGCAGGTACTTTTAGTGTAAAGCTTCCTTTTGTTAACTCTTTTTTTTAATTAGATATTGAAAAGTATCAAAACCATTTGCTCTTTTCCGTCATTGTTCATGGTTCTTCACGTTTACAAACAGAAGCAGATAGATACAGATTCCTCAGAATCATCCAGAGTTGCGTAGTCAGAAAGATAGTACTGAAAAATAGTCAACCTTTTCTTCTCTTTTGGATAGAAGTTTAACTAAACCCTCTCTTAGCTGTACCATACATAATTCTAAAACCTCTGCATGTTGTGGACAAAACGAATATGCTTTGTTTTGTAGTCCCTGGAGGACTGATGTTTATGAAACTTAAAATCTCTCTGTTCCCTCTAGACCCTTTTCAGTTACAGACTTCAGATGTCAAAGGTTGTAATTGAAGGTGAAAATTAAATTATTTTAAACTTTCAATCTCAGAAGACAAATGTATTTGACAACAAATGCCTCTCTAATTTGGAATGTGTGAGGCATATCCTACAAAGGATAAAGTTCTCTAATATGTTATATGCATCTGTCTGTGCAATATGCTGCAAACAGTTTCTGGTAGATGCAGCAGATTCCAGCTACAAGAGTACTTTGCTGTTCCCAAATAATTAAACTGGTGATTTAAACTTTGTATGATTTTCCAAAATACATTAAAAATCTGCAACATATTTCTACATGAAGTAATAATTCCCTCTGATAACATCCTGCATGGTAATTATCTTTTTAATTGTCTTTAAATTAGTCTTCTTAGGTCAGTCAGTGTGATGGTATGTGGATATGTAACAATAAGCTTTTATTAGTGCTTTTTTTCCCGTTTGTTGCAATGACTTGGTATCATGTTCTCCCTCGTGTACAATGCAGGCTGGGGTTGAGTCCTCCACTCCCTTACCAGTCTTTTATCTCCAGTATTTTTCAAGATAAATGTTTATTCAATGTGAATATTTTGTATCATCTTTTAGGGTTACTTATATTGTGGCCTTTCTCACTGAAAAAAAAACCCAAACAAATAATTGTTGTATACATGTATTATGACATTTTTTACATGAAATTTAGATGGAAGGTCATGAAAAAAAGTTCAGTGGTATTTAGATTTATCCCTCAATTAGCATTTCTTTGTGTTGAACATGATAAATGCCTTGGTAACCTTGACAGAAGTTATGGGGTTTTACATGGAACTATAAATATTATATATTGTGTATCTATAGAGAGAGCAATTTCACATCCTTTAAGTATCAATTATGTCCTGTAGCTAGGCATTTGTTAGCAGCTAATTACTGGCTGGGGCAAGGAGGTTACCTCTTACTCTCTCCTGTTTAATCATTGATTGCCAACAGATGCCAAACACATTCATTAGGAAGTTACTTTAAAAACCAGAGAGAAATCAATTTTTCCACTAAGTTTTATTGCCTTTAAAGCCAATAGCTGTAATTTTGAATAGTCTTACATTTCCAGTGACTATCAGCTTGCCCAGCCCTACTCCTATTTTTCATCCTTCTGTATCATAGAATGGTTCAGGTTGGAAGGGACCTTAAAGATCATCAAGTTCCAACCCCCCTGCCCTGGACAGGGACACCTCCCACTAGACCAGGTTGCTCAAAGCATCCACAACTTCTCTGGGCAACCTGTTCCAGTGCCTCACCACCCTCATAACAAAAAATTTCTTCCTGATACCCAATCTAAATCTCCCCTCTTCCAGTCTGAAGCCATAACCCCTCGTCCTACCACCACATCGCCCTTGTAAAAAGTCCCTCTCTAGCTTTCTTGTAGGCCTCCCTCTTTCTCATCTGTCTTGCCTACCTTCCTCTTTCCTACGCTCTTACCCTGGCTGCACTCCCCTTTACCCTGTCTTTCCTGGGGTCTCACGCAGGTAATCTCGTGATAACTGACCACCACCTGAAGAACCGTGAAGGCCAGCACCACCCTCGCACTAACCCTTCATGGCAGACCACGACTCTTGGCCTGGCTGCCTTTTCCCGCCTGGCTCCTCTCCTCTCCTCCCTGTCGAGGCGCCGCACCCTGGCCCCCCCCGGGTTGGGTGCTTGGTGCCGGGGTCGCTGCGGGAGCCGGGCGCGGGAACGGGCCTTCGCTCCGCGCCGCCAGGGGGCGGTGTTGGCCCTGCAAAGGCGGGCGCCGCGCGCCGCCAGCCCCCGGGGCTGTGAGGGGCGCGCGACCTTGCCCCGCGCCGGCGGCCGCGAAGGGAGCGAGCTGAGGGGAGAAGGCAGCCGAGCGGCAGCCCCGCACGACCTGGCGTGTTTTGGGCTCGTTTTCAAGCGATGGAGGGTGCCAACGTGAGTCTTTCGAGAAACACACACACCCCCCACATCCCCCTCACGCCTCGCAGCCGCTCCGCTGGCCCGCCCTCGGCAACCGGCGCCTGAGCGCGGCGCTCCCCCCTTCACGCCCCCTAGCCCTGCGGCTGGCGGCGGCGGCAGCGCTCCCTGGCTAACGGCGCGCGCCCCTGCCTCTCCCCGGCCGCCCTCCCAACGGACAGCCGGGACAGCCGCCTGAACGCTTCCTTTTCGCCCTTTCAGCTCGGAGCTGCGGCGGGGGCGATGGGGTTTTCTACCGCCCCACAGGCTCTCCCGCTCACCCACAGCCCTACCTGCCGCTCGCCGCCGCGCACCCGCCCGGAACGCCCATCCAGGCGTCCCGCGGGCACGCCCCCTCGCCAAGCCTATTGGCCGCCGCGGCGCACCCAGCGGGCCGTCGCCGCCCTGAGTGGCCCGGCGCCCCGTCCGTCAACGCCGCCTGTCAAAACACGCCCGGGCTCCTGTCACAACAGAGCGGTGCCGCGGCGGCGCTTCCTGCCTGCGCCGCCCCGCACACGGCGCTTCCCCGCGGCCGCCCCCGCCCCGTTTCCCCCCACACCGTCCCCGACACTTTGCGCCGTCCCTCCGGCACCGCGCCGGCTGCCGAGTCCCGCGCCGGCACCCTCAGCTGCGGGAGGACGGGGATGGTTCCTCCGGGGAAAGTTGGCTCTGCCGCCGCCGCGCCGTGAGGGGAGCGCCGCGGGACGCCGTCCGTGTGTCCCCCCTCCTGCCCTCTCGGCGCCCCGGAGAAGTTGACACCGCTCGGCGGGGCGATGGCAGAGGCTGCCGGCGGCAGGGAGCAGCCGGCGGCGGGCCGTGCCCCTCACGACGCTGCTCACCGTGCCGAGGAGGAGCCCGAACCGGCATCGCTGGACGCCCCGGCGGCGGGCAGGAGGCGGGAGCGCCGCAGCGGCGTCTCGGCCGTCGGTGCCGCCGAGCGCTTCCCCGGCGGCAGCCTGGTACCGGCGGCAGCCCCCGACCCCGACGTCTGCCTGCTGGAGGCGGCCAAGGCCACCCCGCGGAGGAGCAGCATCATCAAGGTACGGGGCGGGAAGTTTCCGCGGGGTCCCGCCGCCGCTGGGTTGCCCGGGCTGAAGCCGCCCTCCGGTGCTGCCGGCTCCCCGGAACCCTTCGTGGGAAGGCGCGACCCCTCACCGAGCGGCTGCGGGAAGGGGGGGTGGCCTCGGGGGTCCCGGGGGAGCCGGGTCCGGAGCTGGTCGGCGGTGGGGGGAACGGTGTCGGGGTGCCGGCCGCACTCCGGCTTGCCCCGTGAATTTCGCAGCGGGGCAGCTTCCCAAGGAGTTGAAAAGTTTTTGTGGAGCAGCTCGTATCGCTTCGTGTTTAATATTTATGAGGCACCTGGAGGCAGAATAAATAGCTTCTACAGCGATGATTTTCTTTGCTCTTGAGGAGCAAAATATGCAGTGTCACAAATTAACAGAAGGCGTGATTGGAGACTTAGTGTAGTACAGATTGCTACGGAGCAGCACCGTGTGTTTAACACCCTTTATGTGAAATTAACAGGTCGAGTGTCATCTTAAAAAATGTCTTTGTTATAATCTGGTAAGGAAAATGGTTTTATGATTGTGTCTACCTGGGTTTTTTCCCAGTTTAATTTTTTTAAGACTAAACTATGTGGTTTCGAATTAAATGCTATCTCCTTGCAAGTACGTAGGCTAAATTGCTAGTTTCTGGGGAGACGATGAATGAAGTCTCCTGGGCGAACTTAATTTAGCATATGGTCACACGTGATTCTCTTGTAGTGATTTGCACTTGGAAGGCATTGGGAGAGCAGTGGAAAAAGAGACTTCACTTCTGTAAATGTGTGAAGGCACTGGGCAGAGCTCTAGCTCAAGGCAAGAAGCAAAGAACTCATGCTTAGCTCTTAGAGCTTAGTATATCCATCCAAAGGAGGACTGGATAAACAAAATACTTGCTTTTTGCATTTTAAAGCTTTAATATTCAGAGGAGACTGAGGCAGTTAAGTGCAAAAGAGCCTCAAGGACCCTTTGAAAGTTCCACCTTGAAATATTAACTCATTAAGTCCAACAAGGCATTGAAATACGAGTTTTGTCTTCTGAAGGCGTTCACTGACTGTGATGGGAATGCTTCCAATCTGAAGTTACATAAATCCTTTCCTAAATCAGGACTAAAATTCTGTAAATGTTCTGGTATGGAAACAGTATTTTCTCCTGGGAATTGTGTAAAGGTTTCAAAAATTGAAAATACACAGGCTTGGATTTAAATTCAAGAACATATCATTGTTTTTACAGACTATACCGGCTCTATGTGGTAGATATACTTTAATGTCACAAATGGTAGGTAAGTTTTAATGACTGGGTAGCTTTTTCCCTACAGATTGATATTTAGCAATACTACTGAGAGTGATAATGATCTGTCTTTCAACTGGAGGAAATTCCTTGAGATAAACACCATCTCAGCATGTATCAGCAGAGAGATTTCTGACAGTGATAAGAAAGTATTAATGTTGTTATATAAAGAACTGTTAAGATCTCATCTGAAATACTGGGGAAATTCAGTTTCCCGTGCTTAGGAATGGTGCATTCAAACTGGAGCAGGTGCAAAGAAGGATAAGTAGGCTGGGTGGGTAAGGTCAATGGATTGAATACTGTGTGAGGGAAAATTTGATTTCTAGGACAGCATTACCTTAAGAACAAAGGATACCTATGCAAAGATCCAGTCTGGAAACTAGAAAGTTATTCCAATCACTGTAAGGGTCTGCAATAGTCTTATGATAGAAATGGAATGAAAAAAAAATACCATAATTAATCTTAAATGTAGTTGTTAAGCTGATTAATTCAATTAGGTAACGTGCTTGTGTCTGATAGCAGGTATCTGAACTTGAGAATTTGCAGGCTTTGCATCTCTAAAGCATACTGTTGGGACCCCATACAGAGCATTGTATTTATTTCCCGGAAGGTTGCCTCAATGGTGTATAAAAGTGTTTTGAATCCCAGTTTTCCTTTGGCATTATACCAGTGAATGGGAAATACTTTTAACTTGGGGTAGGAATTGCATGATTTATTTGTCTGCATCTTTCAGGAATTTCTGATGTCCTAGGAAATTGTCAGGTGCTAAATGCAAATTTTAGATGGAATTAAGATAAAAAACCCCAACTTCTTGTACCTTTTCTGTTTTTTCAGGAGTTTAACATGCAGGAATTCTGTTTAAACATTGTACGTTTTATGGGGGAGTGAATTTTACAATGTTTTATTATATTTATTTTACTCTAAAACATCTATATGTTCATATAAATCTATAGTCAGAACAGTATTCCCTCTCTTTAAGCTGACGTTATGAGCTGAAACAAGGGGTTTAAGAAAGCAAAGGAAGTTGTACAGTAAGGGAAAGCTCTTATTCTGCAGGAGTCAAACACTCTTTCCCTGTTTTTCCATTTCTCTCCCAATTATTTGAAGGTGTACTTTAAGTACGAGTGGTCTCACTGAATTAAGCAAAAAGTTAAAATTCTGTAGATTTAGATGATCAAAGTATACTTTTAACAGCATTTTTTCCTAAGCTGTCTTTTAGAACTCTGCAAGTTTCAAGGTTAGCATCTGAGAGCGCAATTCCAGTGGAAGCCAGACTTGCTTACATTGGAGTGTTTTGGCATCCACAGTATAACTGTGAAGTATAAAGGACTGAACAGGGACTTGCTTAAAAAACCTTTCCCGCAGCAAATTACATTTGGCATATACTGCAAGTAAAATATGAACCCTTCTAGTTAATCTTCAGTGCATTCATGTGCTCTATATTTGGCTTCAGAAACAAGAGAACTCATTTATATAAAAAGAACAAAATGTAGCTGGAATATTTTTATTCCCATTTTGCTTTGCTAATGTTCACAGCTTTGTAGGTTGAGGTAAATCTGAAATAGCATTAATGAGAAATAGTTGTAGCTGGTCTTGTGCTTTAGGAAATTTCCCTAATACATGTGCATTAGTTGTCAGGTTTTTTTGGGGGTTTGTTTTTTTTTGTTAATGCAAGGAGGAGGTAAATGGTCTTACTATCAGACTGGAGCAAGAGAGGGGTTTTGCCATGAGGAGCCTGAAGTCAGCGGAGTGTAATGGTTGGGAGACAAAATTAGAGAAATGACAAGAAAGCAGAGAACTTGACCCATTTTCAAAGAAGCCTAAAGATGGACCAGGCATTGGCTAAATTATTTTCCAAGTGTTTCTTTTTTTTTTTTTTTCCTTTTGCATAATCCAGGGCCAATTGTTTGCAAATAAAATGTTAATTGCAACCTCTTTTAGGACAGGGGACCGGAAGACAGTGCTCGAAGAACTGGATTTCTTTCTTTAAATGTAATGCTTTGCAAGCCTTCCTGTCCAGGGTTCTAAACAGGGTTGACTGATGTTGTTTTCCTTCTGGCATGTTCCTTCTGACATTGCCATGTACAAGAATTTTCATAAACGGGTAGGAAGGCTGTGTAATTTGTTATGTAATGCCCACTTTTTACCGCAGTATTTCACTGGCAGTTCTTATCAGGCTTCTCTCTCTGCTTTGTTTGCATGCAATACAAACTTTTTGGACCATGTATTTGGGCTTTTTTGTTTGGTGTGTTTTTTTTTTTTTTTTTTTCCCCTGCCTGGATCTTTGTGTCAAGATACTGTAGCAGATAACCCGGCTCTGTATTATGTTAATAACAGCAGTCTATGCCCATGAAGTGAACTTGAAGTAGGAACTGTAGTCAGACTTTAACTTCAGCCACAGTAGAGCTATGGGACCTTTCACTAAAGTTCTTCCCAAGACTATTTAGTTCTGTTTCACACACAGATTTTTTTTTTTTTTCTCTTTAAAAGCTAGTTGAGTTGCCCTTGCCTGTCATATACTACTAGCCTAGGAACTGCAAGGAGATTAGGGTTTTGCAGTTGAATTCATCAGTGGAAGTGTATCAAGATAGCCAGCTGTCTTGTTTCAAGAAGTTGTGTTTATCGTAGTGACATTTTTAGCTTTTAAAAAAACAAACCTACAATAAAAAAGAATGAGGCTTAGTTTCTTTCAGCTCGTGTTGTGAAGTGTGGTGACAGAATTTAAGTGTTTTAAATACATGATACATCTGTCTATGCAACATGACTTTGAGACTTTTTTTCAGAAGACAGTATCAGGACTGTAATTATTGTCCTGTAACTCTTATTTAGCTTTTTGCTGTGTAACCGTACATTTAGATACTTGATACTTAGTAATCTAAAACTATGACTATGTGAGATTCATTAAAGCTGATTAATTAGTTGACAGCCCAATGGTGATTTTACCACAACTACATTCTTTGGCATATTCGTAAGTACCATAGAAAAAGAGGAAAGTATTTAGGTAGAGAATACATTAAAGAATACAATAGAGCCTAAAAAGGTATAGAGAAGGGCAAGAATGACATGCCTAGCCATGGAAAGACTGACACAAAATGAGATATTAATCAGATTGGTCTGGAAAAACTGGCGAGTGACATTTTAGTGCATGTAAATTCCCAAACATTGTGGAGAGAGAAATGGGGAGCTGATATTCACTTTCTTTCACAGAATGTGAAGTAGGGGAAACCCAGTGATAGTTGTATAGCAGCAGGTTTAAAAATAAATGAAAGTATTTTCTGACACAGCATGTGATTAAATCGTGCACTTAACAGCCATAGAAAGCTGTGGCAGTCAGAAATGTAAATGGCTTCAAGCAGGTTCAAAATGACTGGAGGAGAGCTTCACAAATGCACCAAAAGCATCTGGCTTAGAAAGTCCCTAAACTACAAGTGATTGAACACTGGGAAGCTACAGTGGTGGATTGATCACTTTGTATTTTCCTGCTTCTTATATGTCTCCCCATGCATGTACTGCTGCAGCTGGAATACCAGCTTAGATTGACCTTTATCTAACCCAGTATCTATTTGTTAAGAAAAACTTAAAGACACTAAGAGACACAGAAGACTGTTTTCCATTACTACTAGTGTAAAAATTTCTTAGACATGAAAAGAATCTACTCTGTTAATTAGTTATTTAGAATTTTTTTTTTTTGCCAGCTTTACACAAGAGAATCATTTTGGATATATTTTTTGGATTGCTGTGGCATAGCTGTTTGTAGCCTTTATAATATTTTCATAACACTGCACCTGTATTCCAACATTACTGTTTTTTCATAATCATCTACTTAAGACAGGTTTGAACAGAACCTGTACTGGTTGTGCACTTACTTTTGTCAAATGAATTGTATCCAGTAGTTATTATCACTGCAGATGGACATTTTTTCTATGGAACTGTTGCATTTATCACTAAGCTACTTTCTCGTGGAGGGCAACCTTCTGAAATGTTCACCTCTTCCCTGAAAACAAAGCAACATTGGTAGATCCAGTATAGCTGTGTCTTGGATGATAACATTGTAGTGAGAAGGATTTAGGTCTTGTGGATTTGTGTCAAGCTATCAATAATAACTATCTGTAGCAATGCAGACCACAATCCACTGAAGACTTAATTGTATAAAATGGGAATCAGGTGGAGGATTTAGGCATATGGGTTTTGTGAAGCTGCTTGTGCCTTTCAGGGATCTAAGTTTTGCTAGAAAAGCTTCTTACAGAGATATTTCTCTTGTGCAGGCTCAGAGTCACTTAACACTTCTTGCTGAGCATTTTAATATATACCATGTGGCCAATTCAACCTTTCAATAATAGGTGAAGGTTTCTTTCCATTCAATTTCTTGGAATTTTTCATGTTTAATTTAGGCTTTGTTTCTGATGGTTGGATTTGCCACAAAATACAATAATTCTGATTTCCAGCCATCTCTGCACTCAAGTAAGAAGTTATTTGAGTTAACTTCTGCTCAAGGAGAGCTTGGGGCCTGGCTAAAAGTCTCTTAAAAATCAATGGGAGCCTTAACACTGACTTGTGTAAACTTTAGTTAGTACTTTCAAAAAAAGCCCAAACCCCAACAACCTACATCCAGGGCAAACTGCTTCTATTAAAGTTTATAGCAAATTTGTGTGTTATGCTGGCTGCTTACTCTGGAGTAGTTTTCTTGTCAATCAGTTCCATACAGTATGTAATGTATGTAACACATGACTAGTGATCTCATTAAATCTGTGTGTAGGGATGGATAATAGCATTGTGTTTATGGTATCTTTCCATACAGGATCATAGCAGTCAAGATTATTTGAATGTCTTCTGAAATTGCCTAAAGGTGACCTTTTTCAAACTGGTGGGACAATATTCTTTCTATAGGATACCAGCGAGTCTGGTGATCTGCAAACGTAAGTTCTGGCAGGTCTTTTTAGGAAGTAATTTTATAGGTTTTCAAGGAAAGAGGTAGGACCTGTTATGGTCAGGAACAAGTGATGAAGTTGGTGATACTGGTTGATTTTGTTTTTAAAGTATGTCATGTGCACAAAGACTATTGTGCAGAAGTACATAAATAACGATTAAAAATTTTGTCCTGTTGGAATAATGGCATTGGTTGGTAGAGCAGCAGTGGATGAATGCTTTCTACTGTTTTCCAAAGATGTTAAGCTGCTGTTAATAAAAGTAAGTTTTCATATCCGTGCAGAGATGCAAATCCTGTTTCTTATGATAATATTTTATTCATTTTGTAGTTGTACTGAGAGCAATTCCATCTGTAACAAAAAAGTTTTATTTGAGTTAATGGTATATATTTTTTTCAGTCCTTCCCCACAGTAGATGTGAAAATGCAGGCAGTTACTGCAGAAGCAATAATCCTTTGTGGCGAAACATTTAGCTGATCATGCTCATAAACCTAATCTGTGTATTTTTTTTCCTTTCCAGGATGCACCTGGTAGTTGTAATTTTTGGTAATACTTTGGTGATTTTTCTAAGAAATGGGGAATGATGATTAATATAACTTTTTATTACACATGTATTCTAGCTTTTTTTTTTTTTTTTTCTCTTAGCCAGTATGACTTGGAGGTTTTGACATGCATGACAGTTTAGGAACTACTCATACTTGATTAAAAAGTTCTCCAAAAGGCTAAATGTCTTTACTAAATACTAACAAGTTCTGAAGACTGATATCTTTGTATGTATTGGTGTACAAGTCTATTTACAGTCAAAGCCTTGTTCTTAAATCTTTCTGTATCTTAAACATTTTTGGTTTTGAAGCCTACTTATGTATACTATCTTCTGGGGGAATCTTCTTATGTCAGAAATCTGCAATTTTCGTGATTATTGAGCCCCTACGTGAAACATGTTTAAATTACTGAGGTTATTGTAATGACTTCATTTAGTCTTGATTCATTGTTAACACACATCTATTAAGTTGAAAGTCTCGGTCTGTTAAGACTGTGTACAGGCCCTAATTTATATAATTAACTGGAGTCAACCTGAGATAAAATATTCCTGTTCCAGAGCCACTTAAATCAACAAAATTAGTCTTGGGATTATTTTGGGCGGTGTGTGTCACGTAATGTTATTGTGACATACCTATTTAAAGGTGCATCAAAGTTGAAATGGTAGCTGACACCAAAGTACTACTGTTTTGCTACTGTACTGAGAGGATTTAAAAAAAAAATTTTAGCTGTAAATGTATACCGTGAAGGTTTGATTCTCCTCCTGAGTTGCATGCTCAGGGGAGTACTGACACTCACACCACTTCTTGGATAATCCTAGCGAAAACATTCCTTATATTCATACTGATTATCCCCCAGAGGTTCTCCATCCTACGAGATCTCATCCCTCCTGGTTGACCTATGTCATGCTGCTTTGATACTTCTTTGAGGGGCAAATTTGCTGCCTGGTACCTTGTTCAGGGATTCGTGCAAAGTGGAAATTTGGTTTGAGAACTGCAAAGTTTGTTATGTATTGATTTACATGGGTGTAAACGACTACAGAAGCAGCAGGGTGGTGGATAATTAAGACTCCAAAATCATCATTCTTCACTGCAAGTTTGTTTTGGTAACTTCGATACAACCTCTGAATGGGCAATAAGAATCTCTGTTTGATGACTGTTCAGTATGAAGCTGGCTACGTAATTGTAGACCTTTCAAATAAGTCTACAATCAGATAAGGTATAGTGCTCATAATTTATTTTATGGACCCAAAGTCTGTCAAGTTATGTTGAGCAGGTATTTTCCCAGCATAATTTGGATCTAATGACCTGTATTATACTATGGGTAGGAATAGCATGTTTTTAATTCATCAGAAAGTTTTGAGGATTGCTAATCTGTTTTGATTGTAAGATACAAAAAGTATTGGTCTTACTTGGTTCTTTCATATAGTTTTTTGGGGTGGAAAAAAAAGAGAAATGAGTTGGTTAAATAAAATGTGAGGTGCATTTGTGATTTGAGAGGCCATTTGCTGCTTATGCAAATGTGGCTATATCCATCTTGCTTTTGTGTATGCGAGTGTACCTTTCTCTGTGTTTTGTGTTGATTCATCTCCCAGAAGGTGTATCTGCTTAAAAAACCAAACCAACCCTAACTAAAAGAACAACCAACCAGCCAAAAACTTCTGCCAGGAATATTGATGAAAAAGACCCCATGAATTTAAGAAATTCTGTAATATTGAATTATACTACAAAGTCCATACATTTTGGGGAGTATGTGTGCTGTAGCAACTGCATGAGAATGTTAGCTACACCATGTTTGCCAGAAAAAGGTAGGAAGTAAATTCCTCAATCAGGAATCAGATGCCAGTGCTCAAGTAACCAGGAAAGCCACAGGGCTGAGCAGGGCAAGAGCATGTCTAGAAGCTCAAGTGAAATTCAGAAAATTGGATTATATGTAACCCAAATGCTGCTGGGAGGAGAGGCTGTGATGGGGAGCAGGCAAGGCTGAAATAAAACTGGGGAGCCTGGCTGGGAGCTTGGGAAATGGGGTCGGGAGTCAGCCGAGAGTGCACAAGCAGGACAGGGACAAGGCAAAGGGCAGTGACCAGGACTCAAGAGCAAGAGCTTGGAGCACGGGCATGGGGGTCCCATGTGCAGACTCAGCACTGACCTCCCGTGCGGGACAGAACAATAACAGTTTGTTGTGTGAGCTGAATTGGTCTGGAATAGTAGTCTCTGGGCGTGTACAGAGCTAGAGGTGTGTAGGTATTTAAGGAGAGTGGCGGCTGAATGATGTACAGTTTTGGGCTAGAGTGAGGGAGGTCTGCAAGAGGGCACAAGGTAGCTGCCAGGAGGCCAGAGGGTCTTTTCTTGCCACAAGCACTTATGGCACCTCTGGTGGAGGGAACAAGAAGAGGATGAGTAAGGGCTGTCTTCGTCCTGCTCTTGCCGGCTTGCTGGTTGAATCTAATTCCCTGCAACTCCCTATTCCTGAGTGAAACTTGCCACCCATTTTTTGGGGCAACTCCAAAGCCATTTGGGCATCTCCTACTTAGCTTTTCGCACCCCATAGCGTTTAGGCAAGTTTTACCATTATAAGTTAGTATCACAGTTGTGTTTTAGTTTTGTTTGTGTTGTCAGGATATTTTTTTGAGAGAAGAGATATACTTGGTGGATTCTGTCAGTTTTAACCTGCTGTTGTTATTTGCGTAGAAGAATAAAAAGCATCATGTTTTAGTTAACATTAGATTTTGTCTTACGACACTTGCAAAATACAATATAGGCAACTCATAAATGTAGATGAGTTCTGGGTTCTTGCATTATATTTCTTTATCAGCTGTATTTTTGTTTGGAAGAGCCAAGTGATTTGATTTTCTTTGTTCTTTTAATTTAATTTTATAACAATTTTCATAAATATCTGATTAGAAGTTGCATTTTGCTCAGCTAAAGTGACTGCTGATCTCTTCAAGCCAGAGCTATCAGGAGAGAGCACTATGAACGAATTACTGCAAGATCTCTCTTTTTTTTTTTTAAATGAGATTATGTAGGAGTTTATTAAATTAATTTAACAAATGTTATAGTTTAATAAAAGAATTATATTCCATTGGAGTATGACACACCTCCAGGCTACCTGATATGAATACTATAATAAAAAATTCTGTGAGCGCTGGCTAAAAAGTAGATGTTGGAATTCATTAAACATATGAAAAAAAGACTTTCCGCAAACATTTTGTGTTCTGCGGTAGATGGAGCTCAGTCCTGGAGACTGCCTGGAAGCTGTGCAGCCTTCAGTGGGAACACAGAGGTCTGCCAGGGCTGGCCTTGCTCTGTGGGTAACACCCGAGTCTTGGCACCAGGGTAAATACAGATTTCTTCTGGGGAAATATGTGCGGATGCATCCCGAAGGAAGTCCTGTCTTCTAGTGTTACGTAAAATTGGTCGTACTTGCGTACAATTTGAAAATGCAAGTCATAGTATATATAGCTTGTGAATTTCTTTCTCAGAGTGTTATAATTTGCAGTGGCACTTGCTCCCTAAAGCAATGCAGATTTTGAGTATAAACATAGTTTCTGCAGTCTCTGAAATCAGTGAAAATTTTCCCATTGCTATCAATGGAGGAAGAATTGGGCTGAGCACAAATGTCTGATCACTAAACCCAGTTATTTTGCTTTAAAATTTTCTTTTTCAGGCTCTTAAAATGTTGTTAATTTTGTTATGCTAATCCTACTTTGAGCTAGATGAAGCAAAACTGTATTGCTTTAAACCTGAACAGCGTTACTGCTGAAGAATGGATTTTAGGGGATTGTTTCCAGATAACAGTTGCCCTTATTAGAAACACAAAAAAGACTGAGTTGCTATTAGAGCTGAGAAAAAAAAAGACAGAGATGACTTAATAAACAAATGCTCTTGCTGTCAGTTACTTGTTTGGCAGTGTTGCTGCAGGGTCTGTGTGCTGAATGCATACTAACAATTCCATTCATATTCAGTACTTTTTTTTTTTTTTATGCTACATCTTTATGGGTAAGAGGGAGGCAACTTCATACATAGTGGTGAAATAGATGAGTCCAATGGACTGGAATAGTGCTTAGAAGTAATTAATTTCAAGGGACTGATCCAAGTCTCATTGAGATCAAATCAGAGCCCATTCACTGACTTCAGAACATTCACCTGGTACCCTTGTTTGCCAAGGAGGAGCATTCCCTGCAGGAATACCTCCAGACTTTGAAAACTTGCCTTTTTTTTTTTTTTTTCCTTAACCATTATGTGTTGCCTAAATTACGTTATATTCTTATCCTGAGCATAGATTGCATAGACCAGTCCAAGGACTGTGTTGTCTTTCTGCAGAAGAAGTTGGGTTGCAGCAGTAGAGGAGGAGGAGGATGATAAGTAAATTTTTTGGCTTGAGAGAGTGAAATGTGACTGTGTTAAGCAGCAGGCTTTGCCTAGGCTCAGTAGCTATGTTTGGGAGAGCATGGGTGACGGGAGCAGGTAAAGCTTAAGTGATAGGAAAAAAGGTTAATTTAATGAAATGGGGTTAATGTCCTCATTTGCTTTGCTCAATGTAAAGACTGTTAGGTATCTTTCACTGTACGATGTCCCATGTGCTGTGAAATGCTGACATACAAGCACTCGTGATGAAATCTTGTGACTGTTGGAGAGTAATAAAGAGGACTGGCCCTTTGCCTGAAGAGCTCACCTTTCTGAGGGCTAATGCCCAGACTCACATTTAGATGTGAGCTGATGCTGGATGGATGATCCCATTTGCCAAGAAGAGATGAGACTGAAAGAGGAACAGAGCACACGTTAAGCGGGGCAACTGCAGAGCAATGCAGAGGAAGCGGAGGTGCTGGGAAGCTGCACCTTGTTGGTGCCCACTTGTGTCAGTGCCTATGATGTCTGGAGCAGAGAACTGTTTTGTTGCTTTTCAAAGAATCAGGACTTACATTCTGTGAAGTAAAAACCCCAAAGCTTAAGAGTACACCCTGTCCTATAGCAGTACTTTGCCCTCCAAATAGGAGAGGACCATGCGTTTTCTTAGCTTTCTTAAGAAAATTGGCATATAGCTGATATCTGGCTTCCACATATTCCTTCTCTGCAAGAGGGAACTGCATTTTTTCCTTCAGACCAGCTTTTAACTTCTCCAAAGATACTCAGCTCTCAGCTTGAATAAACTGAGCTGTATCCTACTACAAGTGCATTTGGCATCATCTTTAGAAATTTGAGGATTTGAAAGGAACAGTGTGGGCACAGTGTTCCATACACTGGGAGAGGAGACGAAAGATCAGCTTTCTAACATAAAAAGGTTGCAGCATTTTCTGTCTTGTTTGAACAGTTGTGAGGCAAAAGACGTGACCCTGCTGAGATGCAGCATTTATGTGGTTTAGATGTGGTATAATCCAGAACTTTTAATTTCATTTGAAATGCCTTTTGCTCTGTTTACCTATCTGTACACCTACTCAGGGATTGCAGAATGTCTCTAACTTGTGTTGTGGCATATTGCAGCCAGGAGCACATATTGCACAGTTCTCCAAATATCATTCAAGGAAAACACTGAAGTGTTTACATATCTGGATAGCTGTATGCTCAAAAGAACATAGTTCCACTTGTTCAGTTTATTATTTTCCCATCCATATACCTATGTATGTATTGCATATATTTTGCATGCTAATAGAAATTTACAGAACAAGTTAAATTGACTTTTTAGGCTAAGATTTGTGTTATTACACAATTTTAGCAGTGGGAAATGGTAATACTGTTTCCTTCAGTGAGCCCAAGAGCTAATCTTGGTAATTATTGCAAAATACAATTTTTTTGTTCCAAAGGAAAAAAGATACTATTATAATTCAGCATAGCAGCAGAGGTATATGCTTAAGAAGGCAAAGTATGGTTTTCACTGCCAATAACTTGCCTATATTGCAAGTAGTGTTTTTAGTTAACTCCTACTCTTTTTGTCCTACTGTAAAGACAAGTTACAATGGTTTATTTAAAAGGATTTTTTAAAAAGAAATTGTGTATAGGCAAGTTGCAATTTTAAACTGACGTAGTCATCAGGAGTTACCTAAAACTAAAACTGGTACTAGGGTTGTCTATATAGTGATTTACATTAGTTCTTAATTAAAATAAGATTCTGTGTGGACAAAGGCCAAGAAGGGCCCTTTTCTTGGAAGACGGGGATGAAAAAATGTGCCAGAATGACCAGAGAATGCAAAAGAGTAAATGTCACATCCATAGGGCGATGAATTTGGTGGAAAACTGGTGTGTTTACTTTCAGCCTGAGCTGGCTGTTTCTGCAAAAAGCTGCTCTATGTGTGTTGCTCTCTGAGGAAGAAGAGGGGTGCACACTATTTTGTGCTGCTGTGGCAAACTGCAATACAGAGCTCCGTTGTGTCAATGGAATTGCTCACACAGAAGTGTTGCAGGCCTGAGACTTCGTTTATTCTTATTTAGGCCTGTTGTATTGAAGTAGGATTTGATCCATGCTGTATTTAGATAGCAAAGACTATTCAGGAGCCTTTGGCAAAACTCTTGATATCAGAAGTGAATGTTATCTTTTTGAGTGCTGAATATTGGCAGATGTAAACGAATGGCATCTTTCAGGATAGGACCAACAAATGCCCTCTATGGGCATTTCCACTAAGTGGGGAAAAAAAAAAATACCACTTGCAGTTTGGATGGTGGAAATTGTTCTTCAGTCTTCCTGACTGTGTATAAAAAATGTCAACTATACTGTTGAACTAATAAAACAGTACATGAATCTGTTTGTGTTTGGGGTTTTTTTTGGTTGTTGTTTGTGTTTGGGTTTTTTTTTAGTGTTTATTTTCATGCCTGTCTGTATTTTTAGTGGCTGTTCATAGTGCATTTTCTCTTTGGGAACTTTGGATGTTTCCAGTTATGGGTTGACTTCTGAATCCATGGACAGCATTTGGGTATAACATTGCATTGCCCCTTTGGGTTTATTATGCTCCAATAAAGTAATTAATGGATTAATGCAAATATGGAGGTAAATCGTATGAAAGAGAATAATATTGTAGAAGACATGCAAGGACTCCGCATGTTTGTATAACTTGATATTGCCAGTTACTTCTCAGTTAGGGGTCTTGGCTACTCATAAATCTGTACACCAGATTTTGCTCTGTTGCAAAACTTGAAGATTTCATCCTTTTTCTATATTTTTGGAAATACTGGGGGTTTTGTTTGTTTGGGATTTTTCAATTGTTTTGCCACTTCATGTATGATGCATGTTTTGGTTGCTGTATAAAAGATTTCAGTATCTCAAGAAAGTATTTGCGATACCTGCCATTCAGGTATATTGTTTGTGGCAGTTCCACTGCAATTACGATTTTAAATCCCTTCTAGAAAAAGCTGGGGAAGCTAACTTCACAAGCACTTAAGACTCCAGATGTTGGGGAGGTATTAAGCAATCTTCCGGAAGGCCCTGACATGGCTGGAGGCATTACAGAGCTGTTACGTGAGCTTCTAATGATGTCAGATGAGCCACTAACAACCAAAGAATGCCAAGCTTTTCTCTCTTTCTGTGATGATTTAGTGATCAATAACAGTAAAATAATCCAGGCAATGCACCAGGGAGAACTGCTGCTCTTCTCAAGTGGTTGTTTAACTTTTAAGATAAGCTTCATGGTGTTTCCAGTGATAATAATGATTAATGCTTTCTTTGCTCTTGACTGCTCTAGGTTTTTTTTTCTTCATAGAGTTTGAATACTACATGTGAAGTTTACCACTGTCTCTGCCAGCAGGTCACTTCCAGCCATGCCTAGCTGCTTAATTAATTGACGACTTATGATGATGGATTTGTATATGGTTTTACAGATCTTCCTGAGAGCCTTCTCCCTGAGGACACCACTGTACTTTGTTCTGGGAGGTGTGAAAAGCAGAAAGAAAAGTTGAACTGCCAAATAACTGCACCTAGAAGCATTCAAACAGTTAGAGGAGAAGAGCCTAGGAAATAATTCACTTCTCCTGCTCCCTTTAAAGTATATTGTGCATTGTGCAACAGTGTGCTTGTAGGGGAAGGACTATTTGGCCAGAAGAGAAAGCAGAGCTTGTAGGGGACCTTTACCGTGTAATCCTATATAAATATTCTGCTGGAGAATATGCTGCTTGTATTAATTACTGTAATGTATGCCTGGAGCCAGAACCACAGGGAGATACAGAATGGTATTGGAGTACGTATTAATGTAGACTACAAAGGTTCTGATGGACCTACAAAATCCTTTCCTTGGACTGGGGCGCAGGGAAGGAGGAAATGTGTTGTGAATCCAGTTCAAATTTTTGAATAACACTTCTCCTGTAAAATATTTTATGTAAGCAAAGGTAATTTGTGTGTTAAAGCTTCATCCTGTTTAGCCATACTTTGTCCATTCTGTGAAGCCAATGCGTGGAGGTAAAAGCTGTTAACAGAGGAGGCTGGCATCATTAAATGTGTCTGCCAGCTTGGAGGAATAGGCTAGATGTGTAGAGCAGGGGAGCAGTAGAGAAAACTTACAGTGGGACTTAAGGAGGCCTTGACTAAGTATTTCTAACCTTTGCCAGAGTCTGCCAGCCATTTTCAAATAGCTGCTTTACCTCATTTTTACAGCCAAATACTTCTGCTTTTTCCTATTTTTTCAATCTTATCTTGCCCCTTAAAAATAAAACTTTATTGCAAAGCAAATGGTCATCAGTTAGTGATGAAGACCATTAATTACATTGTCAAGTTAAAACATAGATCTGCAACCTTTTGTCCACATAGTAATGTTTTTTTGCCCTGTATGTTGGAATTAAACCTATGCTGCTTTGAAACTATTGGGAATGTGCTCACAGTTTTTTAAATGGCTGGTCACACCACAGCAGCGTTGATCAACCTGTGAATTTTGACTCAGACACAGAGATTTTTGATACTTCCTCCTCCCTTCTTCCCCTCCCCCCTCCACCATAACCTTGGTACTGTCAACTCAGAATCTGCCCATTGATCTTGATCTTTGCCCTTACCTACACTGGAGGGTTCTTGGGAAATGGAAGACAAATTGACTAAAGGTGTAAAAACAGTACATAAAATCCAGATTAAATTCCATTTGATGACTGTAAGAAAAAAAAATAGTGCTTTTAGTTTACTGTCATTGCAATTCCCTGCTAGTGCAGGTTCAACTCCCAGTAATGGAACTTTTGACTTCGTGCATTTAGCCAGTGAGTCTTATTTCTGTGCTGGCCCTGAGTAGTTCAAAGCTAAGTATTGAGCCAGTTCTTTCAGTGCTTTTGGGGCTCTGCCTGAGGTCACTTTGCACCACTGTTACAATATCAGGATTTGGCAAAACTTGTGGGGGGAATTCATTGTGATGCTAACACTGGAGTAGTAAGAGCAACAATACTGTATTGTCAACAGACTTGTTGAGTATTAGTGTGATTTTATTTATTGATTTATTTATTTTTAAATCATGTTTTTTTAGAACTTGTGTTATATTTGCTGGAACTATGAAGCTGTGATTACTTGTTCTGTAGTAGGCTCTACTAGTGTCCCAAGGCTTCAGAATATGGAATGATAGTTTCTTCATGAAAAATAACTTTGGCTCATGTAGGTGTTATTGTATTTATTTCTTTTACCCCCATAGTAGTGTTTAAAGCAATATTATTTTTGCTGCCATAATATAGTCATGAGTCTTTAGTTCAAGTGTGTAACAATAATTTCAGAGATGAAAGCCCCATACTTTGTCTTTTTGGGAAGGAATGCAAGATGTTGGACAAAGAAGATGAAATGCTTTTTGTGCATTTAACTTTAAGATTGATGGTAAGAGAAAGACAGGCAGAGACTCTCTGATTTTAACATTTACAAGGGCACCATGCAGCACATAAAAGTTCAGAGTTGGTTTTTTTTTTTTTATAAGCTTCTTCCCAAAAAGCAGTATGGTTGATTAAAAATAGAAGTTTGGAGAGACAAATGAGAAGGCAGAGAAAAGACATCAGAGATTCTTTTATTAAATGAGAAGTGTGTCTTTGTGATGGAGCATCACTCTCCAGAACGATGAGACTTTTAAACCACTGTGTTAGAACAGAAATGAAATTAGTTTTTTTCTTCTTCATTCAGCTTTGAGGATGTCAGGTTTTTCTCTCTTGTGTTTGCTAACAGTGAGGTTAAAGAGGACGCAATGTCTCCTGTGCCAGGCTGCTTGGCTGCAGCCCCAGCCTGGATAGCCAGTCTCCCTGCTGCCACGGCTGTTCAGTCTGCATGACTGAGGGTGGGGGGGAAAGCATTGCTCCCGTCAGAATAGCTTTTGCTGAAATTGATATCAACACCTTTGTCCTAATAGAACACATACTGCTTGTGCAAAAAGTTAGTTACTCTTTTAGCAACAGTTGATCTTAAATCTTACTATGTTTGTCTTGTTATCTTTCTGCAAATGATTCTTCCTTTTTGCATGTAAGAATGGAGATTATATATACATTACTCTCCCAACTAACATAAAAAGCTGAAGTGTCTTGGATGCTGATCCTAGTTAGTATTCAGTATTCACATTTTGCTCTGTGTTCTGAAGCTATTTAGGTTTCTTATTTTTCCAGACTGATGGAATCCCTTTAGCCCCAGAATTTTCCTTTTTCAGTGGAATAATGACACTTTCTCAGCCTCATTGTTCTCTACTGTTTTACTGAAGTCAGTTACTGGAAATATCTTT
>KZ505656.1:110751-241413 GCA_002844005.1 Limosa lapponica baueri
TTACAGTTCCCTTTCAGTTCTAGTTTTTCTTCCCTCCTTGAGGGCAGCAAACATACCAAGGTGACTGATGAACAGTCCTTCCCTGAGAGTGCTGTCATCTTCCTTGGGTCATTTGGCAGCAAAGATGCATTGACCAAATGGTTGATATTTGTGAAAGTACCTTGGAGCCACCAGGGCTTGGGAAGCTAGGCAGTTGCGAGATTCCAGCTTCTTCTATGCTCCTGCCTACCGGACTGCATACCCCAGGCCCTGTATTGACTCTAGCACAAAGATTAACCTTAGAATGTAAATTTTCTATCTGGACTGATGGTGAAAGCAGCACAGCTTTTGGACAGCTTTTGGATGTGCAGAAGTACTGCCAAATGAAGATCCACAGCATGGTAGTGATGTGCCCACTATGCAAACCTGTATGGTCATAGTCAAGTAATTTACTGAAAATACCTCTTAAAGAAAATCTAGACATAAAAATCTCTTCTAAAGAGGAAGCATCTGCATCTGTTACACATATTTTCCTAAGGAACAAACTAATAACTGTATACCGTATCAAGTGCTGTTTCTTTCTTCAATTTAACTTGAACTGTGAAGGACAAAGAAAGCTTTTTGCTTGGGGTGTTTTGTGGGTTTTTTTTTTCCTTTTTTTTTTCACCTTTGGTAAAGGAAAATAGGGTTTGTAAACATTTTTGTTTCATTACAAGCTATGGATAAGAAAGGAATAGCGTGGCACTGTCACCTCTGCAGTCCTTGTGACTTCACCCGCATACATACAAAGGATAATACTCAAACCTGTGTTGCTCTATAAATTACTGTGGAAGCAGTCAACAGGAACTGGCCTGGATCCTTCTTGGTGGTGAGGGAGATGAATGGGAAACTGAGAATCCTTTTATGGTTGCTTTGTTTGCTTCTCAAAGTTGAGGGACTGTTTGAATACTGTATGCTTCCTAATGACTTCTGCTCCCTGCTTCCCTACCTTCCCCCCCAGATTTAAAATATTTAACTTGCTGAAAGACTTTGGACTTTGGTTTGAAATCCTCTGAGTGGGAAAGCATTGACTGTTGGCGAGTTCAAGTGTAAAATTGGTTGTAAGTACTCGTGGGGGAACAGTGCAATGGAGCTGAACAGTACACTGAAAATGAGAGTACTCTAAATCAAAACACATTTGTTATTTGATGTTCACTGCTGGTTTCTAAGAGCACAGCTAGTAAATACTGGTTCCAATGTCCATTTAAGTCAATCAGAAGAATCTTATTGTAATTAATTTGGGCTGGATTTTGGATTAATTCCTTCTCTCAAGGTATTTTACCTTAAATTTCTATTATAAGGTGTGGATCACTTTTCCTTGGATGTTTCATGAACATGACTGTATAGTGGATTTATAAGGCCTGAGGCAAATCAGACTCAGATATGTATCTTAACCACTAATTAATATAAGCTATGGGAATCTATAATTAAGTAATTTTGATTCTCAGGAAGGAACAGGTAAACATGGATTCTTTTCTTTGCATTTACATGTATTTAAAATAATTTTCTTTAAAGCTTTTAAAAAGAGGAATTAAAAGCAATGTTTTGGGAAAGCTAAAAGTAAAGTTAATATTGCTGCTTAGGAGTTGCTTTTGCCTGGTGAGGATTACCAGATGCTCAGATTAATTTCATTTATTGCCTAAGCTTTGTCTGACCCCTCTTTAGAGGTGAGGGTTAATCCACTGAAAAAATTACTCTGTTCTGTATTGTATGCCATTAAATCTTGCAGAACGGGTTTGGCTTGTTGATTGTATTCCATCATTCATGTTATACTAATTAAAGGAAAGCAGTATTTGAGGTATGTAGTGGAGCTGTCTGGTGCTATGCCCCAACATCATACCATACAATATTGAGGTATTTACCTAGAGCTGTGCTTGGGAGCGCTGTCTTGCTGTGCTGGAAGCTTGTGCCAGAACTGTTTTGCATCTTTCTTTACAGCTCTCCACACAGTGCACGCTCTCTGGCTCTTCTCCCTCCATTATGAGTTGGAAGAAAGTGCTGGATATTTCTCCCCTTACTGCTTCTGTTTAATTTCTGCCTGCTTTGTGACAGCCAGGAAAGAAGTGTTGCTGCTTCATCTGCCTCATAAGCAGGTCCACTCCTTGGCCTGGCTGGGGGGATGCTGTACTGGGCAGGGTGCTCCAGGGCTGGCCCGCGGCTGTGGAGCAAGAATGATCATTATTCCTGTTTGCTCAGGGAGGCACATTTTGCCATGTATGGGGTTTTTTTCTTTAAAGCTCTCCTAAAGAACTGAGGATTGATATATAGTTCTTTATCTCCCGTAAACATACATTAAAGGAACATCAGTGGGGTGATGAAGTCAGCTCTCAGAAGGGAGAAAATGGCAGATTTAAGATTGCCCAGATAGTCATACTACAGCTTACCATATGTGTACATTTTAATGCTCTTCTTTATGGTCACATTGGCCACATACAATATTTTCTCTGAGGCTCCTATTTATCCAGCACACAGGAAGGCCTCTTTACCTAATGATCAGTTCTTCAGTATTTTGTTTTCGTCATTGTTGTGTGTGTACCCCAGGCTACATTTACTACATGCTGTTGAAGTGATGCTTTCAGGATAGCATTATTAACTAACTCATGAGCTTTCCTTTGGTTCTCATTAGTATAATAGCTTAGCGTTGCTTAGGCAATAATTACTTTGCCTTTCTCACCT
Organism: Limosa lapponica baueri; assembly: GCA_002844005.1. Taxonomy (NCBI): domain Eukaryota; kingdom Metazoa; phylum Chordata; class Aves; order Charadriiformes; family Scolopacidae; genus Limosa; species Limosa lapponica. The sequence goes on from KZ505656.1 coordinate 113,446, forward strand.
GCAAACTGAGGGCATATCTTTAATTTTATAGATGGAGTAACTGAGACATAGAGAAAAAGGTGTTACCTGGAATGCCTGATTTAAAAGGCTTCTACTTCAAAAAGCTCTTAGTATTACATATATGCAGGAATGGATTAAAGAAAGGGTCATCACATTTTTCTGACACGTGAAGCTGAGGACGAAGGGCTGGGTTTTTTCCCCCCTCTAATGTCATTACTTTAAATTGCAGATCTGTCCGATTTGACTTTCAGCTGGAGAAAGGCAACATTTAGTTTAAACAAGGTCACATAGTGGAAAGTGTTAAGGAACCTTAAAAGTAGTCAGTCCCATCAATATTTAGGTCTTTGTTTTATCAGGAAGATGTTTGCTCTTTCTCTGCTGTTTGCGTCCACTCTGAAGTAGTGATGTTCTGCACACTCACTTGCAGCTGTGGAGGGAGAAGACTGCTGCCCCCTCCATACTAACTCAGGCCAGAATTACAATCCTTGCAGCAATGAAGTCTAAGAGGTAGCACCAGGATGCTTCCCACGTTTCCCTCTGAACATTGTTTGATGGAGCTCCTGGGGCTTTTTGGGTGCATGGCACCAAGGAAGGCTGGCTAGCCCATGGTGTGGAGTGGGTGCCAAGGGCACTCCTCGGGCAGCCTGGGAATCCCAGGGTGTGACATAGGATGGTAGCCTGGTCTAGTGTTCCTCTGAACTGCACTGGGGGAGAAATAGTATTACCATCTTGTTTCATGGTCATACTAAGTTTTCAGTTCAGTCAACCAACCTCAGCATTTTTTGCATTGTTTTCCTGGGTAAGATGGTAATAATTACATTTGACTGTGGGTTTTTTTTCTTACAAAGACTTTTTTTTTTTTTTAAGGGGGGGGTAGAGTGTCTCAGTCCAGCCTTGTGACTGACAGTGCAACCATGGATGTTTGGATATGGATATAAAGCAGTTAAACGGGGAACAGTTAGATTTACAGTTGCTTTAATTTTTCTTTTTGCAGCTAAAAGAATGTTAAGGGCTTTAGTGTAAGGAAAGCCATGGACAGAGTGATCTAGCTCACCTGGTTATGAACGCTTTCTGACTACAATATAATACCCATCCCATGCAGAAACATAAATCATAGTTCTCCTCAGTGAACCGTGTTGTGGAGGCCAGTGGATGTGGTACTAGTGTATTAGCATGTGTCCTTGTGAGTAAATTGAGATGTGCATTGCAGTGAGAGAATGATTTTTGTATGCATTAATAGATTAATCTTTCATGTAGATTGGGCAGGTAAGGAAGGCTGTTTGCAGGGCAAAACAAATTAAGCACATGTGTTTTGTTTCATCGATTTCCTTGCTCATATCCTTGTTTTGTATCCTGTCAAGATTTCACAGCACCTGTACCTATGCAACTGCGTGTTGGCTGTGTACTTAGCATCTGTTTATTTGGTGCCAGTTTTTGTAACTCACTGACATTTGTTCTCTCTATTCCTTTTCAAGCAATGAATACAGAAAAACAAACAAATTGAAAAGACCACAAATGTCAAGCAAAAGTAAAAATTCAAAGAAAAGAGAATCTAAAGTAAAAACGTCCATCTGAGATAAAGTGATGGGAAAGGAAGTGGTGTTTTTTCACCGCGCTATATCTGCTGTGGTCCACCCACTGTTTGAGAAGAAATAGATTAAACCAAGTGTGAACTCAATATATTTTGGTTCATTGTCAGTGGCAAGGCTGGACCTGACGGACATGTGAAGTAGTATCTTGTTCTGGACTCCAAAGCTGTTTTGCTATGGATCCTGGAATAAAAAAGCAACACTGTATGGGTTGTGGTAGAGATGCAGTTCCTGGTGGAAAGATCCAGCTCCTGGAGCACCTGTTTGTGGGTGTATTTCTGTGGTGGTCAGTTTTGTCTGGGACAACAGCACAGAAGTGTGTACAATGGCAAGCACTGCTGCTGGTGGGAACTGGCTTTGCCCTTCTGGTAGTTGGGTAAACTTTCACAGTATCATCTAAAATTGGAATATGGGTCTTCTGTTGGGAACACTTAAAATCCTTTTTGCCCCCAGATTATTTAAGCAGTCCTTCAGCAGATGAATTAAAATAGGTTTTTTCTGATAGGTTAAAGAGTGAATTAAACACTGTATTTATTAGGTATTCTTTTAACACCATGAATTTAGATTTGTAGTTCTGTTATTCTGCCCCTTCCTGCACTGGTACCTCTATGACAGCTTTGAGTAGATGATACTGCAGTTGATGTATAGAAGAAAACTGTTACTGGGATGCAGTCACGAGCTAACTATTTCACATGGCAGAAAGTGAGAAAGACATCAATTGCCTTTTCAGACAGATTTCCAAGTCAGCAAAACACAGTATTTGCTGCAAATGCATGACTCTTTAACACAAAAAATTATTTCTGAAGTGCTGTGCTGTGAGACGGTGAGATATGGATGTGTTAAATTATGACTTTGTCTTTTATTTCCACTAAGCATTTTGTGTTTTTTAAGTGGTGTTTCTATTCAGTGTTGCAAAAGCCATGCTGACCTTGACAAGGAAATCCAAGGAAAGAAAAACAAATGCATGAATGCAAAATGTAGGTTCCCTGACCTGGCAGGTATATTGAATAACAGAAACCAGGGATTTTAAGAGATCATGAATGAGTCAACTGTGCAGTGCTAGTGTGGCTTAAAAGAAGGAAAATGTTGTTTTGAGTATTAGCAGGAGTTGTGTACATAAGATTCAGGTGTAGCTCTGTGTGTAGTATTGATGAAACCTCACTGAAGAGCTATATTCAAATTTTGTGCAGCACAGTTTAAGAAAAAGCAGATTGATTGAAAGTGGTTGAAAAAGAGGTTCTTGAGAGGACTGGAAGACTTAATTGTGAAAAAAATGGGGAAATCACTGAGTTTGAGTTGACTCTGTCCTAAGTCTGTTTTCTTTTGGGATGCAGTGACCTGGGAGCTGGAGGGCTGCTGCTGTGTTGGCAAGGGTTGCATTTCCCTGGCTTTTCTAAGGATGCTTGTGGGAGGTCGAAGCACTTTGTCTGAGGAGCTGTCTGAGAGGCTGAGGCACTCCTCTGCCTTTACACTTGGGAGACCTCTCACTGGATCACTGAATTTTTAAACTACTGAACCTTTGGTAGGAGTGTTGTTTCTGAAGTCACAGGCACCTTGCTGTGAGGCATTTGGGAGGCCCAGTTTGGTGCCTTTCTTCAAGGTGCTGCTCACTGTTGCTCGCTGCACGATGTATCTTCTCATAGGCAGGATTAAAATTCTTCACTGAGTCAAATCACTCATTTGCATGAATATGTCTTCTCTTGGTGATCACAAAAGACACATAAATTGCAAATATAAGTACCAAAATGAAAGAACATACACTAATACACTCCTGCAGCCACTGATCTTAGCAGTAATTTACAACTGTTTTTTCTTAAGTCCCCACTCCACCCACCCGATCTTCAGGGTTACAGTTCCCTTATGGCCCCAGTTCAAGAAAGCAGTTAAATATTGGCCCTAAGGATATTGTTATTCAAGGCAAGCCTTTTAATATTTTCCTAGTGTTAAACCCCATGAGAACGAGACTTAATCCCCTGTTTGAACTTTAGCGTGTCCTTTTCTATTCTGAATATGGATGCTTTTTAAATTGAAGCCTGATTGGGTAACCGTGTGGGAAAAAAATACTTCTTTAGACCTCATCTGATATTTTGTTGCATAAAGAGGAAAAAGTAATCTTTAACAAGAAGGCTGTTTTTCCCGTTTCCCAACTTTCCCTTTTTATTTCTTATGATGTTTTTGGTAATAGTATCCAGAAATCTTTGCAGCACACATGGAGGTTATGATGCTAAAACAAAACACAGATTTAAAATACTGGTGGTGCTTAGGGACATGGTTTAGTGGTGTTTTTGGCAGTGTTAGGTTGATGGCTGAACTCAATGATCTTAAAGGTCCCTTCCAACCTAGATGATTCTATGGTTCTATGAGTGTGCTTTGTCCTTCTCCTGAGAAATCCCTTCTGAAAGGCCACAGTGTGGGAATGGGAGGGGGGCAGCAGGGCTGGCTGGCTGGGCGCACAAGGGAGCCTGGCGGCAGGAGCTGCTGCCCCATGCTGGCCATGCCCCCCAGCTGGTCCTTGCCAAGCTCCCCAGGGCTGCCGTCCCTTTGGGGGGGCACTGCCGTAGGCCAAGATGACTGCATCTCCCACTTTGTTTACATCCCTTCTGCCCTATTAGTATTCAAGTCACTAGCTGTTCTGACTGGTTTTCTGATTTAAGTAGGACCCCTCTGTGAATTACGTGAAGACCCTTGGTTTCCATTGCATCTTAAATAAGATTATTTTTTTTATGTCCTGGGAAGGATGTTGTTCTGTTGTACCAACTGGCTCCCAAATAACTGTCTGTTAATTGGGTGGGTTAACAGTTGGTCCTTTTGCAAATGCCCACTGGTCCTTCTAGCTGTTCTGTTTGGCTGGGTTTTTTTATTTAAAAAAAGATAGAAGTATTAGCAGTATTTTTTCTCTTCCAAAATTACTGTTTGTGCAGAAGAGCTGCAGACTATTCTGTTCAGATTTTTTTCTGGTAAGAAATAACATACTTTGAAGTTTCTTAATGTGTTGTGCACCCAATCAAGTGACCCAAAAGCATGTAGCTACACCATTTATTACCATTCATTGCTGTTAGGGTTTGAAGATATTGCATACAGGTAAGCAACTGCTGTGCAGTTGCTCACGTCTTGATTAATATATATATCTGGCTGGAATGATTTTGCTGCCTTGTTTTTGCACTGCTTCCCTTTTATTTTAGACTCAAATACCCAAATAATAAAAGATACACACTGTGGTGTATGTAGTTCCTGAGACTCCTGTGCCCTGTGTTGTATTTCCAGTGTGGGAGAGCAATGAGGATAGACTGTGTGCTTTGCTCTGCTGCTGTCACCCACCAGGGCATACTGTGTGGGCAGAAGGAAACTGTCCTTGCAAATTCTAAGCACTCATATTTCATTTTTATTTCTGATTGGTTTTATTTCTCAGAAGAAAGGGCAAGAAGAAGAAAGGAAGAGGTGAGAGGGTGTTGGAAAAGCAGGGGAATGGGGGCAAACTGACCAAGTGTTTGTTTCATGAAGGTACTGAGAAGCCCCACGGAGTGGCACAGGCAGCTTTTGGTGAGGGTGGGGAGTTCAGCGTCTTACTGTAGGTGTCCTGTCATCTGAAACAAGGAGGTGCTCAGCTGGGTGCTGAAAGGGGAAAACTGCTTGCGATACAGAGTCGATGTGATAGAGGAATTTTGGAGAGAGATCTCAGTACAAAGGTAAAAGCAAATACCATGGAAAATACCTGCTGCTGTCCAAACTGAAGGAGACTCTAGCCAGGAAGGGGTATGCAGAAAAGTACGTGGCAAGAAGAGATGGGACTAACACAGGAGACAGAGCTACAGGGGTGAAGGCTCAGAGATTTGATATGTAGGGGGATAAGGGAGGCACTAGAAAATGAATTACTTAAATTTACTGATTCACAATATTTTTTCCTCATGTCCCTTTTTAGTTCTACAAGTCTTACAAAATGGAAATCCAGAGGCAAATTGACTTGTGATTAAGAACAGGAATGAACTCATGCCACGATCTCTAAATTTTCCTTTCAGGGGGAAAAATGCAAGATGCATTTGGTTTGTAATCATCAGAGAAGACAGTTGTCAGTGAAGACCTTGACAATGCTCTCACTAGTATAATAGGGAAACTATGTATTCATCATCCAGGGAACCAATGCCTGGAGTCTACAAAAAATGAAGCTTTTGCTCACTGAAAAGACTACTAAGTCTGTGACAAACTGGCAATTAATGTCATTAATGATTAATGTTTGATTGTGTTAGAAGCTGTATTTAATGATTAATAGCAACATCAATGTATATTTATAAAAGACGTTAATGGCTGTAGAGCAACTCAGTGGCTGAGGAGAAAATTGGTTGCTTCCTGCTAAATATCAAGTTAATGCTCCTACAGTCAGAGACTTATTTTAAGTAGGCAGCACTGTTTACTTGTAAAATCAACATAACTTTGAGAAATTGCCATAAACATAGTTCACAAAATTAAAGCCAGATAAAAAGAGCTGAAGGAGAACCTGAAAATTTTGTATTGTCTCTCTCAATATCTGTAAGTGAACTTAGTTTTGTATTAATGTTTTTCTCATCCTTATCATGGCTCAATTAAAATGAGCATTAAAAAGTTCAGTGAGAGGGAAAACTGTTTTTAAGTCAAACACTCCCAAGTGTTTTGCTGATCTGTAGTGAAGAAAGACAAAACACTCTGATCTGTGATTTCTCGGCCCATGCAGTTGCATGTTCATTTCTTTCATGTAACTTAAACTGTAGATTTACTACTCTTCTTTATTTTATTCACATAAAGGTTATTAATATAAAGATTATTCTTTGATTGTGCAACACAAAATGAATGAGATCATACATGTTTTGAGCTGATTTTTCAAAGCTGTCATTGCAATAAGCAAAATTGGATTGCTGTCCAAGGGACCCTGAGTTTTGTTGAATAGAAAATACCTAAGAAGCACAACTCTAAGCAAGAGAAGGAGGTGCCACGGTGAAGACAATATTGTATTTGCATGCTTGTTTAGCTTTTCAATACACATTCTTATGTGAGACAAAAGTAGGGTCCCCAGGCACATCTGCCTGGTTTAGCCTGGAAGGACAGGGTTTATATTACAGGCACTCTGAAAACTAGACAGGCAGATCACCTTTTTGTTATTTAGGTTTAAGAGTTTAAGCAAGATTTAACAATCTCTAAGACTTGAGTGTTTTGGTGGGTTTGAAACTGCATAGGAGGCTGCTGTAGGTACAGAGACTGCCCTTGGTTGTAATTCTTCTTTCTGAGCTTTGTAAGGCAGCCAGGCCATTCTTCTCTGCATCGTTCCCCCTCGTTGGAAGCTGGATGTTGCATTGTAGCAGTGCCAGTGGAAGGGACAGTTGACTTCTTTTTCTCTAAATTTCTCAGATGTAGTCTTTGCATCTGGCATATTTCTTCAGGAACTGCTTCCCAGGGAAGGCATTTAAGCTTAGCGTGTGCTAGTGCATGGGAAGCACAACACATAGGCTCTACCTTGGGCTTTTCCAATAAGTTCAGGTGACCTTGGGTAAGTTGCTTAATATCTTTATGCTTTTGTTTCCTCTCCCACTCTTTGGCTTCATTGTTTAGTTGGGATGGTATCTTTTACTGAGCACAATGGAAACCTTATCTTAGATTAGTCATCAAAGTATTATCTTAATGCAAATGCAAAAGAGAATATTTTTTCTTTTTACTCTTCTACAGAACATTGACCATAAAACGTGCTGGCATTTTCTTGTTTTTCTTGTTGCTTTTTTAGCTACTAGTCTTCCTCTTGTTAGGCTTTTCTCTTTTTTATGGATCAGAAAGCATCCACTTTGAGCAAATGCCTTATGCTTCCAGTTGTTGATCAAGCTGGGTGGATGGGGGAAGAAAAAAGAAAAGTTTGGGCTAGTCTGATTAATATTTAAAGATGTTTTCTTACTGAAATGAAGGGAAACAGAATTTTTCATTTTGGGTCAAATGCAGTGTTTCTGATGTGTTAAAATAGTTTGTTCTGATGTATCTGGAGCTAATTGTGTTGACATTTGCAAAAATTTGTTGGTTTCCCTTTCCAAGGGAAAGTGAAGCTCTCAAAGAGGGCCAGGAGCTGTGTTCCCCTTTGCGCAAGGGCTGACTTTGCTTGAACTGAGGGCACCACACAGGGTTTCCATTCCTGTTGGAGGGGTTGTGAAGCCAGCTCCCAGCGCTCAAACAACACATCACTGAGCAGCCAGTATCCTTTATGTAGTTCAGAGCAGGAACTTAAATTGGGATCTCCAAGATTTCTCATGTGGAGGTCACATCAGTGTGAACAGGACAGCATGGGTCCTCCAGGGCCAGGGAGGGACAGCACTGTTGGGTAAAAGGGCACAGTAGTTTCCAAATCTAGTGTTAATTTGGGGGTGGACAGGTGTTTATTACAAAAGCTTGAAAATTTAATGCTGTAGAAATGTCAGTATAGTTAATTCTGGAACTGCTGGAATAAACTGTTGAGAGATTTTTTTTTTTTTTTGGTAATGTTTTGCTGAACCTGAACCAAATAAGCCCAACAGTTTAAAAATACTTTTTCTTTTGTTGCAGCCGAAGTATTTAGCAAAATTCACCTGTATATACCTGTTGTTTTGGTTACCCCAAAGTACCAGTCCTGACAAAATGAATTGTCTAAAACAAAAGCTGAAAAATATTAAGTCTGGTTCTCTTATCACAAATGCCAAGTGTCTTTTCTACCAGCTATACGTTTTATAAATTAATTCAGTAGTTACATGATTTAAAAATAAGACTGTTAGTATAAAGCTTTGTGATAATATAAAAAAAACCCTTTTTATCTCCGTTGCATTTCTTTGATTGCAGTACACACAGCACAGTAGTCATTGAACACTAACAGTCGTGAACTAATTATCATTCACAAAGTAGCTGAGACTGAAGAGTTAGAAATATGGAGTGGGGATGACATTTATAGTGTTGGCTGTGAAATACTCATGGAAATCCATTTCTTTTATAAATATTAATTTGACATTGGCTTAGCATTTAATAAGTGGAATTGCTCAAGATGATAAAGATGCTTTATTACATCTGGACAGCCTTAGGAAATATTTCTGTCTGCCATTTAAAAAGTGTGAAAAAGATATGAAAAGGTTTTAAGTTATGAAAAGTAAAAGAGGGTTGAATGTGAAGTTAATTGGGGTTTAGAGTATATAAAGTAGGGACAAAAATCTTCTCTACATTTATATAAATGGAGTTAAAGCCCATTCTGAATGAAAAGGGAATGCAACTTGATTTCTTCTGAAACTTGTCAAACATCTTTAAAGGCATCATTCCTTTGAGTTTGAAAATGCCAATGTGCAAAGTACAGGTTTTGTTTTACTGTAGCACACACAAAAATGTCTTAACTGAGAGACCAAAATGACCGAGAGGTGACCTTTTGATTCCTTGACTACTTTAAACACAAGTTATTTTCTAGCCTGTTGTTTTTGGACTATGTTGGATGCTGCAATACTCAGTCAAAACTGCTGGTTATTTGTGTTGCTGTTAACAGCTCTCATTAGAAGGTAGGCTACATAGTATGTGATACTATTTTGTTGTATGTATAAATCAGATGGTTGCTACTAATAATGGGCTGCTGAAAGAGGACCTAAGAGTATTTAAGAAATGTTAAGCTGAGTTACTTGTGTGCCTTTAATCATTCTTGTGTGCAAAATAATCCCAGTACATGAGTTGTGCAAGCATAAATTTCATAGGCTATAAAAACGATAAAAACAAGAAAGAACATTAAGGGCAGAATAATAGTATTTAAAGTTCTTACTGTATTTTCAATACCCATAGCATTCCAGAAATGTTGATCTTTGTAAGCTCCAGGGAGATAGCTTGAAGTAATGCCTTCCCCATTTTAGAAGAAGACATTTTGACTACCATTCTGTCCTACCTGATGGGTCCTTTGTTCTGTGCAGCAAAACGAAGAAGTTTCGGTGTGAGCTTCCCTTAGTGGCTCATCTGCGTGTGTGGCTTCCCATCCTGTTTGAGGAGAATCAGAGATGCCATTTCAGAAGTTTTGTTTGCACTGTTGCGAAGTGCAAGCCTGGTCTGAGGTGAAATCTTGGTCTGCACTTGCAGTCTCTCTATAAACTTTAAAGATGTCACTTCATCTTTGTTTCCTTGTTAAGTGGACCTACAGATTTCCGGAAAAAGGGATATTTGCAGAGAAGAGGAATGCTTCCAGAATTGTTCTTCATTCTTTTTTTCCTTTTGTTCCTTTTTCTTGCCACATTATTTTGTGGTATTCTCCAGGTCATAGGTTTGTTGTCATAGTGATGATACTAATCTTTGTAAAATAATAAAATGATTTAATTTTTTGACAGCAGGAAGAGAAAGTAGATCAAGTTGTTGATATGCAATATCATAGGCATTCTTGGCAGGAAACTTGTACAGATGAGAGGTCTGCTAACAAAAACCAGACTTTTATCTGCATGGGGAGATTTTAATCAAGTTTTAGATTAATAAAGGTTAAGACTGTTTAAAGCTGTTGTTTACTTGCCTATTCTAAAGCCATGCCTCCTTTTTAAAGGCACATAGTACTACATTTCTTTAAAAAAAACCCAATCAAACCAAAAAAACCCTAAACATTGGAAGATAAAAAAAAAATACGTTCCTGCAGTGTTCCTTGGTAACTGTTTTGGTCTGACATTTTAAGTACAGCCCAAAGGCCTCAACATCATTTTAATCCCCATACCTATACACAGTAGAGAGTTGTCTTTACTCTCAAGAGCTTGCAGTCAGAGACAGACAAAGCAGGTGTTTGAAGTGAGCATGAGGACTGGGGTCACTTCAGCTGAACCTGGACACTCAAAGCTGCCACTACTGGCTTGTATTGTCACTTTCTACTGGTGCAAGATGCAGTTGGTCCTGTTGTTATAGATACAGTGTTTTAAGCTTGTTTTCATATGAATAATCTGTTCACTGTACAAGGCAGGCAAAGCTGGCTCAACCAGGAGATAAGTTTGTCTGAAAATTCATGGCTTTCCTGTTGTGCTTTAGTTGTATAGATTTTTTTTTTTTCCCCCTGGACCTCTTGTTCAGTTTCTTCCTGCTGGGCTCATACTTCAGGTCAAAGACATTTAAGAAGAGATTTTATTGAAAGTCCCCACTTCAGCTCAATCTTGTGAGAACGCACAAGAGAGGTAACAGCTGCAGATCACTCCATGAGAAAGATCCTCCCAGCTATCCTAGCACACTTCTAGTACAGTGGGAGTGCCTGGAGGGGTGTTCTACAAAGAAAGTCCTTTTTAACTTGTGAATTTATAACCCTTTTTGCTTCTGACATATAACAGCTGGAAAAAGTTGGTTTTCTGTAAAACCTTGGTGGAGGTTCCTCTAAAAAGGTGAGAAATGTGATGATAGAAACCTCACTGTGAAATTGCAATTAAAGATAAACCATTTATATCACCATTGAAGGCAGCTACTAAATTAGGCCTGAACACTCTCCTTACTTGGTTTACCTTGAAATAAAACTAATGTGTCTCATCTCCACAAACGTCACCTTGCAGGAAAACATACCTATCAGTGAAGAGCAGTGGTTGGTTCCTCTTCCACCACAGAGCCCAGGGCGTGCTGTACTCCAGCACCCAGTCATTGCAGCGACTTCTCCCTGCAGCATTTAACCAGTGAGTCCCAGTTGCTGTGTTGGAAACTATTGAAAATATATCTGGATTCAGATATATTTCAATTTAGCTATTTAGATAACTTACTTCCTCTCAGAACATCATCTTAGCATGAAAATGAAAGTAGAAGCTATTTAGAGGTAAATGTGGATAAACTGTAGTGCGAAGTTTGATCATATGCTTTTGAAAATGTAAGAATTGTCAACTATTCCTTCTTTTCATAACATTACTATTCAGATGTTAATGTGCTACCATGAATTTGAAAGTGAGAGAAAAATATTCATATCCCTCTCAGATTTTCTGAAAGTGCTAAATGGAACTGATAGTTTCCTTTTGTTTTGCTGGGTCATGGACAGGAGGTGGCAACAGGTGAGTAATTCCTTGTTTTGACAAGGTATAAAAATAACCACAGCTACTGCTTCTTCTGGTTTAAATACACTGTTAAATGACATTTATATGTATTGTCCTTTTCATGATCTACTTAAGATACGCATGACTGAATTATTTACAAGAGGAAAACCCTGGGGACAATGTGGCTCAGAAGTGGGCCTTTTATCTCAAGGTTGAAAGTTCAAATTCAACCCAATTTGGAAGGGTGTTTTAGCATATGGTAAACTGGATAGTTAATGCTGTCGTGCAGCTAAAGCTTAGACTTCCAGCAGGGTTCCCAGGCTTCCAAGAGAGAGTTGAGGATAGCTGGGGTGCTGAACACTTTGCTGCGTCTTTTACTTGGAGCATATTGCCTTGGAAATGAGACTCTGGCAGTATTTTGAACAATTCCCACTGCTGTAGCGGTGTGTCTTGATTATCAGTCCAGGCAGATCTCAGCAGCTGGAGGAGGGAAAGCGAGGCTCCAACCGTCATCGCATTCATCCAATCCTTGTTTTGACAGAGTAGCAAAATGCTATTTTATCTATAACTGAAGGTGGGGTTTGCCTTCCCAGTTGTACTGCTCTACTTTCCAGCCTGCAGGTATAATTTTAAGTTTTAAAAGTATTTCTGAAGTGCAGTCTGAATATGAAACCTCCTTTTAAGGGCCTCCCTCTTCAGGTAACTTGGCAGAATACTGTGTCCTTGCATGATGCTTTTAGGTTTTTTCCCATATAAGGCTTTTGTGTGTGTGCGTGTTAGTCACACTTATACTCTTTTTTTGGCCAGTTTTATATAAATTTTTGTTGAGGCATGGAGTATATTGAGAGGTGGCAGAAAGTGACTGTTTAGTATTAATCTTCTGGTTAATAATTAAAATAACAGGGAGAGACAGTTGAAATAAACACTTATTTTTCTTCCAATTATGACTAGATAAAACTTACAGCAGTATCAAGCAATAGAGAAGACTACAGCATTCAGACCTTAACCATTAATCAAGAGAAGGCCTTGTTGTTACTCAGACTGATGTGCCATCTGCTAGATTTTAGTCTCTAGGTGTTCATGTAAGACAGCCATAAAAAAATTGGCAATACACTTGTAATTACAGAGTTAGGTCTCTTTTTCCCTTTTTGTTGCACATTAGCTCCTTCAAAATAAAAGCTAGTTTTGCTGGGTTGCTAGTCCAGTAATATCTTGTGCTGCTTCCCTGTCAGTTTGAAATGTAGTAATGGATTAATTAAATTCTTTGGATTTTATAGTCAATAAAATGCGTACTGGTTTCCATTCATGAATGCTTTATGAATGTGACGCTATGTGTGTTAATGGGTTCACATCATTGTATATCTTGTTAAAATCAGGTATGCTAGGATTTGCTATGTTAGAACAACTCCCTTAAAATTAAGACCCCAAAAAATCAATAATTTCATAAAAAAAAAGAAAAAGGCAAATGCATTATAATTGTGTTTAAATTGAACTTAATGTGAAGTGCCAGATTATGATAGAAGGCGATTTCTTCATTCTTCTTGTTCTGCTTTTATAGGAAGTAGGCAAGAAAATGTGCTATAACATTCACTCAGCATTTAAAGAAAACCCAACCGAACACCCCCCACACCCTCCAAACAAACAAAAAACCCAAAAGCTTTTGAAGACTGTCTGGAGACAACTGCTGTTTGTGGGTGGGGGCCGGAGAAGAGGGAAGCAGTTGATAGCACATCTAGGATGACCCCTATCTTGAACATGGAATGAAAACGTTAGTCTTGACACCTTGTGCATATTCAAAATAAGATTAGTGGAAAAAAAGAAGTGACTTGAGCCACGCATGCAGTTTGTAGGCTTGTCTGATATAAAATTGCACGTACTTGTTAAAATAACTGAGAACCAAGAAGGCAGAGATTTACACAGATCAGAAGACCTGCTAAGTAGAAAAGCTCTATGGCTTTCCTTATTGTAGAACTGAAAATGGTGGTGTTGAGATAAAAGGAGTTTACCTACTGATGATTTTGCAATGGAAAGTTTATTGACTTTTCCCAGACATCAAATAAACGTTCACTTGCTTTTTAATTTTTTGCCACACTGATGAGCTGAAGAGGCCGCTATCTCTCAGTGCAGAGCCCACTCAAGCTGTGCGAGTGCCCAGCAGTGCTGGGCTCAGGCAGCAGCCTCACCCAGCCTGAGTCGAAGCCTGATTATTCAGAAGACAGCAATGGGCCTGGGCTGCTGCAATGTATGGACTGCTCCAGGAAGGGCAGTTAACTCCGGGAGAGGGCTCGGGTTGTCAGTGAAACTCCAGACTCAAAGGAGTTGGCATTTGTGCTTGCCACGTGTAAGAACTCTGAGAGCAAGCTTGGGATGGCAGATTTGGTGAGCTGCAAGCATATTCTAGAGAAAACCAAGGCATTGCATTGGCCTTGGCGGAGGTTTGAGCACTGATGGTAGAAGCAAACTCTGCTATGGAGAAAGAAAACTTTTCGAAGATCAGTAAACCCTTGGATGCTTTTGCTGTTTAAATATTTTTGTGGTTCTCAATACCAGTAGACGAGTAATACTTTTGTTTTGTTTAGGAAGATAACTCATCAGCACCCCTTAGATAAGTCTATCTTTGCAAAAAATCATATTAGGAAGGTATTGTTTCTAAGAATTCCTTTACCTATTTGAAAGGAAGTAAGTGGGAGACCAAGGCAGTCAAGCCTACTTTGCAGGATGAGAGCCATTTTTTTGCTGCTACAGCTGTCTGGTCCCATGAACCACCTGTTTTGGTGAAGGTACATGCCATACTGACACTGTTCTAGTGCTTTGAAACTAGTATAAACCATGTCTAGAAGAGGGCTTTAGACAGAGCAGAAATGTTCTAAGTAATCCTACTGCTGCACTTTATCTGCAAAATTGTCTGGGACTGGCCCTGTTGGTTCTGAGAGAAGATAAAACTGAGAAATTTCTCAGAAATGTGTGTGCTTGCTTGTGTATACAGAGACCTGCATCAAATGGTTTTTCCATGTTTGGTGATGGAGTTTCTGCCAGACCATTTGGCACACATTTAATCGGGGATTAGAAGAGAAAGGAAGTGCCCTTGAAAAAACTTAAGCAGTTAAAAACACTTTGAAGTTACATTGCTGTTGGTTTCTTCTTTGATCTCCAGATGTACCAGTCATTTTTATTCCCATGCATGCAATTATTAATTGCTTTTATATTTAATGTTTTAAGGGGGAACACTATTTTACCTTTAATCAGCAATAAAAGTGCTGTGATCACATTGGTTCACTCTGGAGCAATAGAACTTATCAGGTAATAAGATAATGAATGAGCTTTAGGTTTTTCCTAGAGAATTGTGGCCCTGTAGCTGTCACTTGTAACAGTGAATCCTCAGCTTACATCCTGTTCCTTCTCCAAGGTTTTAACCTTAAGATTGTACATTACACTACCTCGGTGTAAAATACTACAATTTGTATTTATTTTGTCTATGGCAGGGACTTTCCCACAGTTAGAGAGGAGAGCTATGGAAATATTCAGATTCCCCCCATATGGTTAAAAAGAAGGGGGAGGGGAAGTTGTTATTTGTGCACCCTGTTACGGTGATTTCTTTCCTGGATCCACCATAAGCCACACTTGCAGCATAAGTCTTAAATATTTGCAATGTAAAAGGATTTACACAAACAGTTTAGCACAAAGATACAATTTTATAAACGGTTCTAGCAAACAGACCACCAAAGTGAAATCTAATTATTGTTTCAATCTGAACACTAACTGTGTTCTGTAGAAATCAGCCTATCTCAGTGAAGGAAATGGAGCTGCCATCCAACCCGGTAAAATTCTCAAGAGGCTAATTTTTTGTGAGATTCCCCCGCTGTCACCCAGACTGCTGACTTTAAGAAATACTGACAGATACAAATACACAGTGCCCTTCATGCTACTTGGGACTGGCTATGGACTTGGGCAAATATTGCTGTAGGGATTACACATAGGTTACACTTTCAAATTTACCAGTTTGAGGGCTACAACATCATTTTTGTAACTAAAAAGTGAAGTTTTTTTTTTTTTAAATCATCACATCGCTTTATGAGCTGTGCTTAAATTTTGTCCTCCTACTCTCAATTTATAGTTCTTTGATGTGATTTCTCTCCTATTTGGAATAAAATTGAAATGGTCTAAGAATATTTTCAGTAAGATATTTTTGTACAAGCAATGCAATTCACTTTGTATGTGGTGTTTAAAAGCCAGTAAATAGTACTGGCTTCTCTTTGCAACAGCAAAATGCAGCAGTCGAGGCTGTTTGCCCTGAATTATAACACAGACTGCGGGACTTGATAAGAAGGCACTGTGTGGGAGCAAGATAAAATTACATCCTTGGGATTATACTAAAAATACATTTGTGAAAACAGTGTTTTCATGGCAGGGTTTGATTTAACCTGTCCTTGAAGACATCACACCTCTTTTTGCCTGGTACTGTTTTATCTTGCTTCACAGATGGCACATGGGGAAAATAAAGCACAGTGATAACGGTCAGTGTTCGGTGTATCAGAAGCTTTGCAAGCAGTAGTTGCACGCTGTGTTTATAACCTCAGGCACCGCATGATTTTTATACTTATCCCTGCTTGTCAGGCCAGGATTCCCACTGGGTATAAGGGCTTGTTTGGGCTTCTCTCTTAGGAGCAATAGAGGAAACGATGTCTGTGTTTCGGAGAACCTTGCTGGAACATTGCCTCTATACCTATATTCTAGAAATGACAGTTGGCTCAAAGTTAAGATAATGTTATGAAAACAAATAGGCACAGGAGCGCTTCAAAATAAACATAGCTTTTGTTTTCAATTAAAAAAAAAAGTTAATTAGAATATTTGCTGCTTGGCGCTTGATGTATTAAAATCAGCATGAAGTAAGAAAATTTGACTCCTTTTTGTCATAAATCAAGGTGCAAAGATTGTTTGTTCTCTTGTAATAGCCATTATGCTCAGCCTGTGGAGTCCTATGTATCTTAAATCTCTCCCAGGATCTTGAGGTGTGTGTGAATTTGCTTACAAACGTTGAACCGTAACCTAGTATCCATCTAGTCTGAGAGAGGGAGGAGAAATCTACATGTCTTACTCTGGCTTTACATCTTTGGAACATCTTGTATATCCAGATTACATTGTTTTTCTTGGTTAGAAATGAATAATCTTATTTTTTTTTTTAAAAAAGTGCGTGCCCCAATTCAGCTCAGTGCCTGGAACTGAATTACTCTTAGTATAGAGAAGAATTCAGTCCCCTAAATGTGGTTTGTTGTTGCAGTCAGAACCTGAAAGCAGGAAAAAAGCACCAAAAGTTTGTGTTTCCAAGTGTGTTCTGGAGTGAGTTTGTGATGAAGAAGATGCTGCTTCTGGCTGTGCTGTCATTGCATCTTTGTCTCTTCCAAGTTTCATGTAACCGATGCCATGAGCTGAAGAATTAGAGACACTTAATGTTTTACTGCAAAGCTCTCTTTTCTTAGGATAAAATTGGGTAGATAGCATTATGTGATGCTGCACAGACTTCAGATGGTCATGTCAGACGGACCTTGTGCATTTTAACTAGTAACACTAAACACATCACAACCTGTGCTTGGATTATGTGATCTTCTAAATGTTTGGAGCTAATAAAAGTATATTTTATGGACAGCAAAACTATCTTAGGATAATTAAAAAAATTATACTTGGTCTGTGACATGAAATAGGTGTTAATATTAAATCACATCTTGTACGCAGACATTTGTAATAGAAATGGACCCAGGGTCTAGCAAGCGTTCAGAGGAGGCGTTGTATGATCGTTGTGATAGTGACCAGCCAGTTTGACTTCTAAGAAATACTGCTGATGGTAAGACAGATTGACAAGGAGTCCTGTATATACATCACGCTTCTGTAGGGCTCCTGAGTCACCCACCCTGTGCATCATAAAGACTAGGTCTGGCACTAAATGAGTGTATAGCCTGAGTATCTCTCAATCTGTAGAAGGGAACAAAGGTCTGATCTGCATTCAAGGAAGGCTTCCCATGGCTTCACCTGGCTTTAGCTCAAAGCAATGAGGTCAGAGGGAGACACAACTGTGCTAATAAGAAAGTAAGATTTGGTGGTACATCTCTTTTCCAGTTTGATTTTTGAGTTACTCCCTGTCCCTATTCATCCTCCTTCTATCTCTGCCAGTAACCATGAAACAGAGTTGGTCTTCTGTGAAATGAAAATGAAAGATTAGAGAGATTAGTAGGCAACAATTATCCAAAGCCTTTCTATGAGAGCCATAATAAAATTGAAAAAGTCTTTTATGTAATGTTCTGCATCCACTGAAGTTATTCCTTTAAATAAGAAAATAGCATATTACTGTCAGCATTTGTGGTGCATGGTGAGATGCTGTGAATTTGGAGGAGTTCAAATGGGTTAAGTCTGTGATGAGGAGCTCCCAGGGCTATATAACTCATGAGAACTACATAGAATAGGTTTCTAAATGTCGTCCCAGAGAGAGTGGAGTACATATTAATTAGGTGGAGATGGAAGCAGACCTTTCAAACTTCTCTTTTTATCACTGAGCTATGTTATTTTATTTTCCCCTAAACAATAGTTGTCTTGCCTGCTGTGGGAAGAAGGGCTAGAGCAGGGGCTGGTGGAAATAAGGAGCTAATGGCCTGAAGCTGCTCAGGTGAAGGACTGCTTGTTGGGCCTGACTGTTTAAAAACGCTGTAAGCGTTTTTCAGTAAAGAAACTATCAAAGCAGCATCCATTTAGAATAAACTATTTAAGAAGCGAGTCTTTCCAGCTTCACCGCCTCCAGAGTAGCCTGGGCTGCGAGTTGCGATGGCAGTAGCCCTGTGGGACAAAGCGGGCTGAAGGGTTGGCAGCGGGCAGAGCTGAGCAGGGCACGGAGTTGGAGATAAAGTGGCAGGTCAGGAGCTACCTCCAGCTTTCCCAGAAGGACAGAACAAATTTGGGGTGAAGGGTGGACCACCTTCTTGTTGCTTCTTCCTTCTCCCTGCTTTTTCTCTTTGCTGCTCTAGGTGAACGAGTAACTCTTTGCTTAGACTGAAGACCAGATTCCAGCCAGGGTAGCACGTGGACCACAGACACCTGGTCAACAGACTACTTCTAAGGGATTTGTGAAGGGTGAAGTGAGTTCTCTAGTCAGACTTAAATATGCTTCAGAGCATTTCACACTGCCACTAGAAAATATATAGGAGTCTAGAAGTTGAAAAAAGTTTGAAAACTGTTATTTATACAAAGCTGTTTTGTGTGGTGCTTTTCTGTCGGCATCCGGAAAGTTCCCTTTTCTGCTTCAGTGAGACCTGTGCCTGCGGGAGAGGGGTGCATATGCCATTTCTACGTGCTCCCCGCTACTTGCCTGAACAAATCTGTTCTTCTTGCCGAGGGGCTGAGTGGGACACATGCCAAGATGCAATCAGGTTTTGCTTCACTGGAATAAAAGATCACTCTTGACTCAGCGTTTTTGTTTCTAATGCTGTGCTTGCTTTCTCCCCCCACTCATATGCCCCCAGGCATCAGGTTTATGCTCTGGGCAATGTGATAGCTTGTATTTAGACTTAATTTCTATGCTACTTAATTAAGCATTTAAGATGTTTTTGAACACCTATGTCAAACATTATATTTTTCCATGGGCTAAGAATGACTGGATTCTGGATGTGGTTGTCGCTGCTGGCACTGCCTTTGCTTCCCTGCCGAATGTGTCAGGTCATTCAAATACTTCAGTAAATGTCGAAAAGAGGCCTGAACTTTAATTCCTGATAGATTTCCTTTCCCACCGTCCATACCTTTTGAGATTCCAGTTTTGTGAGAAGTCATAATTATTTAGAAACTACCTTTATTCACACCAGGTAGCCGCAGGTGAACTGAAGTCAGAATGAGGCTGTGGCCAGAACTCTGCCCTGATTCTCCCAAGCCAGATACCCTGCTGCTCAGGTCGGAGGTAGCGCCTGGCTCCTCATGCTGGCAGGTGGAAATCACCTAGGACCTCTTAGGTGTGCAGTGTTTCTGAGAACCAGCTTGTTTGTCTGGGATCCTACCTTAAGTTTTTGAAATATCCTCTCATCACCCTAAATAATCTTACCCAATCCTAGGGTGAAGTTGAATTTCCCTCAGCGCTTTCTCTGCGCTGTAACAAGCAAAAACAGGAGTTTTGTCTTCTGTTTGTTGTTGGTTTTGGTTGTTTGGGGGTTTTATTGCAGGTTTTTGTTTTGTTTTTGTTTGGTTGGGATTTGTTTTTTGGTTTTGGGGATGTTGGGGGTGGAGAAGATAAGCCTTTTCAGAGAAGGCTCAAAGTTAATTTAAGTGGTTAGTCTATAGTACAGCTTGCAGCTTTTACTTTCTACTTATTTGCCTGTCTTCTTCATCCTCTTGCCAGTTTGGTTGTCTTGATTTTGCAGTTTCAAAGTACAGTAAACTAGAATGATCCCATTCAATGTTTACTTGGTTATAACAACAGTTTGTCTTTCGTTCTCAAATCCCCATTGTACCATAATATGCAACAGAGTGTCTGCAGAAGAATTAATCATGACAAAAAGGAGACAAAACCAAAAGCCCCGGAGTACACAATAAGCTTAATCAATCCATGGTGTGGTTTCTCTTTGCTGATTTTTTTTTTTTTCTAGGTTTATTTCCTCTTTCCTTTTCTCCTTATGATTTGACAGAAGATGTTAGGATGGGAAGGATCCAATTTTGACAGGTCTATTTAATAGCCTCCTCTGAGTTGTTGCCAAGGAAGTTGTAAATAGAGTGTGGCCAGCATTTGCGGTATACTTTACACAAACTCAGTACCAACCATTTCTTTGTTAGCATAATAGCCCTTGGTTTTCAGAGGTCTGCCTCCTTCCCTGGAGTTGCTGATTTCATTACACAGGCTGTATTAAAACCTTTTTTTGTTTAGAAATATCTTGAGGGTTTAAAATATTCCTGTCTTGTACTATACATCTTCGTTATAATGTGTCTCTGACACAAGTTTGTCTAGATTTGACTATGGAAGCAATCAAAACCCCACATTTCTTCTTAAGACCTGTTGTAGTCTGGTTTAAACACAGTACATAACAATTTGCCATTTCACTGAATTAGATGCAATCATGTAGGTGAAGCTGTTTCTCTTGTGTATGTTTTCCACAGCCCTCTGGATTTTTTTCTTAGAAAATCTGCCTCATTGTTCGTTTGCAATTGCAAATAGCTCCACTGCAATAGCACCCAGAGGTGCTTTAATATTACCAATAGCAAGAACTTATTAAAAGATGACCATAAATCAGTAGGTCTCCAGAGTAGTTTTAGTGGTTTGGTTGTATTCCAGCTGAAATTAAAATCACAGTATTGCTATTAAGTTTATTAAGAAAGTATGTGGAGATGAGAAGAAAAAAAATGAATACATAAAATGTAGCCAAGAGATGAGAAACTGCTATTATTAAAACATAAATGCTTTGCTTCTTACATTGGTAAGTAATTATTCCCCAAAAAAGAAGTGCCAGAGGCTTCCACTAATGCACGAGGGACTTCCCTAACATTGATTTTTACACGAAGATACTCAGCTACTGCAGTAAGGAGTGACTGTAGAAAAGAGGAGAAAAATGGTAATGCAGGTTGTATTGTGTGACACATGGATTGTAAGCATTTATGGATATAAGAGTCATGGCACTCTGCTTCAACCAAAGTCTCAGGTGCATGTGCTGCTGGGCTGGCCTGGATGAATAAATTTCCTTATGAAACTATTACCATTTTGAGGTGGAGATCCTCAGCTGCTCGGTTCACTGGAGTTGTAATTATTTAGAGCACGCAAGAGTCTGGTTGGGATTTCTTTCCATGCTAAAAGAAGTGAAGAATAGTGATGGTGGCAGACACAAGATAATGTTCAGCAGCAGGTGCTGAACAGAGGCCATGGAGATCTCTGAGTCCTTTAAAGGGAGCAGATCTGGGTGCTCTCCTTGAAGGTCTAAGCAAAGACAGCTGTGTGCTGAGCAGCATGGAAACCCAGGCATCATATTCTCCCTGGTGCTCGCTTGTGTTGGCAGAGCTACTCAGAGTGATGGGTGCTGCTGATGTGGGCTGAGATTCGCAACAGCGGTAAATGAGGAAGTCTGGAAAAGCACAGCAAAATGACTGTGGGGGATTTAATGTTTTCTGGGTAATGGTGTTATGACGAATTCATCTGCTTGCACTTGGGCAGATCTCACTTAGTAATTCAAGTGCTTCATGGGGAGGGCAGGGAAATCCAAATTGCTTGAATACTATTGTCCCTTGGGTTATATCATTGAGGAGGTGTTATTGCTATACAGGACTTCTAGAAAAGTCACTCATTCTGGAGTGGAGGTGACGTGTCGGTGGGGACAGCGAGAGAAATGTTTTAAGTCCAGAATGATTGCCAGCCTCCACATGTGATGCTTGATCTCTGTTGGAAGGAAATTCAGACATCTGGAGTGGGGGGAGGCTGTTGTGTACCTTCTCCAGGTCCTCAGTCTGGCTGAGATTTCCCCACAAAGTCTCAAGCAAGCATGAAGACCTGTCTTCCAGGCTGGTGCATCAGAAACGAGATGACTTGCAGACTATAGCACACTGAGAGGAATCACAAATGCATTTAAAGATGGAGAAAATATCAAAATATGGCAGCATGAAACATGAGGAATATGAATGAATAAGAAACAGTGAGATTCAGCCTATGTAAGCAAGTGTATTGAATAGAAGTAAATCAAAGCAGATGTTTAACGGGGGCAAGACACTTGGCAAGCAATAATGGCAAAGGAGACTAAGGTGAAAGTTAAATGAGAATCTGCCTGTAGGTTATAGATCTGCTTTGTAAAGCTGTGGTGCCTGGATTTAAAATGCTGTTTTATTTCTGTGCTTTTTCAGTGTCAGAATGACATAGACTAACTGGAAGGCATTTAGATAAGAGAGCAATAAATAATTAAAACGCTGGAGGGGAGTCTGAAGGAAGAAGCAAGTACAGATTAAGTCTGGCAAGTGTAGACTATGGAAAGCTATAAATCTACACCCCTTTGAGAGTACTAGTGAGGAAGGGAGTTACAGCACTCCTGTTGGGTATGTGTGAGCAGATTCTTCTGGCTGTTGGGTAGGATGAAGCTCTATAGGCTCAGGTCTGCAGGGCTCTGCCTAAACAGGTCAGACTGCAGGAGCAGGGCCTCCATGAAGCAAAAGCACGGACAATCATAAAGGCTAACAAAATGCAAAGCTCAGGGGATACCAGCTGCTGGAGAGTGAAATGAGAGTAATTCCACTGTTTAAAAGTGGTTTAGCTTTGAATTAGGCTAGAGGAGGCATGATAAAATAGCAAATATTGAGAAGAATCATGTGGAGGAGATGAGAATTAAAAAAAAAAAGTCAAAACTGGGAAATGCAGGAGATGGACTTTAGCCTCTCTTTTCGCTATTCTGCATGGAGACATTTGCAGATACGGCCCATGGTCCTATAGGAAACATTACTTAGAGGTGTTTCTGGTTTTGGGGTAGTTTTTTGTTTGGCTTTTTTTGGTTTCTTTTGGTTTTGGTTTTTTACAAGCTGGAAAATGGACAGAGCTAGATTGGATGTACTGAGCTGCAATTTCATTACTGAAATGAGCTGTGCTCCCACAGATTGAATAGGCTTTTCCTTAGGAAAGTAATTAAGGAAAGAAGCAGCCTTGATAAAATAGCACAGTGATTTAAATCTGCTTTTTAAAACTATTACGTTGCAGTAAATCTTGATTGAAGTTATCAATGTAAGTAATCTTGATGTTAAAACTCTTTCTGCTATGGAGACTGCAAGTCTTGAGGTGGTCCAAGATGTTTTCTCTATTTTACATAAAATTGCCACTAGTAAGGTTTTAATTGTTTCCTGACAAAACAAAGAAAGAAAAAATCCAATTCCAGAGCAAACAAGCTTTTCTGCCAGCTCAAAAAACACGCGTTGGCTGCACTGATGCCTTTCTAGGGTTGAGCCAAGGGATCCCTGTGCTCCGCCTGGGGAATCCCACAGGGTTCTGCCTGTGCCCACCCAGCTGTCAGCCAGCAGTCTCCAGAGACTGCCTGTGGATGCCTGCCTTTTATCGAGCTGGGTTACAGCCACATCATATCTCCTTCCTGCAAGGCACGGGACTGGCATAGTCCATAACCTTGTACGCACATTGCAAAGGCACCCACAGCTTCAGAAGGAGAAAGAGGACGCAAGATCTCCTCCATGATCATCAGATGACCTGTGGTGTTTTATTGTACGCATGGTTGATGCCACCCTGATTATACTTACTATCTGATTGTAAAGAGAAATAAAACCAGTGCATTAATCTTTGGTCTGGTAATACTGTGCCCTGAGGGCTTGAGTAATGCTGCCTCACCTGTAGACTCCTGTGATCCCTGCTCTGCTCCCCAGAAGGATATGCGAACCTCAGAAAACTTGCCTCTGGCCTGCAGTTGAGGTTAAGACAATGAGCTGCTTTAGTGATTGAAAAACATATTTTAGGACAGCTGCAGTCCTAAGCTGGAACTAAGCGGGTGAAAGCAGGGCTTGAAGTGTGTTTTCCTACCAAAGGCACTGACCCTGGGCTGAGCTACCATATAAGGTAAGATTGCTACAGCCCCTGCGTTGTATGTAGAATTAAGATTTAATACTGTATATTTACCAATTCAACTAAAAGTAATGCAATCCACCACTACCTGGCCTTCCCTGGGTACTTCATTGGATGGGTGGAAGAAGGAGCAGAATTGCTGACTTCAATCAATCATCTGTCCCTTTGCTGAGGCTGTGAAAGAGATGCTGGTTATTCCAGTCTTGTGGGAATCGACCTATGCAAACTGAAATAGTATTACCACTGAAAATATGTCCTAGGGTAACAGCATTGTCAGGATTAATCTGGGGACAGTGTGAATGGGATCTTTAAAACACCCACCCTCCTGGAAAGGTTTCCAGTGAATGTCATGACCTGAAATGCCTCCTCTTCAGATCATAAAAATGGGCTGCTCTGAGAATGCTGTATTGTTTAAAATGCCATCATCCACTGGGGACAGTTGTGTGTGTTGAGCGTCTGGAGGGTGTTTGGTGGGAAACCACCTCTAGGTAACTCATGAATGTCTTTTATGTCTGTGGTGAGTACAGTGAGTGACAGGTTAAGAGTGAGGCGAAGGGCACCTTGAGGACATTGGGACACAGATGCTGTAAACCTCAAGCACCTCAACATATTTGTGGAAAGACCGGCAAAATCTTAAGAACACGGTATTTGCTGCCACCATCTAGTGATTCATAAGAAAGCCAGCAGTTCTGAGGTTGGATTGGGTTCTCATGGGTTATAAACCAACACAACTCTTGGCTGTAACACAACATGCAGATCCAGTAGTCCACAAAGTTCACTAGAATATTACTTGTCCTTTATGCATAGAGGAGAACTTAGTTGGCCTTTTCTGAAAGTGGTTTGTTTTTCTGACTGCCAGAGCTAACACTTCTTCAGTTTTCTTTGCTTATTTTGAAATAACATTTGCAGTAATGATTATGTACGTAGAGATTCAACAACCAGGCGCCTGCAGAACTGTGTATTGTTTGTGCTGATAAATGATGCATCATTAATGGCTTGGGTTAAAAGAGTTTGTTGCTAGTTACCATTGTTTTGGGTTGGGTTTTTTACCCTCCACTTATTTCTTTCTAAGTAGCACATGCATGCTATACAGGAGGTACTCCTGCTGTTTTTTTTCATGCATTTTCTTCACATTCCTCAAAAATGGAGCAGTTACATGACCTCAGGATGTTGTTTCACCCTGAAAGATTCTGCCGAGACTTCCAAATGTGTGTTGCTATTTGGCAAGCTCTAACTTGTTTAGTGGGTGTAAAAAGTTCAAACTGATGAAACTGCCGAGAATAAACTCAGGATCTTGAACATTTTTGTTTACTATAACTTTCCATGTTAGGATCAGCTTTGTTCAATTTGGTTTCCTGCATATTGCCAAGGAGAAATCTAGGGATTGTATGAAATGTGTATTTGGAGGGTGCGTGTTACAGAAAGGGTAGGTATTTATAACAGATGTGTGTATTTCAGGGCATAAGAAGATTAGCGTGCTTTTCATTTAAATGCTTTCTTCAGTGGAAGCAACATAGCAAAGGAGGATAATGTTGGCAGGGACCAGAAGTGAACAGGATTGTATCACATGGAAATTATACC
The DNA here is from genome assembly GCA_002844005.1 of Limosa lapponica baueri. Classification (NCBI taxonomy): domain Eukaryota; kingdom Metazoa; phylum Chordata; class Aves; order Charadriiformes; family Scolopacidae; genus Limosa; species Limosa lapponica. The sequence goes on from KZ505656.1 coordinate 139,143, forward strand.
AAATCTGGATTGGCTGCCTAAACAAATATTTGCAATGAAAAAAAATCTGTGCTGTTGGAATAGACTTGTGTTCAGGCCTTTTTTTTTTGATTTGCAAGGTGGTTGAGGGGAAGGGGGAAGAAATGGTTTATGTTCTCTATTTTACAGTCACTTTTACTGTTATTGGACAGTGCAGGAAAAAAAACTTCAATGCAAAAGCTTAGGAATTTTGCCCAAAGCAAGTCCCACAGAAAATATTCCATCTGCGTAGAGACACAGACATAGATACTCATACCTTGATCCAATAAAGTAAGCATGTGCACAGTTTAAAAACAGTTGTAGAGTGTTTTAAAATTATGTGTATGCTGAAGGAATCTGCTGGACTGGAGATTTCTGCAAACATGGACTATTAAAGGAGGCCACATGAAGTGCAGCCCAGCCACTGCTCTGCATTTGTACAGGGGGAACCACAATGAAAATCCTTTCACATGAGGGTACAGATCCCCCAAAGTCTGAAGAAAAGTCTGTCTAGTAAGAACAAGTTTGTCATGGTATTTGCAGGATCCAAGTACATTGCACACTGTTCGCTGTGGCTAAATGCTCTGGAGCTGTTGGAGGCAGCCAGAACAACTCCAAGGTTTGCTCAAGGATTATCCCTTCCTATCCTTCAGCTAAAGCTGTTAGCATTAAAAATCACAGCAAAATCTCTTGCTTGCAGTGCCATGTTGGAAAGGATAATTTATTAGCAGTTATTATTATTCTTTAATAAAGGGAATTTGTTAGTTCACATTTTGAATTTGAATAATTCAAATGATGCTTGTTGCTGAGATGTTTCTTATGATGTAGGTTTGTTTCAATTAGTGGTATCAAGTCAGAGCTCAGTGGCCTGAAGGCAGGAGCACTTACCTCATTTATTTATTGTTTTGAAAATGTCAAGCAGAAATGATGGCTGTTTAACTTCATGAGTGATACTTTTTCTTCCTTCCTGAAGCAATAAAATTTTCTAGTTGTAGGAATTCATAGGGGTGAATTTGATTTCCTTTGAATCCCTTTAAAAGAGAGAAGTCACCAGAATTTTTTATGCAGGCAGTTATTCTCTTATGACGGTTATAACTTTTTTAAAAGTGTAATATTCAAGTTAACATTATCTGGTTAGTCGGAAATGAATAGTGATGTATTATTAAAAGAAACTTAAGTGTTACTTTCTAGGTGAATGTATAACTAGTTAACTGCAAGCCATTGCTTATTTTCTTACTGCTGGAAAATGTAATGAAGATGCTTATTACCACTGATGAGGCTTTAAAAAGATCCACGTGGCTGAAATTTATGTCTCTGGGGTGGTTTACATAGATGCTCTTCTTTTGTTGAGCCTTGAGAAAGGCTATGCAGGAGGTAGTAAAGCTGTTTTCCAAGTATTAGAGCTTAGAACGTGGTCAGATAGCTCTTTACACAAGATGGCTATGAAATATAAAATTATTGTTTCAAAAGGAAAAGTGAATGACTTCAGTCACATAAAGGATTAGTACTAAATAAATAGTACTAATAATAGTACTCCTGGCTGAAAACTGCCCAGGAGTTTTTACTCCCTCAGCTAACTATAAATCAGCAAACAAAGGTCCCTTTTCATCCAAAGCTATGGGCAGCTCTTTGTTAATGCCATCGTTAAAACTGAATCATCTGTCTTGGAGAAATCTCAGCTTTGTAGCAAGAGGCTTAATAATTTTTCTGGTCTTACTTCCAACTCCAAGCTAGCCAGGCCATGGCTATTGCACAGTGATGGAGCAGACACTTAAAAGTGGAAAAAGGTGCAGCTGAATCCATGTGAGAGCTGTGGTTTTGTTGCTGAAGTTGTGCAGGGGCTGACATGGCTGTTTGTCCTCTGGGTGCTACGTGCTCTCTTAGGCAGAGAAAATCCAGCTGAAGCAAAGCTGGCGGAGGGTCCAGATTGCTTTCAGCCTAGAAGATGGTATGTTAGCCAGTTTTTTACTCCCAAAATAAGCATGAAAGAGAGTAATGATTGGCAATTAAACAATTTTTTCCTAACTGCATAGGTTTGAGAAAACATTTGACAGTTTCTGTAGCAATTTGCTCTGGCATATTTTAAAGTGTTAGGGTATGCCAATAAAAAAAATAATTAACAACACTGAGGCTTTAAATCAGGTTGCAACTTCCACATTTAAATAAGTCACTCAAATCTGTGTTTACTTTAACATAAACACTGGTGTCAAAAAAAAAAAAAAGCCTTTTACCCTTCCTATTTAATACTGCTCTTGACTCTATTGTAGAAAATCCTAGACAGACACAGCACGTTTGTCACATAGCTTAAAAATGGTGCTAGGAGATTCCTGTTTTGCTGATGGCACAATCCTCTTATATGGCAGCTCAACCAGTGTGAAAACAAAATGCGCACTACCCATAAAATAGGGGGAATGGGGAAGAGCAACAACTCTTACAGGTTAAAAAAGCATGACACAGGACATGTTTCTGTTTTCTTGCAGCATTGTGATTCTACAAGCTAAACATTGTGTCTTCCCCATCGTGTTTGATATTTTTTGATAGGCGCTTCTTCCATGAACTTGTCTGATCACTTTTGAACCTTTTACGTTTAGGGATCTAAAGCACGCAGGCAGTATGAGTCAAAAGCAATGACAAAGAGGAGCTGACACTCATGCTTTCCAAGTGACTTGTGAACAACAGGAGGTAGGCATAAGAAATAATGCCACTGACTGGCAACAATCAATCTGTGATGCTGTCTTCATTCTAGGATATGAATGAGTGAAAAATGGAAGCGTACCAAAAGAAAGGAGGTAATGCTTAGATCCATCAGAGATGAGACCTCAGAAATACAGGGTAATAGGTGAATTGGCTTATGTTTTTCCTTTGGAAAGGTTGGCTTGGGCAAAAGGTGGAATGTTACCTTTAATAATAGTCCTTCGCATTTCTAAGGGTATGTTTACTCTTCAAAATAGAGGGTACTGGATGCGATTTTAGGAAAAATACTTTCTTTTTCTACACCCCCCCATCCCCCAAACAAGGCAGCCTAGCAGAGGTGGGGATAGTAGGTACATAAAAGCTTCTGCTAGAAAGTGATGGTGCTTATTTTTAGCTTTTTTGAACTTCTTTTAAAAAGATGTAAGTTATAAATGTGGTTTTCAGAAAGTTAGAGAATATTTAAAACCACTATATACTGAATTAATTTCATGCTGAAGCGCAGAGGTACTGTGATGCTGCCTGTAGTGCAAACAGCTCATTCAATTTAAGAATCTTTAGGTATGTTTACAGATGTCTTGTTCATAGGATTTTCCCCCATAAACTCACAGCTGTGCAGACCTTATTATTGAAAAGTCTTTTCTGCACGTTTTCAGATAATTTTAAACAGCTAGCAACTATGTCCAAGTATTTCTGTTTGTGGAAGCTTATACAAGCAAAGCTCTTGCTGTTACCGCATGGTGAATCCTGTACAGGGCTTAAATGACAAAGGGGTTCAAGTCCTCTTGTGGTCACTGTCCCTGCAGCCCCCAGCGTTGCCTCGCAGTGACTGCAGAGGAGTTCCAGAGTGTTGAGTGGAGGCGTCTCCTCCTTGCTGTGCCAAGCCTGAGATGTACACATGTGCTGAAAACCCAAGCGCACTGCTAGTCTGGCCAAGAGATCAAGCCCAGATCTCCCGCTGGCTGGGCTGGCTGCCTTCCCTGGATTTGGTAAGGCTAGTAAGCCTTCCTCTCTCTAATGCCCCATTCATTTCAGTGGGCCCTCTGGGGGATGAGGAGTAAAAAGAACAATTAGACTTCATTAATGACTAAGAGACCTGCTGTCAGTGCTATTGCTTGCTGGATTAAAAAGCAAATTAATAAATACAATAGCAAGGCTGATGTGATCACCAAATGTATTCTACCCAGTTTATTTGACAAATACAGTTTGAAGTGTTTGTCTAGTTATTCTTCCTAAGCAGTTATTTAAGTCATACTGTATAGTGCCAAAATAAAGGCAAGATCACTCTTTGTTTCTCTGCTTTGTTGAAGCTACCAGACTGTGAGAGCTTATCAAAGCTGTGGGTGAAAAGAAGTGTTTGCTGGCTCTTTTTAGATGAATCCTAGAACAGAAAGCCCTGAAAAACAAGGTCTCTGAGAAGTATTTTGGTGTCTTCTCCTTCTGCTCTTTCTGCCTTACCCCATATCATTCCCTTGCTCCCATTTCTGACAGTTGTCCCCTCTTCCTGCAAGGAGAGGGCTCTGCCAGCATCCCAGCTAGCTGTGGCCTTTCTGGGAGGCCCATCACAGAGACCTGGATACCACAATAACCACCTCAAAGTGGTAGCATGAATTTAGCACTGTACCATGTGGGCTATCTGGCTTGAGTTTCTCATAGTTTGGGCATCCCCTGTAGACTTTGTGAGTGCCTCTGAACTAGCAAAGCATAGGTTAATGCAGTTAATAGGTTAATCACCAAAATTCTTTTTATCGGCACAAATTCATGGCTCTTGCTGAGGTTCTCCAAGCAAGTAAAAGTACTTGGCTATTCCTGATGAGGAACCTGCTTTGCTCTCCTTTGAGCATTTATTATATCAAACACAGGGAAAAGATGCTTACCTGAATAGTGGTTTTCTGAACAGTGTTTGAATCTAAGTGCTCTGAAGGCAAAATGATAAAGTTTGAAGAAGAAAATCCAGGTCAGCATATGTGTGCTGAATGCATTGCTATAGTAGATTTGGCAGTGACTTGTATGGTACAATAGACACTGTAAGCATAGACTATTCATCCAGTGCTGTTTCTGGATTTAAAAAAAAAAAAAGGAAAAAAGAAAAAAGAATGCTCTTGTAGTGCCATAAATAACTTCTACATCTTCACTTGGCTTTTCATACAGTTTGCTTTTTAAATTTTTTTTATTCAGATTGACAGTATTTAAAGGTGCATTTGAAACTGAGCCAAGCTATTTATGGTTTTGTTACTTTCTGATTTGTGGTCTTTGCAGATACTTGTTGATTTCTTCTCTGTGCTCCCAGTAATTTTGATTTATGCATAAAACTGCAATTAAATAATTATGCTAGTGCTCGCAGAGCTTGGCTTAGAGGAGAAGTACAAATATTAGCTCAATTTTATTTTTAAAGGCTTTCAGGATCATTTCTTCAAGTCTAACGTGTTAAAACCAGAATGTATCCATTGAAAGCAGAACAATAGTTTCTTCTAGCTACAAAAATGAGGCATTGATTTTGGTTGCCTTGCCTTTACCCTACAAATTTTACTTGTGGACTCCCTGAATGATTACTTATCAACTTGATGTATGATATTTCATTTCAGTGACATTGTTTTAAAATATGAATTCTTGTTTATGGCATATTTCATACTGACAGTAGTTTACGGAGACATCTGTAGATATTTGTCAGAAAAATATTGACATATGTAGGCGAAGTAGCTTTTGTCAGCATTCTTTGCTCCACTGGGTGTTATGCATTGTTCTGTTTCTAATTGCTCCTTGCTTATAAAATTGCATACTCTGCCATATCAGAAAGCATGATGCATTTCTGGAGTCTGTCAGTATGTGGTTGTTTCCCTGACAATAGGATTTTTCCTCTTCCTCTTTTTGCTGCGTTCTGGCAGGCTGTGTTGAAAAGGCTGAACTGGGGGTGAGAGGTTCTCCCCCACTCACATGTCCCTTTCTTTTTTCCTTGCCTCCTGTGAAGATTACCCTATCCCCTCTGGTGCGCTAAAAGCTAATGACAAGCCCTGATGCTGACAGAAGCAATGTGATCCCCAGACTGCAATGCCAGCTGCTTTGGAGTTGGGAAAAGATCCAAATGCTCAGAGCAGCCTGTTTTGCAACAACAGCAGTAGTATCGGATTGTTTCGGGGTCTGTATGCAGTGGAGGCTCCACTCTGTTACTGATTCCGTCTTAGATCTCTAGAGATGAGAGGGCCAACACGTCAATTCTCATTATCTCTCTAGCTTGTCAGCAGTTGCTTGAATGTGGCAGGTGGTCGTAAGATAACTGGACATGGATAAAATTAAGTTTTCCACATTTCAGTTTATCATTTGGAGCACCCAGAACTGCAGGTTGCTTATTCAAAACGCAGCCTTCTGCAGAGTCAGACTGGCTCTCTAATTCCTCCCAAATATGCATGGCGCTGGCATCCGGAGGCATGAAAGAGCATCCAAAGCGGGAGGGCATCAGGCTGACATGCTGTGCTCATATGTCACAGACAACTGTGGTGAGGGGTTAATAAGTTAATGGAAAGCTACCCAAGAAATAGCTGAGAATCAAGGGACTGTGTTCATTGAGATTGCTTGCATGATCTGAAATGTTCCCATGGTGGCACACAGGTTGAACTCCTAGATTGTCTAGTATCTATCATAGGCTAACAGGCAAGTGACCCTCTTAGTTGAGAATCAGGGAAAGGAAGGTTAGACACAACCATCTTTCACTATTACTGCTTATTGGTAGAAATTGGTTGTATTTTCAAATTGTATATATTGACTGGTTATTTACCATTTGGCTGTGCAGTTCAATCTATATCATGCTACTGTTACTATGAAATAATATTTTTGTGACTTTCTTTAAAGCATTTAACAGTTGTGGACATTGCTCTGTTTTGCAGAGAGGGGAAGTTGAGCAGAAGGAAGATAACTGACTTTTTTGAGGCCACACTGAAGCTGGAGGCAGAGTTAAGTTTCCTCACAAGCTGCAGTTCAGTGTACTGCCTGTTTTGGCTACATGGCCTCTCAGAAAGGAGACTTGCCAAGATGATAGAGGTGGTCTGGGAAATTAGAACTGCAAACGTCAAAATTAAAAAGGTTTGCCACTTTTCCCCAACCCCTAAAGAGAGGATCCCACCTGGCATACAGTGTGGTGGAAGATGGGGGGAAGGAGACCCCCTCCTCAACAAACAGCTCTCTCTTCCTGTCAGCAAAATTTCCATGCTAGTTTTTGTTTTCTCTGGAAACATTTGGGTTTCCAGGAGCCACTGGGTGACTTAAACCATTCTATGATTCTTGTCTTGGGTTGGAAGGGAGTTAGACATCATTGAGTTCCAACTCCCTGCCATGGGCAGGGACACCTAACACTAGACCAGGCTGCTCAAAGTCCCATCCAGCCTGGCCTTGAACGCTTCCAGGATGGGGCATCCACAACTACCCTGGGCAACCTGTTCCAGTGCCTCACCACCCTCACAGTAAAGAATTTCTTCCTAATATGTAATCTAAGTCTACCCTCTTTCAGTTTAAAACCATTACCCCTTGTCCTATCACTACACTGATAAAGAGTCCCTCCCTTTCTTTCCTGTAGGCACCCCCGTTAGGTACTGGAAGGCTGCTATATGGTCTCCCCACACCCTTCTCTTCTCCCAGCAGAACACCCCCAGCTCTCTCAGCCTGTCTTCATAAGAGAGCTGCTCCAGCCCTCTGATCATCTTCGTGGCCCTCCTCTGGACCTGTTCAACAGGTCCATGTCCTTCCTGTGCTGAGGACTCCAGAGCTGGACAAAGGACTCCAGGTGGGGTCTCACCAGAGCAGAGTAGAGGGATAGAATCACCTCCTTCAGCCATGCTTCTTTTGATGCAGCCAGGATGCGGTTGGCTTTCTGAGCTGCCAGTACACATTGCTGGCTCATGTTGAGCTTCTCATCCACCAAGATCTCCAAGTCCTTTCTCCTCAGGGCTGCTCTCAATCCATTCTCTGCCCAGCATGTATTTGTGCTTGGGATTGCGGCGACCCAGGTGCAGGACCTTGCATTTGGCCTGGTTGAACTTCATGAGGTTTGCATGGGCCCATCTCTCAAGCCTGGCCAGGGCCCTCTGGATGGCATCCCTTCCCTCCAGCGTGCTGACTGCACCACAGAGCTTGGTGTCATCAGCAAACTTGCTGAGGGTGAACTCTATCCCGCTGTCCATGTCTCCGACAAAGATGTTAAACAGCAGTGGACCCAGTACTGACACCTGAGGAACGCCACTCGTCACTGGTTTCCGCTTGGACATCGAGCCGTTAACCGCAACCCTTTGAGTGTGGCCATCTAGCCAGTTTCTTATCCACTGAGTAGTCCATCTGTCAAATCCATGTATCTCCAATTTAGAGACCAGGATGTCATGCGAGACAGTGTCAAATGCTTTGCATAAGTCTAGAGCACGCTTTGCATAAGATCACGATGTGTGTCCTCTGTGAAAGACTACCTGTATTCAGAAATCTGCAAGGTCTAATTAGGTCTTTATTTCTGGAATAAAAAATACTTGGTAGGGTTGTCAGGGTGGCAAGGTGATGACAAATTATGCTTTGTTACCTTGTGGTGACTCATGTCATGCCTATCATGTCATATTGCAATAGTGAAGAGCATAGAGAGGCATGCTGTACATCACTGACTTGCCCTGTGTGCTGAACTGGATGTGAGTTTATCTTTGACTTATTGGTGAAAACCAGAGGCAACAGGTATACAAACAGGGATTTCTGAATTCCAAGAGCCTGAGATTTTGGGGTTTGTGTGCCCATGAAACTGTCGCTTCCTTTGACTACCATATTTTTCCAAGAGATGACATCATTTTATAATACATTTTACTGCCAAGTGAAACGGTTGAGACTAATGAAATGATTGCATAATGCCATTGAAAACGTGCTGCAAATACTCGGAAGACATGCCAAAAAAATGAGCAGTCCATTGTGACTAACTCTTGGAGCAAGAGCATTGGTTATTTAAAAAGAAAAAAAAAGAAAAAAAGAAAACTGCACCAAAACAAAAAAACCAACCGTGTAGAACTTTCCTTTGAGTTATAAAAACATAAACACAAAAGAATATGGAATCTAAACATCTGAAAGATTAAGGGGGCTTTTGAAAGCTCTAAAACTCAAGCAGCCTGCAGGAGCATAGACTAATTGGAAAAGTGGTGATTGTAGCTCCACCGAGAAGAGTATATACAAGATTAGGTTTAAATCTATTATTTCTTAAAAACAAACGTGACTGCCATGGGATGGTTTTGAGGTGGAGAAGTGATTGTATCTTCCCCATCTTCAACCAGCTCAACTGCAAACACCACATTTAACTTGTTCAAGAGCTTCTGTTTCCTACCAGAACCTGCGTGCTTCTGTGAAGATTAATTTAGAACATATGTCAGCTTGTATTTGGAAGAGCCGTGGCACAGAGTGCTTCTGGAGCAAGACAGAAGGGCAGAACCCGTAAGAAAACGATAGCTGAAGTGCGTTTTGCTGTGCCACCTTGCAGTGCTGTGTGTTTTGGCTTGCTTTGTGAACAGACAAATATTGCCTCAGGCTTGTATTTGTCAAAATGGGTTGTATCCTCTAGCAGAGCTGTGGGAAAGTTTAAAGGAGTTCACAAAGTGTTTAAATGGATCAGGAAAGAGCAGATTGTTGTTAATTGGCTTCATCCACTCATCTGTCTGGTGGGAGCTGGGGAATAGCTGCACTTGCAGCTCATGGTTGCAGGTGGTTTCTGGTTCCCTGCTCTGGAGGAACAGAGCTGCTGCCAGCTCTTCTGAGCCAAGGAAAAGGAAAAAGATGTTGCACGGGGCAAGGAATGGCTCAGAGGCAGAAGAGTGGGGAAGAAGTCAAAGTTGCAAGAAAAATGGAAAAAAACAACTGACAAGCTATTTTGTATGTGGATGTTGCGTGTGGCTGCACGTTTATTTGGAGCGGTGTTTGATGTTGGTACAGGCATTTACAACGATCATTGGATTCAAAGATTTTGGAGGGGAGCTTGCCTCAATAGTTGCATTTATGCCTCTGGGCAAAGGCATATGTGCTTGGTTTGGTTCCTTCCTTTTAAAAGCCGTTCTTAGCCCCTATCAGTAAGCTTGCCTGACAAGATAAACAGATAGTAGGTGGAATGAATTTATGGATGGTTTACTGAGCAACTGAGGAGAATAACTAGTCATAAGATGATTAGTAATTATACTGGCTTTGCTGAAATAATTCCTTTCCAAGTAACTGCAGGCATAAATTGTTAGATTGAATCTTGTGATTCAGATAAGCACGGATTAGAGGAAGTTAATATTCTAGGGAAAAGATGGAACAACTGTATTAATATGGAAATCACAAAATTTCATGTGATCCACTTCACTGTATAGTGTAAGCCAGCAAATGTAGTTTTCATATGTTTTTAGAGGAAAATGACTGTAACAGATGCTGTGAGTTAACTCTGAGAAAGCTATGTGATCAATAGAGCTATGCAAGAGGATTGAGATGCTTAGGACGTGTGATTCTTTTCAACAATGATAACACATTTCTTCATCCTGTTTTGGTGTGATTGATCCAATGCAATACACACTAGCCAATAAAATATATAGCATGGCTAATGTGGGAATTCTAGCTGGAGTGAAATTACATAGCTCCATTAGTTTTTACTGGGGCTATGCCAACTTTCTGCACTCAAGCATTTGGCCAATAATCTTCTCAGAAAGAAAAAATGACTATTTTGTGAAGAAAAAACATATTCTGTACTATTTTTTTTTTCTTGAAAGGTGCTGCAAAATAACCATGGAAAATAGTCCAGCTATTTGTTGAAATATTCCAGCTAGTAGTTTGAAAAACTGTTTTGTTTGAAATTACATTATCGTTTACTTAAACTGATAAATGAGTCTTGGCAAGCGGAGACATTCAGGGCTGAGCTCAGACACATGCAAATAGTTCTTGTTTTCAGCAGAGCCACAACCGGCAAGGAAAGAACCGAGTGGTGTGCCCTGTGGTTAACACAAACCATTACTGGGATTGAACAGTCTTTTATGACCCTGTTAATCAGGAAAAATAAAAACATGGCCTAGGTATCATACTAACTTGACACTTAGAATGAGACACACCTAATTAGTACTAAAGTTGTGTGAGTATTTTGTGACATTACTCCTGGAATTGTCCTTTGCAGTGTTTGTAATTTCTCTATTGGCTTAGTGTACTTTTTGTTTTAAGAGCACTTTTAACTCTCTGCGCAAGGTCACTTTTCCTTTAAATATGTGAACAATAGCACTTATTGTCATCAGAAGGATTTATGTGCACAGTGAGAACAGACTTTGTAGGGTGTACAAGTTTACATTTTAGAGTCTTTCCCACACACACAAAGTGAAGTTTAACCAACTGAAAAAAATAATTTAATAAATCCCTAGTGCAGTGGAAAGTAGTAAAAGTTATCACTGTCTCCAAATGTAGTTACACTGTGAACTGATCTCAGAGAAAAACTCTAGGAAAAACATTGTCTGTACCAGAAAATCCCCTTTTGCCAACAGCATATGAGCCAGTTCTTAAACAATGTGTACTATTTGGGAAGAAGGCTCTGGGCCATTTCACCAGCGACTCTATGGGAATTTGGCCTACCTACAGAAAAATACCTAGAAAAATTGTTATCTCCCAGTGGTGCCCTGCCCAGGACAGGGATGTGGTGGGAGAGGCAGGGCCAGGGGCATCTCCTCTTCCTGGGGGTCCTGGCAGGGGTATCCCCCATCCTGCACCCTGCAGGGAGCCAGGGGAGTGCTGGCACCTTTTATGTGCTCCCCTTTCTTCTGATGGACTGGGACCGAAGAGCAGTCCTGAAAGCATGGCCCAGCAACGGCTTAGCAGAATTAACTCAAACAAGCTAGAGGTAACCTGTATTTCCACCTTTCTTCACACAGATCAAGGGGCAGTTTTGTCCCTTAAATGCAGGAGTTTCGAAGCAGCTGTTAACAGGCCCTGGAATTATCTATAACCCAATAATATTAACAGGTTTGAGAACCCCTCCTTTCAAAAACATGGAAAAAAAAATTGCCTTATGCAGCCACCTCTCAGAAATGAGTGTTGAACCACACTTACTATACAGAGCCAGATGAGAATTCGGTGAAAAGACGAGGTGCTCAGAAAGGAGGATCTCAGGGGGTGAAAAATAAAATCAACAGGCCTCAGAGTCATTAAATATGTATAGCTCTGTAGCAGTGAGGCAGTTTCTTGGCTCTGAGCTGGGAGTGGAAGTCTGGAGAAGATCAAGGAGCAATAAACAGCATCAGTTTATAAAGGACATATTCTGCCAGGCAGATTTGATCAAAACTTTAGATCAAATTATACAAGTAGGCGATGAAGTGCTTGCTCTATCTAGGAAAGGATGAAACTGCATTGTAACGAAGGGATAGTCTTGCAGAAGCTTCTTGCTGTAGCCTTTGGGTTGGTTTGTATGTGGGTATATATGACCCTGAGCTACGGGATGAACAGGGCTGAGTGGCAGCTTAGGGGAAGGAGTGGGGAAGAGCAATATGCAGGACTGGGAGGAGTATACAGGGATAAGGCTTTGTATAAGGGCTCAGCTGAGGAAAATAAAAGGTGATTCTTTACTGAGGCTATCAGACATGTATACTTGGGATCCTGACTGTGTTGTGTGCAAAGTCCTGACGTGGAGTAAAGGTGATTTCATAAAATGCCGTGTGCTGCTTAACACTTTTACTCTAAGAAGGCAGAGGTGAACTGCAGAGGTGGTTAAACTCAGCAGTGGAATTAATTTGCTCACGCTGCTTGGCAAATCAGAGAAATAATGTAAATGGGAGAAAGTTTCTAGAGACCTTAAAAACACACTCGAGAAATAAAATGAGATTCAAAGTGGAAAAATACAAGCTGGCACATTTTGAGGGGAAATAATTCAAAACACAGATATTCCATGAAAGAAGACCCTTGGAAAGCAGCAGTGCTGGATGGACCTGGAGGTGATCATGGGAGAGGGATCAATAAGAGTTTGGTGTGCAACAGGAAAGACAAGCCAGCGTCTCTGTCAGATTGCCTTCAGGACTCTGGATGACCCTACTATAAGCCAGACACTTTCCCCAAGATTAGCAAGGAGGTGTAATTTTAAAATAAGGATTTTACACATTTCAAAATATATTTGAGTGGGCTGTTGGTAGAAAAGTTTCTACTGGCTCTGTTAAAAACACTTTTTAAAATAAAAAGTTGCTTGGTTTTTTACTGTCAGCTTCTAGGTTGTAGAATCAGAACGTCAGGAATGGAAGAGTCAGCTTTTGCCCTAAAACTAGGCTAGTTGAGGCAACTGAAAATACAGAAGTCTTAAGGCAGCTCTTTGGTACTGTGCTTGGTGCCTGACAATCAAATCTTACCACACTTAATTAATTGGTGTGTCTGAGGAACTTTGTGGGTAAGGTCTTTAAAGTTCCAGTAACAATCCACTTGCAAACTAAGTAAAGAGCACTTTCTAAGTTTTTATTTTTATAAAAGATCTTACTTCTTTTGGAAAAATGTCTGGTCTACAGTGTGTGACTCTGAGGAAAGGGCCTCAGCTACGTTAAGTATAGCAAAAAAAAAAAGCAAATGCTAGTATTTTTGCGTCCAAATTGCCTGCCATGTGGTTAGTGTGAAACAGACATTAAAATAAAAGCATGAAGTAGTTAAAAACATCCGAAGCTTCTGCCTGAAAGACTTTTGTAATTTTAGAGCTGTAGCAATTCTAATTAGCAGAGTTGTCCTTCACAGAGAATATATCCAAGGGGCATGGCTGGAATCCAGCTGTAATTGCGAATGTTTCTTATATTCAGCAATCGCAACTGTTGCCATTGGGAAGCAGAGAATGCACTCACTGTTCAGGGAAGGATTACTTTCACGAACCCAGCCCTCTAATGAACAGTCACTATATAAGTAATTTTACTACGCAGTATTAAGCAAACCACGCACATGCATTTCCAAGGATCTTAACAGCAGGAGGCAGGGGTAGTGCTGACCTTCTCCTAGCTTCTCTGTGCAGAAAACAGTGCTCTGCCTCAGTGGTCCTCCAGATTCTAGTTAAGTTTATGAAGCAGGTCACATCATCATAGAACAGCAAATATCTGCACTTCATTCATAATTTTGATGGTATTTGGGGGCATTCCTAGTGTAGTTGATTTCCTTCTCAACATACTGGTATGATTGTTTCAAGTTTGAAGTTGGTGGTGATGAGGGCTTCTGTTCAGCAGCCCAAAGTCAAATATTTGCACCAGTAGCTGCATGTTGTTCTTTCTGCTGGGGTAGATAATCTGCACTTTCCCCCTGCCCCATTGCTTTCTCACAGGAAAGAATCTGTCTCCTGCCCGTGATCTGCTTCTGGAAATAAAGTGGTTCTGCCCGAGGAGGATAATTTCTCTGCATTTTTTCAGATTGTCACTTAGAACAGTTTCATCATGTTCCGAGAGCTTTTATGAGTGTGCATGCAGTTTGAGAGCATTTTTAGAGGAACGTTGTGCAAACATTAAAGTCAAGATATAAAACATCTTCAAGCTAGATTTTTAGGCAATAAACAAAAGTTCTTTTCCTTTTTTTGTGGGGTTAACATGACTTGAGGAGACAGGATAGGAAAGTCTGTTATCAGTGTGACCAATCATGTAAGTTTAAGTAACCAAACTGACAGCTCTGCAATACAGCAGGATGGAGGTTGCTGTGTTCTGAGGGAGGCGTTTCAACTGCTTTTACTTTGTACTTGTTGCTGAGAAGAAGGAAGTTGCCTTAAACTGTTGATGAAGCATAGTTTTGCCAGCCAATGTGCTGATCCTGCAAATAGGTTGCAACTTTATTTGTGGTAGTGAAGCTGTGGACACATATAACTGTTTGTGGAACTGGGCCATAACCACAGTGCAGGTACTGCAGCAATGTGTTTGCAAACTATCTCGAACTGTATTGTAGAAAGGGGTTTGTGAAAATCATGGTACAGGGCATCCAGAGCTCTCCTTTGGCATTTGTGCGTTTGGCACGTGCAGGTGTTGTAGCCACACTTCTGTTGTTAGAGCCCTGCAGCTCCTTCTGTTTTATACCTGCAGAGTTTACATCTCTGGTGTCTGCCTGGATGTTAAAAGGGCTTTGCCTTGGTACAGTCGGTGGACCCTAGTGCTACTAGATTTATGTGATTAGAAGAAGGGGATAAAGGCAAAACATTGCAGATTGGTACTTGTGGTCAAGCTTAGATCTGCAAGGCTCTTGAACAAAGAAGCTAATGATGATGGACTTGGTAAGTACTACATGGAAAATGTTGAAAGGGAGATTGACAATTCCCATAATCATGGGAATAATCTTTACACAAGGTAACTGAATTACTCAAATTAAAATCCTGCTAAGGCAAGTCCTGTAGGAGCGTCTCAAAATATGGAGGAAATACCTCATATTCAGGTTTATACTTCTAAAAAACTAAAAGAGAAAATCCCGTACTTCTCTGTTATCCTAAAACCTCAGTCTGTGTTTTCCTACTAGCATGTATTACAAGTGATTGGTTTTTGAGGCAAATGTTTTACATCTGTCTTGTAGGGCTGATGGTCTAAATGACGTGACATGGAAAAAGAATAATTCCATCTATTGACTCTGTGCAGCGTTTTATCAGACTCATTGGAACTGAATTCACCATCTGTGCCTTTTTGTCAGGGTCAGTAATGGCTTTTCCTAAGCATTTATTTGCTAGAGGGCTGTTTTCCCTGCAAGGTAAGTAACCTTAATACATGTGCCAATCTGCATTTTGAACAAAATTATGGGATAGTTGCTACATTTTTTAAAAGGCAGGTTTAATTTTTTTTTTCTAGTTCTGTCTTTGCAAAGAAGCTAAAAACCTAATTTTTTGAATGAGTGACTCTGACCATCTTTTCTTTGCTTCTGTTCTGTCTGAGAGAGATCATTCCCTTGTGCATTGTGAGGCTTTCTTAAATAGACTATGTTGAAGCCAGTAAACCAGAAATGTCACTTAACGAGTTATATTATGGGCTAGAGACACCTGTAATTGGAGCACCATGTCCCATGTTTACATCAGAAGTAAGTAGGATACAGCTCCGTTGTGGTGTACTAGAAAAGACAACTTCAGATTGTGTTGTGTATGAATTGAATTTACCCCTGCTTGAATTTTGCAGTCTTAAAAAAGGCAGCAGTTGCTTTTGGTCCCTATCAAAATAGCTCCCTCTGGCTAAGCAGTGGGGGTTAGCATTTAGCCCTGGATGTATGTATAGATGTTGCACTTTCTCCTTCACTGCCTCATTTTAAAATTCTTCTTACTTTAATCTCTTTGATGTACTTCTCCTCTCTTCCTTTTACCAATTTTGGGACAGTTCTGGATCTCCTTGAGGAGCAGGTGCTTCTGATGAACTTCAGGAAAAATAATCTCTGCGGTCATCTTCTTCCTCAGCTCCAGCCAGATCTGGCTGCTGCTTTTGCTCATTAGAGTGAGGATGCAAACAGCAGCAGATGCCTGTTGGTGGTAATTAGATAAAAGAAATGAGTACTGTGAATGCTGCAGTGAGAGGGGAGGTGCTTCCCAGACAGGCTGGAGAGGGATCATTCCAATTTTGAAGGGCTGTTATTACTTTCCATAGCCCCGCTTTTCTGACTGTTTTGCTAGTTAAGCAAATGCATCTCCTATTCTGTCTCTTTTTGACTTTTATATGTCCCTCATTCTCCTTTCTTTCTCTTTTCATTCCACATGGCTCTATTAGGTGTTAGCTGGTTATTGCACCCCTGTAGGGATACTTGGAAACACCGATGTCTTATGGCTTTCATTTCCCAGACTGTGGCCTCAGCTGCCTGGGGACACAGAGGAGTAAGTGACCTTTAATGCATCTTGGGCTGCGGTAAGCTGTGTTTCAGGGTGGTTCAGCTGCAAGCTTGTGGGCTGGCCCTGGCTTTTGAGACAGGTTGTCTTCTCCTGTGACCGGAGGAGGTGGGAGATTGCTGTACAGAGCAGAATGGGACAGAGGGACAAGGAGGAAAAGCTGTTGGTTAAAAAGCAGCAAAGGATGAGCAGCCTTACACTAGTTATTGTGCTGGGCTCAGAGAGGGCAGTGAGTCTGGGTATCTCCTCTTAACATCCTCAGCCGTAGAAAAGTTGTCCTTGGATGTGAAGGGGCTGTGGACAAGCGAGCCTGGGAAGGGGAAAGATGCAGTGACATCTTGCTTTTTAGGCCAGTGCTTTGACTGACCTGGTAGCCTGAAAATAGGCGGAGGTAGTTATAAATGGCAGGAAGACTGTTAGAGAAGGGCTGCAGGAAAGGGATGCCGTGAACACTGGGGAGCCTCAAAAGGATCCTCTTATGCTTTATCCAAGTTGACACCTAACCTGTTGGCAGGCTTCAACCATACTGTATTCCTGTCTCAGGATGAGATGTGAATAGGATGCTTTTGGATGCCTTTTAAGATCCCATCCTTTAATGTGTTTAAGATGCCTTTTTTTTTTTTTTAACAACAAGCTACAAGGTAGTGCTCTGTTGTGTATAACACTCACAGTTCTTTGAAAACCGTGAATACGGTGCAAACTCCTTTTATGTTTAGCAGGAGTGCGCTAAGTTCAATGCAGCCAGCTGGCTTTGTGTTTTGCTATTACTTTGTGAGGTTCTTAGTTGTCAAGTGGACTTTATCAGCAGCTATGTGTGATTGCAGTGTTTCATTCCAGGCAGGTGTGGCAAGCTCTCCTAATAAACATTTTTGCATGGTGTTCAATCTAGGCTTTTCCTCTTGTGCTCTTGCTGTAGGGTTTGGAAACTCCTCTTCTACGTGACCGGTTTCGTATTCCAGTTTGCCTGTTACAAACTGCCTGACTGCTCGGTGGAGCACTCCCCTTGCTTTTGTGCTGGTACCCAGGACCATGCCCAGCCAACACAGCTCACCTCAGACCTTTTCACTATAGACCAGGAGCCGGTGTGTCCCATGATGGCAAGTGCAGCTTAGTTGAAGGTATGCGCAGCGCTTCAGAGAAGAGCATGGGAGCTCTGGGCACTGAGAGGGTATTTCAGCCCCGGTTTTAATGGCTGCCTTGCTCAGAAGGCTTGGTGGTAAGTGGAAATCAACTGTACCACAGAGTAGCTAGAAGGAAATACAGATACTTATTTATGAAGTTTAAAGGGGACAACACTTTTACAAAGGCAGGGATAAACAGAAATTAAAAAGTTGGCACAACAATCCTGTTATCTACCTTTCTGTCTGTTTAGGTTAGCTCCACAGGTTCCTCTCTCCTCGCAGCATGTTCAGGGCTTCCTGATGGAGGCTTTTATGTTCTTTATTTTCATCCAGTTATTGTGGTTGGAGAAGATGATCTGGGGGGTCTTTGCTCCTTTCTAGGCTTCCAACCCAGCTGTGGGTTGGTTTTATTTTCATATGCAAAACCTTCCCTCGGGAATTTCTTAATCCTTACTTTGATTGGGAAGATATTTTCGTGTCCCTCACAGTAGATAATTGACTGTCCTTTTTTGCTTTGGGATATTGTGAAGTCCCTTGGATGTGTCTGGATGAGATAAGAAACTTCCCAGGTAGTTAAATTGAGTCCGTTCAGGGTTTAGCCAAGCAGAAGGGCCCTTCTTAGCAAGTGAAGCAGAATGACAATAACTCTTTCTTTCCAGGCTATATGGTCACCAACTCTGAGAGCAGATCGTTTTTGCATTATGAATCCTGTGGCCCCTATAAGCACTTAACTTGCTAGTGACATTTTAGGCAGTTATGTAACTGGGCTGAACACGGGCAGCTTGCTTTGGGCTCTTATTTGAGGAAAAAAAAGTACAAATCGGTATCTTGTGAGCCACAGCTCTCAGAAGATCAGTTACATCTTTCAAGGAGACTTAATTTAGAAATTTGATCTGTCTGATGTATTTGATGTAAAGTTCAGTAAATAAAGATGCTAAGTAGGGTAGCATATCATTTTACAGTGATGGTAATAAACTGATCCAGTGAATTCTTTCTGCATGTCTAATGCCATACTTTGTTTGCAGTACCCTGCCCTCACATTATTTTCTTACTTTTCACAATAAGCCATGAAGTGCTAGTTATGACAGAGGAGTTGGAGTTGGCTTAGGGGAATGTTTTAGTGCATCCGTGGCTGTATCCTTGACTGTCTCTCCTGATGTTGTAATTTGAAAGCAGATGACAGTTGCAGATCAAACATATGACATAGCGTATGATTCACGTGGGAATGGAAGAGGAACCTCTGAGAAATACACTCTTGCTTCAGAGAGAAACATCAACATGTACAGTTGAGTATGTCACTTAATGAGCTTCCTCAGTCTGCAGGTCAGACCTGACATTAACCAAAGTGACTTGGAATATTTTTGGTCAAATGGCTTAAAAGGTCATACATAAATTGAGTTTTGTGGTTGCAGATGACTTTCTAATGGATTACAAGCTTTATCATGAAAGCATCGGGTGCAATCAGTTTATACTTACGAGGGGCTCTAACTAAGACTGATTAGGTGAAATTAAAAAAAGCAGAAAGCCCGGTTGAATTTCTCTTAGGGTTCACAGGGCTTAATTTCTTCTTAGACA
Organism: Limosa lapponica baueri; assembly: GCA_002844005.1. Classification (NCBI taxonomy): domain Eukaryota; kingdom Metazoa; phylum Chordata; class Aves; order Charadriiformes; family Scolopacidae; genus Limosa; species Limosa lapponica. The sequence goes on from KZ505656.1 coordinate 158,322, forward strand.
CTGAGACCCCTTCAGTTTGGGGATTATCTCCCAAGCAAAATAATCACATTCCATCTAGGGGCATCTGAAACTAAACTGGATGAAGTACTGGAAAAAAACCTGTCAAGAGCAATTCAGCACTAATAGTAAAAGGGACTGAACAACCTCAGACTGTTTGAAAAGGCCATGTTTACCATGTCAGCAGAGACTACACTGCAAAGTTTAGCATATCATAATTATTTTGCTGCTAGTGTACAAAAATACTGCAGTGCCTCAGAGATCTCCTGATAAAAGCTGATATGGCTGTGCTATATTTGTCCCTTGAACCTTGTATTAATGTAGTGGGAGACCATTTTCACCCTGTATTTTTACCTTCTGTCTACCTCAGGATTGGGATATTATAGCCAGTTATACAGCTGACGAGGACATGGGGGCTTGTTTTCATTGATCAGAAAACAAGACTTTCTTTTTCATGTTTGAAACCCATTTTAATCAGGATACGCATGAACCTCTTCCTTCTCGCCACTTACAGAATTAAGGGAAAAGAAGCTTTCAGACAGATGAACGCAGTGTTAGTGTAGGAAAGGATGTGGAAAAAAATTCTCTGGAAGGGCTGCAGAACCTGGTTAATGGTCATAAACGTGTTACATGTGTGTTAATCCCACAGACGCTGCTGGCTGGTTAGCTGCTCGTGTCTTTGGAACTGGGTGTTTGTGGAGGGAGTGACTGTGGTGGATTTGCAGGCAGTTTCTTTATGAAAGCTCATTCATGGGAATGTGGCTGCTCTTGAGGACCCAGTTGATGTATTCTCATGGAGTAAGGAATTAATGTAGCCCCAGCTTGAGTGGAGAACTGTGTTCTTGAAAGTCAAACCTGAATCTGGTTCCCTTTGAAGCTCTTTCAAATTCATATTTTCAGATTCTAGGGTTGTCAGTCTTTGTTCTGTAACCTTATTTGAGCCTTTAGGTCCTCTTGGGTTGGCAGACTATATAAAAGCACAGATGTTCGCTCAGTGTTTATTCTGCAGTTGCTGAAATAATTGCACAATCTATGTATTTCATGTATTTATTCAAATACGACATTTTTATTTACTATTTACTGTTCCTGGAGCATTTAGATTTAAATTAAAATTGCTTCATAATTGGTTTGCATTACTAGGTAATGATGAAGTGTGGGAATAGCTATATTTCAATCTAGAGGATATTTAGGTAATGTTGTTTTAAAAGTAAACAATTTCTTGTCTCTCACTTTTTGAAACAAAAGAGCTAATTCATGTTCATTTGAAAGTGATTTTCATTTGTTATGGTAGGTCATGCTGAATAGTGTGTGACAGTCTGACTCAAGTTTTTATAAATTATGTCCATATGGTTGGCTTGTTTTGAAAAGCAGTTTGAAAAATAGTATGGACCAAAGCTTAAGTCTCTACTGCTCTTTTTTCCTTCTTACTGTATAGAGGAGAGGGCTTGTTTTTAGAATGCATTAAATTAATTGTTATTTAGAATCAAAAGTGCAAAGGGTTGCGGGTTGTTTATACATTGTAATTTTTTTGTTGTTTATTTCTTGTGAGTGGTACGGAGAAGTGTGAACCACCCATAGAAAGCAGGCTGTTTCTGTAGAGGCTGATCATGGCTGGTGAGCCTGCATTAAGAAACCCATTCAATTTTAGAGAATAATTATAGGGTACCCGGTAAATGTTCCAGTCTTCCCACATGGAGTACTCGTAGGTCTGGAAGAGTTTGGGATAGTAAATGAGAAGATTAATTAGGCAGAAGATACAATGAAACTGTAAGAAAATTATGAAGAAAAAAGCAATCAAATCTTTCCAATAAGCTTTTCAAACTCAATAGACATCTGGTTTTGACTCAACAAACCACTGTCATCATAAAACTGAGAAGTTGCAAAGCTGCCTGGGGCACAGGGTAGGGAAGATGGTTGTCAGTCTTTGGGTCAACATCTTTAGAAGAAAAATAACTTTTTGCCTTGGTAGATGTTCTTGGGAGAAAGCTCCCATCTGTGACAAAATACAGGGAATGTTTTTTGTTTTGGTGTCACCGTCCCCCTCCCAAGTTTATTTAAAAGAGATGAAAATTCGAACACCATATATTTTCAGTAGCCCAAGAACCAGGCTGTTCAGTGTTTGGTCATCAAGGATTGAAAAACTTTATCTGTGAAAATCTGAGCGAATCTGCCAAGCAAGCGTTCAGCGAAAATGTTTAATTTTCAGATTCTTTGAAATTAGCTACTTCATAGTGGATGCTTAGTAGATATAGTACATTTCCAGCCATATCTAGGCATGAGCATGAAATAGCGTGTAAGAACCTGAGGAGTGCTGTAGCTGCCAGAGAGAGTTGTTGGGAGAGGATCCTTCAGTGGCAGCTGTAAGCAGCAGGCTTTGAAGAAATGCTGTCAGGCTCTTGGGCCTGGGAAGCGCCAGCCCTGCCTTCCTAGGGCAGAGAGAAGGTCTGGACCCTTGGCATGCTGGTACATAGAGTAAGGGTCTTAACAAACCTAACTGCTTTGTGCTTTACTTTAGGGATGAAATGTGGAGCTGTCTAGCATGTTTCTGTTGCACTGGCATATAACCCTGAAAAGCAGGTTTTAAAATTTATTTTCAGTTTTCTTTTAAAAAATTAAGTAGTAGAGTGCAGCAGATGTACAGAAGAATACAGATATGCAGAAAGAATACAGTGGCACCAGAGCTTCCGATAGGCAAATATGTTTGCCACTCTGACCTTCATTTACAGGATTCATTTATCACATTAGTGGGGGGGCTGGATTCAGGTCACCTTCTGGGATCCTTCAGACATTCATCTTACTGTAGGTAGTGCAAGCCATATCAAATGATTCTAGATTACAGGTCCCATAATAATTGCTCATAATCTGCATATGGTGTGAAACTCAAGATGCCTTTCTGAGCTGACAAGCAGTGGAGGAGAAAACAAATCACAGTAGGAAACAAAGGTTGAAGAGAGTCAGCAAGCACAGCCTGCAGATCTGTCCAGATTACTCCTCTGTTGGTTCACATGTCGATTTGACCTGTTTTCAGGCTGGATCACAGCAGAGCATGTGGAGAACTTGTGGCTATTTTTCAGCTGTGGTGGTGGCCATCTCCTACTGTGGAAAAAAGAGACAACACAGAAATTAGCAGTGATCTTATAACGATGAGACAGTTATAAAGATTGACAGACTTTCCGTCACCTTATGTCCCATCTTACATGTTCCAGCTTGTCCATCCGTTACCTTGTATTAACAGGGCAAGATCCAGGGTCTGTTGGGCTGGGCTGTGGGGAAATGGAAATCTGTATTTATTATGACCTGAAAGATAGAGGCAAACTCCAATAAAACCTGCAACTTAATATGATAACAGCGGTGGAAAACAATTCCACTTTAATTACAAACTAAAGAAACATCCTTATTCCTGGTTTTTGAATAATGTAAAACAACTCCCAAATTTTCTGTGACTTTAAATACTGAAATGAGGATCTATTCGGTGGAAGCTTTCACAAATGTGACACAATGTGGAAACTCGGAATATTTTATGCCTATAATAAGGTTGGTTCATTTTATATGGAAAAAATATTCACTGCTTCTGCAGTGACAATTTATATTCTTGCAAGACTGATGTCTGGATGAAGAGTCACAGTTTTGCTTGCAAGTGGAAGTGGGGGCTTAAACTGCTGGACCATCTTCTTTGTATTAGTTTCTTTTTAATACCCCCTGTAGTGATTTAGACACAATGTAGATCTAACAAGCACTTCATTAAGAATTTGGAGTCTAATCCATTAAGAGTATCTTATAAGGCTTCCACTATATTTATGGTATTTTCTGTATGTAACAAGCACAGGGGAACAAGCAAGTACTGATGTGGTCTTTTGGCCATTCAGTTGTATCCCCTCCCTGCAATGAGACTTTTTATCTTAGGGGAACACTTGTCAGTCAAGGCTTGAGGCTTCGGGGTAAATGGGTCTTGTTCTTGCTCCATCTCATATCTCCCTGGAAAACAGGCAGGGCTTGGGAGTTTGTGCTCCTTGTATGCCTCTCCCTCTCCTGTGGCTCAGCTGAGGAGCTGAAGGTAGAGGTTGCTGGAGGGCTGGCTAACTTTATTACTAGTAAGGGTGATGGATAGATTAATGCCAATTTTAGTCCTTGAAAGGAGGGGTGTGCCTCTTGTGAGCAAGTCATCATTGTGCTGGTTTGAGGTAGTGCAACTAGGCTGTCTCCTGTAGTGCATTTGCTACGATTTTAAAGGATGTTCTTTTCCTTCTAAGACAAATTTATCCAGAAAAACTTATTTGAAGAAGAGGGACCCAAACTGCCTTTGCAGAAATGACTCACTAACCATTTTAAAGCCTAATGCTCTGTGCTGTCTCTTGACAACTGGATTTAGTATTAACGGAGAGAGAAAAGATGGTCTCTAATTTACTGCATTTTCAGCTGAGACTGAGGAGTAATGGGGAGCTGATTTACAGTGGTGAGTTGTGCTGAGAAATCTTGTGCTCTGTGGAAGATAACCCTCTGTGTGCAGAGAAGGCGCTGTGTGACTAGTGCTTCTTCGAGGGAGCAGCTGTAAATGGGGATGGCTTGCTGGGCTCATTCCTACTGTGATGCAGTCCTTGAGACAATTTATAAAAATTTATGAAAAATGAACTGTTGTGTCAAATGAAACTGGGAGGTGGGGGGAGGTCGGAGTAAATGGCTAATTAAAATTATAGTTTTTAAAAGCTGGTTTCAGGGAAAATGAACCCCCTTAAACTGGACTAAACATTTTTTTAGTAAAAAGTTGTATTATAGTGGGGAAGAATATAAATTGAACATTTGTAGATGTCCATTGAGCTTCCTCAATTCCTAATTCTCTAAGATTGGTCTACTAGGAAGACTTCTTAAACATGCTGGCTTTTGGGTAGGTTGGATATGGACCTTTTGGAGTGAGCCCAGAGGAGGGCCACGAAGATGATCTGAGGGCTGGAGCACCTCTCCCATGAAGAGAGGCTGAGAGAGCTAGGGGTGTTCAGCCTGGAAAAGGCTCTGGGGAGACCTTACAGCAGCCTTCCAGTACCTAAAGGGGGCCTACAGGAGAGATGGGGAGGACTCTTTGTCAGGGAGTGTAGGGATAGGACGAGGGGTAACAGTTTTAAACTGAAAGAGGTGAGACTCAGATTAGATAATAGGAAGACGTTCTTTACTGTGAGGGTGGTGAGACACTGGAACAGGTTGCCCAGAGAAGTTGTGGATGCCCCTTCCCTGGTGGTGTTCAAGGCCAGGCTGGATGGGGCTTTGAGCAGTCTGGTCTAGTGGGAGGTGTCCCTGCCCAGGGCAGGGGGGGTTGCAACACGATGGTCTGTAAGGTCCCTTCCAACTCTAACCATTCTATGATTCTTTGATCTTTCAAATAAGAGAAATGGGAAGATAGAAGAAAGAGTAATAAATTAGTGGTGCAAATATATTAATCAGCCTCAGTAAAGATGGCATGAAAGGTATCATTAAACTGACTCTGGTGAGTAAAACCCTACTGTTTAAGGGTTTGATTAGTCCCAATGCGTCTTTCAAAATCTGGCAGTCTTACGAGCACTGAGGCTGGATTTTTCTCTAGTTTCTGGTGTTTACACGCAGGTGTTGCTGCCGTTGGGTGCACAAAGACTGTTGGGATACCTGCTGTCACTGCAGGACCTGGCTGTTGTTCAACAAGGCCCTCAGTGTATGGCTAAATTTCAGATGCCAAAACTGTCATTTGGAAAAGGGATTTTTTTTTTGTGTGTGCCTGTGTTTTAAGGTGAGCAGCAAGTGCTCAGGTTTTGTTATTAAGACCGTGAAACAGAAATTAAAACCAGACTCTTCTCTTTCGCTGATAATTCAGTTATGAGCAGGAAAAGCAAAGATGAGACTGGTTCAGAGAATCTACTGACTTCTGTCCTTATAAACATGCAAGGCCATGGTGTAACCTCTCTATACAAAGTAATGGTCGAAACATCTGTTAGTATGGTTAAGAGTCGAATGTGATGGGAACATTTTTGAGCTGTGATTGTGTGCTGGAAGTTTCCGTCAGGATGTGGATAAAGGCAAACCTTTCTTGAAATAAGTGTTACTTTAATTCAAAAGTGTTGTCTGCTGAAGATGCTACCACCAGCAAAATGCTTTTCTCTCAAATAACTGTTTTCCTTTAATGTTAGAGTATCTCCTTTCTGTTGTGGTTTTTTTTTTTTCTTTCTCTAGCTGTGCAGTGCATTGCACAGATGGCCTAGCATAAGGCAGAAGGAAAATAAGGATGATGCTTTCTGATGGATTTATTTGTATACAAGTCCCAATGGACCCAAGTATTAAATAGCTTCAGTTTTTTTTAAGTAGTCATGAGTATACAGAAGACTGGGCACACGTCACTAAAGCCAGATTATTTTTTTTTTAGTAGATAAAGTGGATTTTAGTCTTAAAGTGGATTTTTAGTAGAAGCCTGTAACTGACTGAACTTAAGTTTCTAAAAAGTGTAACATACTGGGGGAGAAAAGGAAATGTTGGTTGAGTAAGGAATAATATTTAAAAAGAAGTCTTGAAGCTGCTGTTGAGCCTAGCAGATACAAATTGCCTCGACCTATTACTTTTTACAGAAGTGTTTGAACAGATGATATGGAGTACTATTGGCTATAAAACCTGCCTCTCTGTCTTGTGAGCAAGTGATGAAAGTTGATGTACCAGAACCCTGGTGCTTCTCCAGTAATCCTCCATTATAAGCTTTGACTGTCTGCTAAACGTCAGGAGGAATGGACTGGTCAGAAGGAGGTTAAAGAGCTCACCTCACATTAACATAGGTTATTACAGTTTAATTTTTCACTTCTTTTTTGTTTCCGTTGGTGTCAACTGCTCAGCTATCAAAGGGAGCGAAGGAGGTATCTTCCTCTCCAGTTGCTTGCAGCTCCATTTAAAATGCAATGACTGTTCATATGCTTTCTAATGCAAAAATGTCGTGGCCGAAAACTTAGCTGAAAGCAGTATGTTTGCATGCAAAATACTGGAGATGGGCTCTGAACCTTTAAATAGAAAGGGCTAGTCAATATTTTTGGTATTCCTTAAGGTCAATGAATTACCTCTGTCAGTGAGTGACAGTGGTTGAGATGCTGTGGAGTTGCAGCTACAGGGAGGAACGGCATGTGTTAGGAAAGTGTGGCTTCCTTGAGGTTGCAATTTGGACATTTTAACTTCCTCCTTCAGCTACTGGAGGGGAGGGATGAAATGACCCGTCTTTTCCTTGTTCTTACTTATCGACCTTGGAGACTCCATCCATAGTCATTTATTGTGTACTTGGGTTATTTCTAGCTCGTACAGTTACGTAAATGCTTGTGCTGGAAGAGTGCCGGGGGGTGGGAATATGTTGCTAGAAGGCTGGCGGCAAAGCAGAGGTCCTCTCTTTCTCCCCCTCCTGACAGCAGTGCCAGCTTCGCTGGGAGTCGGTTTAGGGTCCTAGAGTTTGGGAAAAGGTGCAGCTCTTCCTGCTCTTACTACTTTTCTTTTGCAGTGTTTCCTGTGTCTCCGCTCACCTACCACCCGGTGTTCTTGCAAGCCATGGGCTGACGTTGATGTTGGTTATTTTTTTATTTCTGTGTGTCACGTCCTCCCCCAGTGTTGCTGGATCCTGCTGGATCTGAATTGTAGACATCCCAATTTTACTCTATTGACAAGGTGACTGGACGTACCAGAGATACCAGCAGCCTCTGGAAGAATCCCAGCATTCATTAAAATTTGGAACTTGCCTGTCTTTTACCCACCAAGATTATTAACTCATGTTCTGTAGAGATTCTGCTAAAATAAACAAAAAAATTTGGGCTTGCTAAAGGAAGTTTCCCAGGCATAGGTAACTGAGAAAGTGGGTTTTTTGTATACGTAAGGAATGCTTCTGTTCAAGGGCAACTCTTTTGAACACATCCTTTCTTTGTAGTTCACTTTGTGTACTTTGTGTATTTTTCAGTGTGAGACATATTTACAGTTTAATCGCCAACTGGTGCTTGACAGTGAAAGTTACTGTAATTGAAATTACCTATCAGTAACTTAAAGAAGACATTGCAGACTTGTTTTTCTGGGCATCTTTGTGAACTGAAGCATGAAAGCATAATCTAGTGGTGTCTAAATATAGAACATAATTTCTTCAGAACTGCAAATATTGATATCCTCTAGAGACATGTTTGGTTATTGTCAAGTTGTTCTATGTGTGTATGAGCATGTAGGCAACTTGATTTCTGTATAGCATCTACAGTATTCTCTCATATCCTTCTACTTGAAGACAGAGGTATATACAGAGGAAACTGGAGAAATGGTACAGAGATTTTGGTCTTCTGGTTGCAGAAAAGCAGTCTGGTTTGGGACAGGGAGAATGATAAAACTTCCTGAAAAATCAACAGAGCAGGTAATGTAGTATGCTATGTGTGGGAAATTAATTAAATGCTTGGAACACAGAAAGGGAAGTTTTAAATGCCTGGTGACTCCCAGGCGGAATGGAATTGGTCCCACAGGTTTGCAAGTGGATCAACATCTTTGGGTATCGAGTCAAATGGCCTGCAGGCCATTGAAGGAGGAAAAACAGTTGTAAAGGATGTGCTAGCCTTTACTTACAAATATATGCAAGAAAGTGCATTCTATTCAAGCTTTAATTTTAAGAGATACTAATAAAAATGAATTATATATGTAAATATTTCTATCCATAACTAAACCTTCTTTATATTGTGTGTATATTTCCACGAGTGCATCTTGCTTACTGGTAAGTATGGTTTGTTTGCATGTACATCTTATGGTGTTTAAAATCACAGCAACATAGGATTAAAAAAACACAAACACCTGAGATGTGATTTGCTACATAAATAATGCTTTTGTCCCAGTAAGTATTTTTTTCCAGTCTAAAAGGGTTGTTTGTTTTAATAGAGCATCTCAATTCAGAATGATTGTTTTGCACCACTAAGGTGTAAGTATGCTCAAACCTTGGCTAGTAATTAGCTTTTCTTATTAACAGATAGGAAGCTTGCCTGGGGACCTGAGATACTAAATTGACATAATTGCCTTGTGTTATGGAGATGGATCTTTGTTTTTCCACAGACTTACCTTTAATGTTGTTGAAAATACATTATTGATCCATTTCCAAAGACAGAACAGTAGAAAGAGCAAAGAAATCAGACATTATGGGGCTCTACAACCAGATAATAAAAGGCTCAGGTCAAAGAGTTTGAACTCTAAATACTGTTAATTTTCATTGAGTGACTACCAGGGTCATGATGTGGGATGGTGGCAGGGAAAGAGGAAGAAAGAATAAGATATAACGTAGAGGTGCAGTGATGTATGTTTGTATTTGGTGTAGGCAGTTGAAGTGAACAGGGCTATAAAGCTACAGTATATGTGGCCAGTATGTTTTACTGAGAGACGCCAAGCAGAGCTCCAGTGCAGAAGACTGTGAAATGATTAAAATTCTCACATGGTGGTTAATACGCTTATCATCAATATCCTTATTTGAGCTTCATGACTGTTAATCACAGGAGGCTGCGTCGTGATTAAGCCCACTGCATTGGTTGTGAATAGCTCTCCTGCTGGAGCGGGAGGAGACAAAAAGACATGAAGGGATAGCTGGCTGAAAAACATAGCTGGCAGAGGGCTGAGGTGACGAAGAGTCAAACTCTTGGTTAATCTAAGCAAGCACAGTATTAGATTGTAGTCCTGGAAAAAGTCAAGTAGATTCTTAGCATGGCTGAGTGCCAGCCTGTTTCTTCTCTCCTTGCTTCAAAAACCATGGTGAAGTTCGAAACATGAGTGAAATGTTAAGACCTGTGAATTAAATCTCATTCCGCCAGCCCCTATATAGCTGATATTTCCCGTCTGGAATCAGAATGAATGGGTGAATGGTTATTAATATGTAATGAGATCTTACAGAAACAATAGCATTGCACGCAAAGGAAAAGAGGGATTTAGAGAAAGGAGTCATTCATGCGAAAGTTAGGCTTGCCACGCTGGCATGTTGGTGATAATACGACAGGCATGGTCCTGAAGGCTTGTGCCAATGTTTTAAAAGATGGAAAAGCAGGATGCTTAGACTATGAAAGCAGGTGCCCTCCTGACATTATGCTGTATCAATTCTCTTGTTCCACTTCCCTGCCTTTTACCATGTTTTCTCGTTCCACTGTAAACTGCTGGGGGCAGGGGTCATGTCTTTTATTTGTCTGTAAAGTGCTGCTGCTCATGAGGATTTTATTTTGTTGATTGCTGGAGGAATAAGAGCATTAATAACAGGGACCTGCATGCAAAATTCTTTAAGTCTCAGCAAAGATGGATTTTTCCCAATCTGTGTGGGAGCCTGTAACCCCTGGATTTCTAAAAACTAAATGCTAAAGAAAGGGTGAGTCTGTATTCAGACCAAGCCTTGTGCTGCTGACTATCCAGTGTCTTGGCCGGATGGGTGTTGAGTCTGACCTTGTGCTGTGTCACGCCGTCAGAGCAACCCTATTAGAACTCATGTCCCTCCTGGGTCCAGGGAAATGCTGGAAAACCTCCTCCCTCTGTGGAACATCACTTGTTCAGTGATGACACAGTGTTCAGTGCACACTCTATGTTGTACCGTACTATTTATTGAACAGCTCCACGACATTGGCTTGATGACCAAGGAATTTAGAGGCTGGTCATTTCTGATGGAGCTCACCCTCACTGTAGTAACATGTACCCATGTACCTTGCACTCTAGTGCACAAACAACAATACATTGTAGCTTGGCTTATTGGAAGATGGAGGATGATTTTTTTTTTAATACAGTTTAACACATTTTTTCCAAGCTTTTATCACCTAGGGTCTGTACTGTGATGGAACCTCAACATGTTGTGCCCAGTCTTAAAATAATACTGTCTCTGAGTAGCAGATGAAGCATATCAAAATGGTTAAGCATCCATAAAAACAATAAACAAGAAAATTTAAAATGTACATCATTTAAGAACAAATAGTAGGCTATCAGTATAGGTATTTCCAGGTCAGTATTTGCACATAGCGGCAAAAAATGTATCTGAGAACTCTGGGTTTTCAAGTCAGGGTGACAACAGGAAATGCAGCAGCTGTAGGACGGAGGCCATGACAAGACAGGAAGTTCTGTTCTGGGCCTGCCCTTACTGTTGGTTTGGAGAGGTCCAAAGATGGTGTTTTGTCACAAAACTGAAATGTTTGAGGCCCCCGACCACCACCTGTGGAGGCATTCATAATGAGTCACAAAGGCAAATTAAATTTTTAGATGTTAATCTTGGGATATAAAAGGCATAGACTTACTTCTTAGTTTGCCAGTCTTGCTCAGATGATTTTGCCATGCAAGGTTTTCTGGTGCTGTTTCACCATCAGCATTGCACAGCATCTGGGCTATTTGCAGACTGTGTTAAATTTGTTTCCCAAACAACTTTTGCTGATCCATTGTGGACACAAATAGCCAACTAATATATACCTAGGAGAATATGTTAATGGTACTCTTAATTGCCTCTTGCAATATATTGCTGCATTACTTGTGCGATATCTTTTTTTCCAGCACATTTTTAGGTGTCCATCCTGTTTGCAAGGTGACATTTCCCTTGCACATCTGAACCATATGTGTGTGAGAGAGGGCACTGGAGGCTGAGGTATGAGACGCAGGTAGACAGGAGCTCTAATATGCCCAAATAGAAAGGGTAGAAAACAGGCATATGTGCTCATTAAAAAATAAATTAATTAAAAAATATTCTTTTGATACAGCTCTCAGATTTCAGCTGCCCTGCCCTCTGTCCCTCGACGTGTTACCTTTCAAGTTTGCTTGAGCTTCCAAGGTCATTTCTACTTCTAAGATCAAAAGGCTTTTCACAGTTTCACAGGTGAAGCTATGGTGGATTTCAGGTATTTTGGAAAAGCTTTATGGAAAGGCATTTCAAGAGCTGGATCTTAAATATAACTGAACAAAACAGATATGTAGGTGGCAGGTTGGTTCTTCAATGTGTTAATGTGCGTGTCTCACACCCAAACCAGCAAGTGAAACAGATTCAAGAATTAAAATGCACAATGTATACTCAGAAACGGAGGAAATACAGATGCGTAACTGTGTAATGAGGACTGCTTCTTGTAAACGGTGTGGCATGAGGGCAAAGATGCTAATTAGGCATGCAAATTGAATTTCCAAGGATTTCAGAGCAGGGAAGGTATCTGAAAGCAAGCCTTGATTTTCTAGAGGATAGCATGAATGACTCGCCTTTATTAGTTATCGGGATGCCTCTAGGAATTTAGATTTAGTAGACTTCAGAGCTTCTGAGGATCATGAGGGGATGTGACAGGGAGAAAGTGACAGGCTCTCAGGCCTTACTGAAAATGCAGATGTCCTACACACTCAGAGTTGAAAAAAAAAAAAAATTAAAAAAACTTGTTTAATTTTTTTTTTTAATGAAACATTTATGGCTTAGTTGGTGATTGACACTCTTCTAGCGCTCTCACCCTGATCAGTGCTTTGCCAGACTGTTAAAGGATCTTTGCTCAGCTGAGAGTTACTTGCATGAAGCTGTAATTGTGGGTTCCAACTAGAGGCAGGGATGCTGACACACCTTGCCTGCAGTTTAAAGAAACTGCAGTATTTATAACTTTCTGAAGGCCCGTGGCAACTAGGAGAGTCTCAGCTATAGTGATCCGTCACTGTCGTTACCTTCCTATTCATACAGAGCTGTGAGAGAGGGCTATTAATCATCCTGCCTAAGGCCTGGGAGCATGTGGAAATGCATGGAGAATTACCATAGCTTCTAAACAGTCAACACGGCAGGCTCTGACAGTAGCTCCCTGCTTTAGGTCTGAAGTAATGACAAATTCATCAAAGTCACTGTGTTTTCTTTTTCTGCACCTCTTTTTCCTTCTAGGCTGGTGTCAGAGCTGCCACGTTTTCTCCCCTTGAGAAGGCAATCAGTTTCTTGCTGAATTCCCTCCAGGAGCAGTTAGTGTGGCACAAGAGCTGCTTTTGGCAGGAGGGACTACGGGGTATTTAGGTTTTTTGTAGGCTTGGGCATTAAGGCAGTGATAGTGAAGAAAAGAGGCCCTTTTCTTCCTAATATCTTTAAGGAACCACTGGAGTGGGATGAGAGCTGGTGCTGGGGGTGAATGTGCCAGGTTATTTTCAAGGTAGCTGCTGCTGATCTGAGTACCTTAAGGCTGGAGCTGGGGTTTGATAAGGTTAAGTTTTGAAAACACAAGAGTGAGACTTTGTGTTTTGTGCTGTCTTCTGTGGTCCTCAGCTTCAGGATACGGGTTGAATTGGGAAGAAGAGTTGTGTTAAACTTTGTTAGTGAAGTCAGTTATTTGCGCATTTATTACATTGGCATTATTGTTACTGTTAGTGCTTGTTAAAAGAGGATGTGCAATTATAAAAGTAACAGGTCCCAGAGCTGTGGTGTGGGCTGGATTTGGCATGTTTGAATAAGCTTTTTCTCATTTTTTTGCAGGTAATAATAATTTGTTTGTGTTTAATGTTAGAAATCTTTCTGTACAATTTGGGTGAGAGAATTGTTTTGTTTCTGTCCCAAGTCTTACATTGTATGTTAGGGTGGGTGAGGAGATGGCTGGCAGCCATGAATGTCACATTTATACATAAGTGGCATTTGGTTTTTTGTTCCAGACAAAATTCAGAGTTGTGGTTGAGAAGATGAGGGCTTGTGGGGCATAAAAGGGTTAAGCAGTTCAATATAATTTTGAATCTTGCACAGATCGCATCTGTAATGTGCATGCTGGTGACATCAAACACAAATGCCTTATGTATCATTTTGCAAGGGTATTGGTAATTTAGGTTAGGAGCAGGATTCATATCCAAGGAAGAGAAAAGGTGTGATAAAAGAAGCGAGGTGAAGTCTGTTCACTGCCTCCCTCCTCCCTCTTCTCCCCCTATAGGGTAGGGAGAAGAAGGAGAACATGGAAAATAAACCTTGTGGGTTAAGATAAAGACAGTTTAATAAGTAAAGCAAAAGCCGTGCATGCAAGTGAAGCCAAATGAGGAATTCATTCACCAGTTCCCATTGGCAGGCAGGTGTTCAGCCATCTCCAGGAAAGCAGGGCTCCATCACACATAATGGGTACTTGGGAAGATGAAATGCCGTAACTCTGAATGTCCTCCCCTTCCTTCTTCTTTCCCCAGCTTTATATGCTGAGCATGATGTCCTATGGTGTGGAATATCCCTTTGGTCAGTTGGGATCAGCTGTCCCACCTGTGTCTCCTCACAACTTCTTGTGCACCCCCAGCCTACTTGCTGGTGGGGAGTAGAAGTACTCTCTCAGCATGTGGAGCAGAAGAGGCCTTGACTCTGTGTAAGCACTACTCAGCAGTAACTAAAACATCCCTGCTTTATCAACACTGTGTTCAGCACAAATTCAAAACACAATCTCATTCTAACTACTATGAAGAAAATTAACTTTACCCCAGCCAAAACCAGCACAGAGAAACACTTTTGTTGTCAAAGGCATGTAGGTTATGATTAATTTTATTGCAGGTTTTGTTTCATCTATTTAACAGAAAGGTAACCGATTCCATAATGAAGTCTGAATTTTCAAAACATACCAACTGCATAATGTTCATTGCACACTACAAACAGGATTTCACCAGTCTTGGAAGAATTGGAAAGATATAAACTACTATGAAACAGTAGAAACTGTTTTATAAAATTAAGCTTTACAAACTGTATATTAAAGGTTGCAGAAATACGAGGAATTAAAATTAAACTTTAGCATATTTATGTTTCTGTCTTATCTGAATTGTTGTTCATATGGCTTGATATCTGTGAAGCTGTATACTTCATATAAACTTTTGCTGTAAATTACATTTTCACAAACAGTTTTCATTCCTGGCAACCAAGGGTACATCAGAAGCTTTCTCATAAAAACAAATTTATTACTTATCATACTGCTGTATTGGTTTAAAGAGATTAAAAAGTGAGTACATGACATGATTAACAATTTAATTGAGTATAATAGGAAACCTGATACTTTCTAGTTCCCTGCCTCATTGCTGCTTGCTCTTGTGTTTTACAGGCTTTTTAGTTATTATTGTAAAGATCAAATCCTACTTACTGTTTCAACAATATCCATTAATTTTGCTTTTATGTAAGCTTAAACGAATCTTGGAGCCTTAACGAATGTGTTGAAGTGAAATACTGTGGACTGCTTTTAGGCCAGTACTGAAAGTATTACTCATCGTGTTTTTTTCAATATAGCGGATTTTTGGAGCATTATTGCACAATTATTTGTGCTCTGTTTATGTAGTTATGATATTTTTGTATGTGTGGTGTGTTATTTCCAGCAGGTAGTATATGACCAATGTCTACTTCGAAGGCCCTGACTTTCTTTGATATCCTTCTTGTGTTGAAGGGTTTCAGAAGAGGAAAAAGCAGATTTTCGCTTATGCTTTTATGTCATTCAGAAGGTCTCCTTCAGTGTCAACTAGTCTCCTTTTCCAGTTTTTCTGAAAAAATCGTGTTGATTTGCTGCTAATGAATTAACCTTAAAGTACCAGAAACATGTAAAGTTTTGGAAAGCATTTCAAAAATTCCTTACCAACCTGATGAGCTGGGAACTCCAGTCTTCTTCCCCCGTTTGGGGGAAATCTCTGCTCCGGTGTTAAACTCGGCTGCAATACCCATGCTTGCTCAGGGTGCTCAGTGAGCTGTTCCTAAACCCCACAGACAATGAGAAACCGTATTTGAGCTAAGCCATAGTGAAACCTGCCCATGCACATGCCTATGCATTCTCATGTCGTTTTTTTGCAGGGAGGGACAACCAATGTCTCACCTTGAGATTGCTAGAATTACAGTTTTCTTTCTCTAACATAAGAGAGAAATGTAATTTCATATTTATGTAACTTCGTAAGATTCAAGACATTAGTTTGCTCTATAATGTAAATATGTAAAATGACCTTTCGGCGTTCCTGCCTTACAGCATGATATACAGCACAGAAAAAGAAGGCCTTTGTCTCTGTAGAGCCCCTGGTCCTTTTTTATTATATTATTTTATAACATAACAAAATCTACGGGCTGAATCTGAACACTGCTAAGGACGATGGCATTTTTTGCTCTGGCTCTGAGCCGTGCCTTTTGGCACCTTCATTGTTAAGGGATATGCAAGTGCTGGCTGAAAACACAGAAAAATCATCACTACTTACAATCTTCACAAATTGTGTGAAGCCTTAGATTTTCTGGTTGATTCCAGCTGCAGGGTTGAAAGTTCATGTGTCCATGCAGAGAGCACAGGTGATGCTGAAGGTGTACGTTCAGGTGTACAGGTGCTTTTGTATATTCAGGTTGGTCTGTACAGCAACAGTAGAGGTGTTGTGGTGTGTAGGTGTGTTAGTACAGCAAATTGGATCATGACTGCAGAGGTAAGTTGGATTACTTTGCATCTTCCATTGAAGAAGCAATTGAATTTATTTTCTGGAATGCAAATTTTCCTTCATTATACTTTTAGTTGACATGTCTCAATTTTTGTGTTATGGTAGATGAAGGCACCCCAAGAGTGGCTGCTCTGGTCAGAGGCAAGGCAGAAAAGCTTCTTTCTAATGGGGCGCTGGATTTCACCATTGGAGACTCTGCTGGGCAGAGTGAGTTCTGGCAGAACACTTCACAGTCCTGCCACCTGCTGAAGCACTGATGAAAAATGAACACCTGCTGCTCGTTCAGCAGCTCTTGCAGGTTAGTGTGAGGTAATAGGAGAAAGATAGTTATGGGTAGGTGCTTTCTCAAAGAGGCTTCAGCTTTCTCTGGTGGATGGCGTTAGTTATCCATCTCTGTGCATTCAGTACCCAGGGCTTCTGCAACACCTTCTGCAAAGCCTACCTGTTAATTCCAGAGAAGTACTAACTGATTTTTGCTCATCATTAGTCTCCAAAAGAGTAATTGGCAGATGGGGCTTTTGAAAAGGAAGCTTTGGAAGATCCTTTTGTTCTATGAAGTGTGCAGTAGCATTTTTTCTCCTATGAAACCAGTGTAGGATTTTGGGATCCTGTTGAAATGCTATGTGGTGTAAGTTGATGCTTCTTACCATGCAGTAGCTCTCTATTGGAGTTATCCTCTGCAGAGCGGTTTAAATGTTATGTTTGTGAGTTTGTCTTGTAAAGCTGGTAGAGTATGATATCTTTCTGGAGAGATTCTGCTCTCCTACTGCATGTGCGTATTTGGGTTTTGTTTTTAATGAGAGTTACGGGTTTTGAAATTTATGGTGCAAGAGTAATTTCTGCTTAACAGTGGTAAGGCAGGTTATTGGCATATCTGACTGTCACATCTAGCTGCTTAAAAGACAAGCATGTTGGAGGCCATAGATAGAGTTGCATCCATTTAAAAATGGGAATGGCTATAAAATGCCAGAGGTATCAGAATGACTTAAGTCATGCTCAGCTTGGAAAGGTCTTTGTTGTAATAATTAAAATTTCCGTCCTTCTGTACAAATGATAATTTTGATCTGGTGTAGAAGATCTGACTTTAATTGTCTGTTTGAATTTGACAACCAACAGTGATTAATATTTTCCGAATAAATTTAGCAAAATGTGAGCAAGTAAGCCATTTGAAGGACTGAAGTTCCCTTACAGCGTTGCAAATATGATGCTGCAATTGCTTTCTAAAATTTCTTCAGCTGGTGTCAGTACTGATGGCAATGCTTATTGTGGGTGTTCCTGAATTATGTTTTACCTAAACTATGGTCTGTTTTTAAACTAAATCAAAAGATGGCCTAAATGAGGAAAGCAGCTGTGTGTGCAACTACACATTGGGAAGGGGCCTGAGCAATTTGGGAAGTGAAAATATTTGAGTTCTGGACTCTTGCTTTGTTGCAGGCAAGTCACATAATTTCACTGGTACTTCCTAGCTTATAAAAGACAAAATGAAGTAGAGGAGATAATCAATATTTCACTGACTACCCAGGTATAAGAATGTTTATTGAGTGAGTATGTGTGAAATCACTGAGATGGAAACCATATGGAAGTGATTGTGTTATTAAGGTTGTTATTATTAGTAACTGTTGACTAGAACTGCCCTTTTTGATGATCTATTCCTTTATCTGAAGAGAAGGTTTTTACCAGGAAGAGTGAAGAGAACCTGTATTTATACCCACAGAAGCATAATACTAGCTACTTTAAAGAAATATTGCCAAATTCTGGGTAGGAAGCACTGCCTGTATACACAGCCTGTTTGGAGAACGTAAGGGCATTAAATGCTGTAATTAATCCAGAGATCGTTTTATAGATGTAACATTCAGCTTCTACAGAGCATCTGTTATTGCTAGAATTAATCAGGGGGGGAGGGGAAGTCTTGCTGTCTCTGAGTTATTATGGAAATTAGGCAAGGCGAGGAGTTGTGCTGCTGACAGGAGAGCACTAGCTCTTCCTGGAGCAAGTCCGGTGGTGGTCACTCAGGCAAAGATCCTTCCCAAAACAGGATGAAATGATGATCCCATCGGAGTCAATGGCAGATTTCCCACTGACGTTGGAAGAGGCAAGATTTCACCTTGCAGCTGTTGGAGAAGTACTTGGAAATTTCTGTAGGGAAATGTAGAAAGGGAGAAAAGAAGGAGCAGTGCTTGTACGTAGGAAGTTGTACTGCATGGAAAATAGTAATACCTACCTTTCCTCTGTGTAGAAACTCTATATTACCAATAGATGTAACTGTAAAGGAGGGTTTTTTCCTTGTTGTTTTCTCTTCTATGCTGCAGGACCTATCTTTTGCCAGATAGTGAGAGTGACTCTACACTTGGCATGATTATGCTTCTTCAGCTCTGGTGTGACTTCATGCAGACATGGCAAAACACAAAACAGGTTTTCAATCCCTTCCAGTTTGCAGACCTGTAAGAGCTCTCCAGCAAGAGAGGCAGGTGTGGATAGTGATGGTGAGCTTCCTGCGGCAGGTTTTCTTTTCTTAGTAACTTCTTGCAGACTCATAAGAGGTAGTCCATGAGGTCTGTGGAGCATGCATGGAAAGGGACATGCTACTCCCCTGTGTGCCAAGTGTGCTCCTGAAATGGATTGTCAGACACGTTATGGCTCAAAGCCTACAAACACCAAAGCTAAATAAAGGAGGGGCAAATTATGTTAGCATTGCCCCTTTCGAGACAGAATTCTAAATTCTGTGCAACTCCTAAATTTGGGATTTCCTTCATTTGCACAAGCAGGAAACTGTTTAAATAATCCCTTAAATTGGACATGTATGTTACTCAGTGTATGTGTGATTTATCAGTGTTAGCATGCCATCACGTAACTGAAGTGTAAAAAAATGATCTTTATGCTACTCTGAGTGTTTGCAATTTGAACATGAAAACATTATTGTGAAAGATGAGTTATGTAGCCTGACTATAAAAGAGGAAATAGGCTGGTGACAAAGTTATGTTCATAGTGCATGAACATATTAAGCAGTAGCCTATATTCCTAGTCTGCTTTTTATTTAAAAGCAACAACTAATAAAAAAAACTCTAGAGAAATTTACATTTTAAATGACTACTGTTTGCTATGGAGGGCATGATTTAATTTTGTTTTTTAAGTGGCAGTTTTTATTTGTCAGCGTCAGTGCCTGGTGGAAGATGACTAGGCTGAGATTTTGATTGCAGATGCTGTTGTAGAAGTATTGGTGGTAGCCCTATGCCTTGCACGTTGCCATGTGAACATTTTCTGCTAGGAAAAGCAGGAGTAATGCAAATGTAGCTCAGGTGGATTGGGGGAATCAGAGGAGCTTATTCAGCTTATTCAAGGACCCTTGGACCATGCTTCAATACGCAACCTCTTGTTCTGAACACAGGGTCAGCTGCCATCCACAGGCTCTGTAATAGAGGACTGCGCGTTGAGTAGTTTCCAAATAGTTTCCTTGGCCAGCTTACCTTATCATGGCCTTGAATTTATCCCATTATAATTGTTA
Source organism: Limosa lapponica baueri (assembly GCA_002844005.1). Lineage (NCBI taxonomy): Eukaryota > Metazoa > Chordata > Aves > Charadriiformes > Scolopacidae > Limosa > Limosa lapponica. The sequence goes on from KZ505656.1 coordinate 178,174, forward strand.
GATCTGTTTTATCCAGTAGAAATTCCAAAGGAAAACTATGAACTGCAGTTGTTCCATCCCACAAACACCTGTTGTGAAGCCTGAGATGATGGATTTGGTTGAGTTTTCTTTATGCTTGCTGGGCCAAATCTTCAGCTGTTGTTTACATTTCAAAGATGGTTGGCTAAAACCAGAACCTTTCCTTGTATATGGGTGCCGCTAGCTTTAATTCACTCCAAATGTGCTTTAATATACTTCAATGTTCATTGGAATTAATTGCAGCACATATATTACCTTGCAAGAGCTATTATAAAGCTACTGCATTGTGCAGGCCAACGGGCTAGATAACTAAACCAAAGGAAAAGTGAGAGTGCTGGAAAGCTATTTCAAGTGCAGCTCCTCTCTGGAAACCATCTCTGTAGAAATGACATGTAGCGCACCAGGGCTGTGTCCTCACTGCCAGCTGGATTCAAATACACTGTACCAACAGGTCACCTGCAGCCTCTGCAGAAGTCTAAGACCAGTTTCTTCTCGTTTTCAGCTGACTTGGCCATTTTCAACAGTAACGGATTGGGCTGGCTCTTGCTGACCTGTGCCCTCAGTAGGGCAAGGAGGCAGAGGTTGGCTCTGGTGAGCAGTTGCCTGTGTTCCAGCTGGCCTCATTAGCCGTGGACGAGGTGCTCTGAGGGGTGGCACTTAGCTTGAGCTGCCAGGGCCAAAGCAGCCAGGAGCAGCCATGGAGGCAGTCTCATGGAGAAAGCCGAAATGTGCATTACATTCTTCTTGCTATATTCAGCATAATTTTTTGGATTTGGCTTGCTTTCTTTGCTGTAAGTCATTGTTTGTACGAACGGTTTCCTTCTGTCACGTGGAGGGGTAAAAATGCTTGAAGACCTATGTGAGTATCCTTTCAGCAATAGCACCCTGTATTGCTGTGTCCCCTTTTAGGACTGGCAACAGAGAGGGAGTTAATTTACAGGAGATACTTGGCACCTTGCACTGTTAGCTTCTTTGGCGTGTGTACCATAACTGACAGGAGGTGGGGAAACATCAGGGGCCGGATAGGTCCTATATTTCCTTACCTTCTACCCAGCACAAACTGTGTATTTTAGCTGTTTACCTGTAGAGATAAAGTTACCACTTGTGTGGATGCCTGTAGGTGATCAGGCAGCTTGTCTGTACGGCTGGGACGACAGAGGCCAATGGATTGCATTAAAAAGGATGGCGGAGTGAAAACAGACAGATATTCCTAGAGGCTAAGGTCTGGTTTTCTTTGCTGAAAGGAAGGGGCAGTTTTCTGTGTTTTGTGACACTAGGTTATTACTTGGAGTTGTGTTCCTAATTCTTATTCTCACTTGCCCCATAGCGTTTGGCAATGACCACATGCGTTTCTTTGTAGTGAGATCTCACCTAGAAGTTGACAAAGACCCAGGTCAGTGCCTTTTTCCATAGGTCTCTTGTCACCCCAGCAGTGTCATGCACATCATGTGGCCCCCGGTAAAGCTGACAAAACTCCTGGGGATTTTCAGGGGAATATGATTAGACCCAGATGATTGAAGTCCTTGTTCAAGACTCGTACAGTAGAACTCCATGTATCTGGACCATGTATTGGCCTCTGGGTGTCTTTTTTTTTTTTTTAAATCCAGCAAAAAATCCCAGTGAACTAAAGTGAATGGGAATTAATGGGTGGTGCTGAAGGAGGCTGGGGCATCACCCTGAGGAGGCGATAGGGATGGAGGTGGTCAGCCCCACAGGGTCAGGCTGCAGTAGAGCTGTGAGCAGAACCCACTGATTGTGTCAGTAGGAGTTTCTATTTTAAATCTAGTGGAAGGATTTCACTTATGGGAATGAAATATTAAACTGCTTTAAAAACTTGCAGTATTTGATGGAGAGTGTTGCTCTTTCAGCCGTTGAGTACAGTGTTCTAGAGCTCTGCTGGCTGGTTTAGATTTTCTTTAAACTTTTTTTAGAAGGGGTATCGTGCACTGTTAAATTCTGCAGGATTTTTCTGTTGTGGGAGGAGTGCAGACTTTTATACAGTCTTCATTAAAAGGAAGTGTGTTAGTTCATGACTTGGAACTGGTCTTGCATTTCCATAGAAATAAAAGGATCCAAATAGCATGCAATTGCAATTAAAAGCCATGGAAAGACAAATTCAAGCAACTTATTTTCCTGAACATATTTGGAAAACAGAAAGAAGGGATCTGTGAATTTTTAAATTTGAAGCAATATAAAAAAGGCCTTGAACTTTCAATCAAACAAGCATGTAATTAAATTTCTCCCTGCTCCATAATTTTCTATTGTGCCCTTGTTACCTTTTTTGTCATATCTATTTGCATCTTCACAAATCCAAAACATCTTAATTTGAATAAAACAAAAGCCTATTCATGCTTGTACTATTCATGTGGTTTAATTGGTTTACAAAATACAAATGTTCTTTGAAAGAAACTGATTTGATTTCAAGAGGCTGGTAGCTGTCCGTCATATGTGGTCCTTCTGCTCACAAAAGACGAAGGAACAGAACTAGACATAAATGGGCTTGCTTCAGTTTGCTTTGTTTCTGCTCCTGTTTTAGCTGAGCTCTTGCTGTTGCTCAGTGAATACAGTAGGAAAATATTCTTAGGGTTGTAGCTAATTGCACAAATGAAAATAATTTTCCATGTGTTAATTTTAAATGGAGAATTGAAAATCCTTTTGAAATGCTCCACTTTCCTGTTCTAGGTAATACGAGCATGATCTTAAAGGCTGCAAAATATGTTATGCTCTTGGAACGCCTGGATGGGCTGTAATACAGTGGTAGAGGTAATAGTGATGTATACCAATGTCAGTCGGGGTTAGAATGAGGTTCCATATTATTTTGATGTTTATGTCATATGTAAAAGAGAGTGAGTACCTGGGAAAAGGTAGTGTGTTCTTGCATTCCAAATTAATTACATTTAATTGAATTTGAGTTGAAATACAAGTAAGAATTAGTTGAAGTTAATTTCTGATATTTCATATGGAATAATCTGTTAAGTAATGATTTGTTAACGTAGACCAAGATTTTTTCACCTCGCAGGTCTCAATAAAGACCAGGTGGAGCAGGTGACACAGGCGAGCGTTGGGCAGGCACCCCTGTCGCTCTGTTGTGATCGGGGAGGTACTGCAGTGTTTGAGCACACAGATAGGATCTGTGCTGGGTGACCACTGGAGCAGCAAAGACTTTGCAGGTTTAAGCTTCAGGTCAATAGGACTAATGGAAGCTGAGTTTGAAAATAACTCCTTGTCTAGGTGTGGGTTTCTGTTTTGGAAAAATCACAGTCTTTCAGTGCATCTGAATAACATCACAGTAGACAACCTCAATGATCCTATTGCAGATGTGTTCCTGATGGAGGGGAACTCTTACCCCTCAGATACACCTCTTGACCAGCCCCAGGGTGTCCTTGCCATGCAGTGGCCCTGCGAGCAGGGGCCGAGCCTGTGCATGGGTCCCCAAGCATTGTGTCTAGACACCTGGCCTCCTCTGGAGGCTTGGAAAATACTCCCCTCGCTGCATCTACCCTGGTTATCCGGCACGGATTTCTGCAATACCTTTTCTGCAGGTGTGGGAGGAACAACCCTCAGTGTCTTTCCATAACAGCTCTTCCTCAGCCAGACGAGAAAAAGGTTTTTTCTCTCGTTCTGTGTTCCCAGCTAAGCAGTCACTTCTTGGGGTACCTGGGAAAAGGAGGAAAGGAATTCAGCCCTGCAGCCTTCTCCATTGAGGGAGGGACCTTGATGGAAATATTGCTATTATACAGTAGTAGCTGTATAATAGCAATAGGTCAATACAGCACAGGCTGAACGCCTGTGTGCAAGATGTCTGGTACTATTTGAACACGAACCAAGGAGTTACTGTAGAAAAATATCAGTCAACTCATTAAACTGATCCAGGTATTTGGCTGGAGAATTATATATTCTTCTGTGGGAAGAACAGCATTTTATGGTATGGCTAGTTACTAGTCTCTTTAAATTCATTGCATGTTCTCCAATGCAACCGTGCAGGGACCGTTGGCTGAATAATACCCATGTTGTCTTTGGGGTGCATCTGAGAGCAAGGGAATATATGCAGAGTATTTCAGGGAGGCCGCCTGCCACTGAGGCATCTTTAGTGATGTCAGCTCTTCATCTATGTGCCTTCATGAGACTATACCCAACATTTACAGGCTAAACTCAGAAAGGGAAACATGGGGAGCTGTCAGTCAAGTCTCTCCAGCTGTCAGTATAGTTTATGTTTAAGCACAGACTGAAGGGTACAAGAAGGGTCATTACTGGCAAAGTAAATCAAATCATGGTTGGCAACAGGTTACAAATGCTGGAGAGAACTGAGAATGGATGGGCAATGGAATTATAAAGCAGAGAGAAGCCTCTGAAGGATACAGAGATCATAAAAAAGGAAAATACTGGTTATTGGCAGCAATAATCTGAACTCATTCTGTGTTACCTCAATGGGAAAGTACTTAAATGTCAAAAGAAAGTTTTATGCACGGCCTAATGTGGTGGTAATCGGGGAAAAAAAGAAAAATATATGTTTGAACTGTCAGTTGTTGCTCTGTATCTCCATGAGTTCTGAGGCTACTTTAAAGAAAATATTACTTCTACTGAACTGCAGATTAATTAGTCAAGCTAATGAATAATTCAAGTCTTGAATTTACCCAAAGCATCCCTTATCAGTTTATATACTTTACTAATAGGAAAAGAGAAGACTAGCTTTTTGTTGCGATTTGAAGATTTTCAAAGCAAAAGCCTCAGTTTATGCTTTGCTAAGATGAACTAAATCAGGAATTTGTGATAATGGATTTAGCAACCTGCTGAATAGGCACCCATTTACCATCTAGTGCTTTTGTTGTATGGGAGATTCATTAGCTGAACCTCATTTAAGGTGTTTATCTCTCTTGATTTTCACAGGAAAAAAAAGATGTAATAAGGATTATTTTTTACTTTTGTTTTTATTTACTGTGTAAAGTGGCTTACTTCACCTTTTCTCTTTTTATGCAAAGCAGAAATCAGCCTGGAATGTTTGATCAGTATAGATTATAGAAGTATTTTACAATGATGGAAGTAGAATTCCTTACTTGATATTTACTGGTGGTAGGAAGAGCTGATAGCATCTGGACATCTTCATGGAGGTAATAAATACTGTGTATGTCTATGGGAGAACTGGTAGGAAGCAGGTCTGTACCCAACTCAGCGATGCGAAGGCGGCTCTGCATTATGCAGCTGCTGTCAGCTGCTGATAATCTCTGAGCACCTTTGTGTCTGTTTTCCCTTTATAAGCTGCTAACTCACAAGACAGTGAGTCAGGGGGTGAGTGCTTCGGGGGTGAGTCAGCCTGTCCATCTGCCCCTGAGGGCTGACCTTGGGACATAGCCCTTTCCTCTCCTTGACACCAGCGCACTTCCTTAGGTGGTGAAGAAAGGGCTCTTAGCAGGGTTGTTTTCTTGTGGTTGTGAGTGAAGCTGCTGTACCTTCTGAGGAGAAAAAGAATGGTCCAACTAGGTGGAAAAAGAGATTAGATTTGGCTCAAATACTGTGACTGCTGAAGAGGAGCCAATACCATGTCTAGGACTTTGTTGAGCTGTGGAGGCTTTGATGACCTGAACCTCTGGTACTTTGGGTAAAAATTGCCTTCTGAGAGAGGTAATGAGTGTAACTGGTGTTTCATGCAATCAAATAAGTCTCTCCCTGGACCGCTTCTGTGCCATCTCTTTTGCAGAATGAAGAATTTCAGAGCCCACTGCGTGGCTGGAGCCAACTGATGCACAAGTTCATCCTGCAAAGGACAGGGATGGCTGACACTGGTGACATGACATAGCTTTTTAAGTATTGATCTGGAAGGGTAAATTTTGCTTCTGAAAAGTTGGTAACCACCCTGGGTCCATTGGTAACTTGGTGAGCGCTGCTTTTTGAGGGGGGGCAGAGGGACTTTGGTGGTTGGAGTGGGCTGGTGAAAAGCTATGTCTTTCTGCCACTTCTCTGAATGTGGCACGTACGGAGTAGTGCTCTGCAGAGCAGAGAGGACTAGGCTTTGCACATCTGAATTTGATTTGACCACTGCTAATGAAAAATGTTTAATACTGCTGTTGCTGCTTAGTCTTTTGTAAGGTCATTCAGAGCCAGATTTCAGAGATTTTCTAAAAGCCTTTTCCTGGTGCAGGCAGATTTGCAGGACCATAAGACATTCTTGTTCCCTAAAGGTTTTCCGCCACCTGCTTAAGTATAGTCCTCTGATGTTATACAGTTGCTATGGAAATAAATGACATCACAGTCTGGGGAACGTGGCTTCATATGAGAAATCAATAAACTAGAGCAAATGAATTGTCAGACGGCTATGCTTCCTCCCTGTCTTACTAACATGGAAAACAGACGGTGGATAGCTGATGAGAAAGTGATAAATAATTTTTTAATTTTTTTTTCAGAGGAAATATGTGTTTTCTAAGCCAAATGTCTGTCAATTTTTCTAGACTTTAGAAGAGCTATCAATAATCCCCTTAAAGATGTACAGGGGATTCAAGTGAGGGAGTTGGTAATTTCCCACTAGTTGCATCATATCTTGTGTTCCAGTTATTTCTATTTCATTTTCTGTTTTTGGTACCAGTTGGACAGTAGAATACCTTAAAAGGAGCTGGCAGAGATGTAGTCAAGTCACTCTGCGAGATAATTGGGACTCCTGCAAACACACCATCGCCTTCCTCTCTCAGCCTGCCTCCTGTTCCCTTCCTCGTTATCCTCCCCTCATTAGGGGCCTCCATGGCTGCCTCTGCCATCAGGCTGCAAGCAGCGTGGGCAGGGCATGCACAGAGACCATCCACAAAAAGCCAGGTGCCACCGTTGCCCTCCCCTTATTCGAGGAATTCAGTACGGCCCCTGCTGAGCCCGGGCTGCGGGAGGTGTGTGACACTTGGCATCCCCGCTTAGAGCCCAGCCCAGTAATTGTGATTTTACACATAAGATATCTCTTCCTAAGAACGAAAGGGCCTTCCCTGTGCCCAGGATAAGTATGGGTGGAATGCTGGAAACGTATGAGAGCAGGTAAAATGTGTGCTGCGGTATCATCCAGGTAGTATCAGTGCGATAGCCCTCAGGAAAAGCACAACAGAATGAAGGTTGGAAGGTGAAGTATGTACCTTAAATAGCTGTTTCTGACACACTTCATAACTTAAGGACAGTAAATTGCAAGTGCTTTAACTATCAGAAAAAAGCCTCTAGAGTAAATGTTAAATTCTGTATTTAAAATAGAACTGTTCAAAAGCCTAGATAAATTAAAATCTATTTTGTGTCATGTGTATGAAAACAGCTATTATAATCAGAAGTAAAGCAACTAATATTTTGCAGATGATAAAATTTTTTTGTTGTAACGGCATTGGTCCTTACTAGCCAGCATGTGGTGGACAGTCTTAAAAGGATTAGCAGGAAATTCACTCCTTCACAGGAAGGTTGAGCAGGGAGACCGTGCTGCTTAGTGCTGTCACTTTGCGAGGAATTAGCCAGCTCTTGTTGTGACTGGGGCGCATTTGAATCCTTGGAAAATTTCTGAATGAATCAGCCATGCAAGGACAGTGCTTTAAGAGGTGGAGTATATGCATCTTGTATGTACCCATCTGTGCAGCGATGGGCTCTTTTCCAATATTTTACTTAAACAAAAAAGCAGACGTAGACTAAAATATACATAGAGAGGGAGTCCAGCTCCGACAAGGTGTGACGTTACAGCTGAGTTGTAGATGTAGGACTGCTGTGGTTTACGGCTGAATGGAGGAGTTCAGCACTGCCTACTGTGTGGTTAATCTCTTTGTAAACATTAGTTTTATCACTTACCAGTTGTACAAATGCAAAGGAAGCAGTAAGAATATTATCCAGGTGTGTCCATTATGGCAGTGTCAGCTGGCAGTAGAAAGGAGGTGTTGCATACGTGTAGTTTTGTACTAAAACATTTGAAAAACTGCCAGGTGCGAGACACAATGGCATGAGCGTTTGGTGTAAAACCTGTTTTTTGTAACACCCCTTAAGGGACTGCAGATTTGCCAGCTGGTGTGACTGGGCTCGCCTTCCAGTTTCCCTTTTGCGGTAACTTCCCACCCCATGTCCCAGCACAGCGATGACTGCTGTTCACCAGCCCCAATCTGTAACTGGGAAGCCCACGCAAGAGGGTTGAGTTTGTTGCGTTCTCCTATTTTAAGCTTTGGGAAGAAAAACAATATTGGGAGAAGTTTGTCTGTGCAAAACAGGCACTGAAATGTGATAGAAACATTTTGGTAAGAAAAACGTCTTAATGCTTTATCATCTGCTGTTCTCTCCTGACTCTCTTTAGGGTTGCATACAATAGAATGAACTTGTTTTCTGTAGTGTCTTTCTGTTTAAACTACTAGTACTTTAAAATTGCAGTGTGTGAGATCACCAAAGTATCGAGAGCAGCCTGTAGGGAGATGGCACGTAGTTATTGGCAGAGGTCAAGTCCTGTCTGCTTCGCACAAATAGTTCTATTGAAGTCAATAAAACTATTTGTGTGACCAAGGCAGGCAAGATGTGGCTCACTAGGGAGATAGCTTTTAATAGCAGATGTTCACTTAAGGAGTAATGAGCCTGTTGTCTACAAATGTCCTCAGTAATAAAAAAGAAGAGAACAGAAACAGAAGAAAGGTCTTGAGGAGCAGAATAGCTCCCAAAGTGTATGTTTTTCATGAAATATCAATTATTTATGAGGTTTTTTTCTGTAGCATCCAGCTAGTCCAGATGAGGAGCACTGATGCAAATATGATTAGTGAGTTTGGAGAAACTGCCTAAATAAATCAAATGGGCACAGTTTTGCTTATTAAACAGAATGCTTTTCAGCTTTTCTCTAGCACGTCAGCACGTTTGATTGTGCTCCTCCAAGTGAGAGGAAGGAAAATAATAGATAAGGATGGAAAATGAGAAGTTTCAGAAGGCACAGATTTAGCTAATGATAGCTGTAGGTGCAGGCTGCTTGCCATCTTGGAAATGACAGATACAAATATCCCTAAGTTTGTAGGTGAGACAGCAAAGATTTAGAAAGCTTGTGCTGCGACTTTTCAAATTTAATTGTATACCCTTTACTGTTTTGGAGTGTGGAAGAGAGACTGAAAGTTTTCTGGAACAAGAAAGGAGCCTTGTTGCTGACATAATGCAAAAGATGGGTCTGTAATAGGATATGTTATTTACTGTATTTATTCTCCTGTCTCTGTAAAACCAACAGAAAGGCGTCTGTCGCCCCTTCTAGCTGCCTTTTAAATTTTTTTTAGACCACAAATGACCATTAAAGGCATCAGGCAACAACGTCTGTGAGCGTATATAGCAGTAGCTAGTGCAACTGTACCCGGGGGGAGGAGGCACAGTCAACTCAAAATAGTTGAGCAGGCAGCTCCCACTGAACTGGGCAAGGTCCCCGGTCCCCTGGGGAAGATCAGCCTCCAGCCCCACGCCAGGTTAGCTCTGCTTGGTGGTACCCCAGCCAAGCACCTGGCAAGCCAGCACAAATAGACCTGGCAAAGGAGCAGCGATTACAGTGATTGCAGTGAAGTGGCTTAATGTCCTTCATCTGTTAAAGCATGCAAATTCCTCTGTAGAATGCGTGTGTGTACACACGCTTACACTCTTAGAGATTAAAGCTATCTTGTGCAGGGAAGAGCTTTCTGATGTGATGGCAAGAGGAAACCATGTTAATTAAATGTCACATTTTGGCAAAATTTGGTGCCAGGTCATTGCTTTAAAATACTGGTGCTATGTAAAACAGAAAACATGAGTCTCGCAATTATTTCTAGAAACTTCTTTGTAATTTGTTTATATTCTGGTAGTTTTTGGAAGCCCCAGTCAGGATGCAAGCTGCATTATGCTAAGTATGTTTATGAAGTACTTCAAAGGAGTCCCTTATTTAGGGACCATTGGGTTAATCTTTCTTCCATATCCGTATGTGAGAAGCCACAATTGCCTGTTCATATATGCACAGGACTATATATACACTCACAGATTTATGTGCCTACATAAGAAGATAATGTGCCAGTACACAAGTAGCTGTATCTTTGAGGTAGTATTTATAAAAATTATATATTGAAACTATTTTGTCTGCTGTATATTTAAGTAAGCACAAGATGGAGATGGGGATTTGTTATAGGTTACTCTATCTCAGGAGAGAACAGGCTAAATGGCACTTACCAGAGAGCTAATTAATGCGTGAGGGGAGATGCTTGGTATAATTATAAACAATGCTACAGAAGCAGCAGAGATGCTCAGGGGTTGTTTCTCTCAGGCACCGGAGCCAAAGGGCAGGCTGTCTCCCTTTGTGTGGTGGGGTGTGTGGAAGGGGAAGGTGGTCCTGCATGGCAGCAGAGGTGGTGAGACAGTGGGAGCTGGCTGCAGCACTCTCTGAAACAATAATGTTGATTTTTAACAAATCTTGGGAAACTGAGGGAATTCCAAAGGCCTGTGGGACTCAGGCCCTTCTAGTGTTTAAAAAGCCCAAATGCATAACCCTAATTAGTAGGTCAGGTTGATTTGATGTTATCTACAGGCTGATGGGAGAGTTTGTTTGGGACTCTGTATTAATTTAATACTACAAAGTATTAAGGACTAAAAATATAATTCCTACTTAGTATGGTTTAACCACTGGTAGATTTTTCAACTTGTTTTTTGTTTTGATGGGGCTATATACTTTTTCATGATAAAAAAACCCAGTTATTATGTAATACGCTTGGATTTCTCTAAATCATTTGAACTAGTAATATGTGTCTTTTTGATTAAAAGCAAAATCCAGAAAACTCATGTTATATTGAATTAACCTTCTAAGTGGATTTAAAGCCTGAGATTTTGAAATGAATTTGTTAATATGTACATATGAACAACGAGACCCATTCCTGTCTTCCCGCACCTATTGTTGATAGTGCAGGGTTTTGTTGATAGAGTTTGCATAAGGAAGTGCAAGCAATGAGGATGTCAGCTTACAGAACAATGTAAATCACTTTTGTTTTCATTCAGCCAAAAGTAAGGTAATATAACAAGGAACTAAGAGCCTCGTTTACATAAATAAGGTAAGAAATTCTTTAATTGTTATACATTAATATTCATCAGGGAGGTTTTAGGTCTAGCTTGAGCTATTATAAAAAATCTGCTCCAACCAATCCAGCAAGTGAAGCCAGAAGTGCAAACCAAAATGCAGGGAGAGAGGTGCTGCGGTAGAAAAGAAATCACATCTGTACCATATGGAAATGGAATAGTATGGAGAGCTGTGCAAGTCAATCCTAATGTGCAAGCGGTTCAATTTTACTCCCTCCTCAGAGCAGCAACTGAATTGTGAAGACCACAGCAGCGCAGGCAGCGTGGTCTCACAGTGTGCAGAAGCTAATGGTTGCCAGTAGTGGTTGACGAGGTTGAAGATTGCTTCACCTCCCCACCATGGCTCCAAAGGTGTGTGTTTTCTGAATAGAATAGCTGTGAGGGAGTGCAAAATACATTGTTCTTTAGCTCAACAGACTCAGCTTTCATGGGTTGAAACGATTATCTGTGCACAAACTCTGGGGAAGGGATTTAGAAAACAGTTTATCATTTAAATGGCCATTTTTGAGGCCCTGCTAGTAGTACTCACCTTTTTGGAAGGGCAGCAACCTTTTATGCCAGCTTTAATTAAACAATTCCCCTCTTCCCCCATTTCCTCCCTCACTCTTATGCGAGGGAATTTCAGCTTGCTGCCCTGGAGCAAAATGGTGACAATTTTCTTGATTTTTTTCCTTTTTTTTTTTTCCCCTTGTAAATCTGCTGGCCTCACTGGCTGGGGACATCTGTGAAGAGTGTATGTCAGCATCTGCTGCAGAACAGCTATGTGTGCCAGTTAGCAGGGCAGCGAGGAGATGTTGGCCAGGCTCTTCCCATCCCACCCACCTGGTTTGGCAGCTGTATGACACCATGGACAGCAATGGGGTTGCCGTAGCAGGAAGCCAGTTTAACAGAGCACAGAGCCCAGCATGCTGGTGGGCTTCCATGGATGCAGTTGCAGCTCAGTGGGGGCCTGGCTGGCAGAGGAAATCTTCCATTCTTAGACTCACTGCAGACATCAAAATTAAAGAGAGAGAGAAGAAAAAAGTATAGCAGCATTGAGCACCAAAGTACTAAGATGTGCAGATGCTCTGACTCTGCACACTCTTTGCAGGAATGAAGGTTTAGTCAATACCCTTCTAAGAAATCATTAAACAGAACAAGACAGACTGTCATGGGTGTCATTTTATTAATTGAGCTGGAACATTAGATTGGAAAAGAATGTGGCCCTCAGGTGCTGGTGGCATTTGCTAAATGTTGCTTTGAGGGATGTGAAGTGAATTTTCAGCTCTCACTGTGTTTTAAAATCTTCCTAAGCAGTGACTCATTCTGTGACCATAGCTGGCCATCTCAACTCAGCCAGGCTGGACTAGTCTGGAAGGTCACCGTGTGGGGTGACAGGAAATGGTCCCAGGTATGGGATGATTTCTAAATAAGTACAGACTTCCAAGATGAAGGTTCTTCATCCCAGAAAAGAGACTACAGAAAGGAGAAGCAGAGCTCTACAAACCCGCGAGCATCAGGAATAAAACTGCTTATTTTTGCTTGTAATAAAGCTATGGTACCTCAGATAAAACTACAAGGTGGCAGGTTCAGAACCAAAGAATATATGGTTTTTCATACAAGAAGTAATTAAACTTAAATACAAAAAAAATTTTGATAGAAATTTCAAAAGCAGAGCTGGTTCCGAAAAAGCAAAATCATTATATAAAAATTGATTGGGAGCTATTAAACACAAACATGCAATTACTGGCCCAGGAAGTCTCTCAATCATAGATATCTAGAAGTTGTTCACAGAGCCTGTACCAGGAGAATGTCAGTAGCTACCACCTAATGCTCTCCTGTAAGTCTCCTATGTTAGCAGCTGTTGAAGAAAGAATAGCAGGTAGATGGACTTTTTGTTTAACCTACTTTGTGTTGTGATCATGCAGAGGTTTCTAAGCACTTGAGAAGCTTGGATAGGACTTCGTTTTCTTTGATACTTACTTTTCACTCCTGGGTGTGCACTGTCATTATAGCAGAATGTACTCTATTTGCTTGTGTGGGCCTACATAGATATGAAAAATGAAATTTATCCCGAGGTGTAAGCATCCTGCCCTCAGGAGAAAGGAGGCATCCTTCTCTTTTGTGAGGCCTCCCACTGACTTCAGTGAGATGATCGTCATGACTAATGATTTAAAAGCAAACTAAGCAATGCACAGATATTGGAGGTTGAAGGGGATGCATCTGAACAAAACACATCCTGGTTTTTGCTTTACTAGCTGTATTAGTACAAATATTTTGGTCACTACAGGTGGCCTGAAGAGAGACCCTAATTCTAGGAGGTGAGCATTTAGATCATTAAAGGAAGAAAGCAAAAAGCGTGACACCAGAGAAACTCAGTATGATGGTTCTTATTTTAATCCCGTCTCTCTTTTCTGGCTGTATACTTTATTAGAGAGGAATATTTTCTCCCCTGTTGTGTAGCTGTATTAGTTTTTCAACAAAAGCACAAGGGGCCCAACAACGCACAGATAAAATCATACTGAGCTGTGCTTCCTGGAATGTGGCACATCAAACAGGGCTTTGTTGGGTGGTTAAAGAGCCTATTTCATTTGGATGCTATTTTGACAGAAGGCATTGTTTTCAAAGACCCTGGGAATTATGTCCATAAAATGCATTCAGCGGTTACATTTATGAGGCTTGATTCAGCACTGGTACGGGTGTTGTCTGGGGACCTTTAAAGGCCAGACATGAAAGCAGCGTAATCCTCACATTGAATCCCATCTGCTGTACCAGGGTGTCTATCTTGGCGCAGCACGTCCACTGCTGTGCAAGGAGGGCTGGGGGTGGCCAGGGGTCTAAGAAGCCCCCTTTGCTTTGTGCTGCTGGAGGGAGGGAGCTTGTGCTCTGTTTGGTGGGTTGACTGGGGGCTTAGGGGTGGTGGGCTGTGCTGGACAGCCATCCAGAAGAGAGGCTGCATGGTGGGGAAGGGTAGAGGCTGTGTCACCCTGAACAGGGCAAGCTGACGTGCAAGGCACTAGCCAAGATTGCAGGCCCCTGTTTTGGCTGGTGCTGCAGGCACGGTGCCCAGGATCTGTGGCTAAAGACAGCAGGTCTTTCCAAATGCCACCAGGCTGGCAGGGCTCAGCACCACAGCCTCCAGGGCTTCTCTTGAGCTGTCTGTATATCTGTTGGGTGGATGGTGGTAGACCTGACCAGCAGGGCCAGTTCCTGGGCAGGAGAGAGAACGAAAGAGATAAGTAATTACATGTAATTCAGAGTAGGGTCTCCCTTCGAGGTTGGTGTTTTCCATAGAAGTCTGCTCTGTTGTCGTCACTGCCTTCTTCCCTAGGCTGTTGTGGGGTGTGGTTGAGGATACCAATTTACTAGTTCTATGTAAGACTTTACAACAATATTTAGAATTATCTAAGCTATGTATAGTTGTACAGCGCAACATAAATATCATATGGTGTTACACATGTCTTTGTAACACTATAGGTCCTTCCTTTTCCTGCACTTCACCTGCCTCTGCTGAAATGAGGGCCACAGCTCAGAGTGCTATGCAGAACTTCTTAATACTAATTCCTAGAAGATGGCAATAATGATGTCTGACAGCTTTAGGAAGGGACTGCCATATAATCTGCTGATAAATATTGGTGATGGCTTTTGTGAGTATTAATAAGTAGGAAGATAAGTTACATACGGGTGAACAATTTCTGAAACTCCTGAAGAAGTTCTGTTGGTTTTGTGAGGTGAAGTGTCCCCTGGTACTCCTTCACGGACTTCAGGGATGTTGCTGACTCTTACATACAAGTTTGCACCATCAATAATTATATACACTTTAGCACACACTAAACTGCCAAAGATGAGCTTTCAGCCGGGTCCGTTTCCTGATTTACTGTGTTGCCCTAGGATTGCACTGCTGACATGAGAGAGTGTGGCAATGTTTGCTTTGGGGCTGGGGAGATGTGAGTGTGAGAATGCCCTGTGCAGGAGGAGTTTGGGCTTGGATCCAGTTTAAGCCACCCATGGAATTGTACCCTCTGCCTCTACGGTGTGACCACTCCTGTAGGGCACCACCAGCTGTTCAGAGCTTGGGGAGAAGAAAACCTTTCTTTTCTTCCTTCCAATGTTTCAGAGCCTCTGAAGTCTAGGGAAGCTCTGAACTAAAGAGCATCGCAGGCCTCTAAAATTAACTGTCACTCTCCTGGGTTAGGAGTGAACCAGAAAACTGGCACTATGTGCTGATGGATTCCTTACAAGACTATGACTTTGTGAGTCTGGTGATGCCAGATGAAGATGTACAAACCCTTGCTGTATTGAGTTTGCTATATTGCAGCTGTTGGTTGTTGCATATGATTATTTTCTTTTTAATTTTGACATTTTTTGACTAGCAACACTGTCCAAAAAAAAAAAGAAAAAGAAAAAGTTTAGCTAGAATGGAGCTACACTTTCAAAGAAAAGAAAGAAAGTTATCTCGTTCCTGGCATACCTTTCTTCGTTACCTGAACTGATACACAACTTGTTTGCAGCTGTACACTGTATTTCCAGCCAGCACTGCTTTAATGGAGCCCCTACCCAGAGGTATTTCCCTAGTGTACACAAAATAGAGGTTTTCCTTATCTGTTTGTGCAGTCTGCCCACAGGATTTGACTAAAATTCGTGTCTTCCCTGCTTACATGTTTACATTTACATTTCCTTTTTTTCCTAGAAATGCTTTTTTTTTTTTTTGTGGGCAGATGATGAAGTATAAAACCTCAGGGTTTCCAATCTATACAGCCAATTCCTTTAGCAGTGGTGAGAATTGCAGCTTTCTCTCTTGGCAGGATGAGTCCTCTTTGGGCTCTGATACCTGGAGATGCTGTGTGTCAGGGTGTAGTTTTCTTAGCAGGTGTATGCCATGAAAGGCAGCAGCCTGGAGGCTGATTGTCCTCTTACCAACAGTGAGGATTTAGTATCTGTGCTGCAGCAAAAGAAGGATGAGAGCACTCTGAAGCACAAGGTAGGCTTGTTGTATGGTACAGCAAGCCAGGTTCTGTGCTCAGAAACATGCATTGAGAAGGAAACGAGTTGGTCGGGATTTGAAGATTGAGCACTGGATACACATGGTGTTTGGCATAGTGCACCCTGTGCTCTCCAGCGTGTCCTGCAGTTCTGGCTGGCTGTTTTGAGGTATAACAGGAAGGGATCTGCTGGAGAGAGGGTGAGTGGTACTTCGTGAAAATCGGGCCCCTCCAGGGTGTGGCAGAGAAGGTATCTTAAAATAAAAAGCCCAAACTTGTCCATCACTTTTGAAGTTAAGGAACTTAATCATTATATTAATTAAGCCCTACTTCTTAAAATGTGTAAGCATGTGCATAAATACATTGTTATGAGAAGCCTTAAAGCTAAAACTAGGCACAGTGTTTTGTAGTGCTAATTGGTGAACGGTAGCATGGAAGGTCTGTGTCTTGTCACCAGGGCACATCTTAATTCTGGTTTTACAGTACAGTCTCCTTCCTTTTCTGCTGCTTGCCTTACTTTCTTCAGATGGTGGGGGAAAAATATTTCCTTCTCCCATCTGATGCTGTACTCTGATGGCTTTGAGATCAAGCTCAAGGTATACATCCTTTGGGCATTGGGAATTAGGTCTTGGAGCTGCCTGGAGCTTGCAGAGTAGCTTGGAGGTGCTGAGCACTGTTACGGCACTTGGCCTGTTGTGATGTGAACACGGGCAGAAATACTGAAGTTCTTCTAACCGGTTCCCCATGGCAGTGCTGTTAGCACCACCCGCTAAATGGCCTCTCTTACACAGAAATGCTGTAAAATGACCAGCTCCAAAATACCTTGAAACTTTGTGGTCTCTTCACTACCAGTGGCCCAACACAGTGCTCCTGTTACCTGTCTGTTTGTTTTGAGCTGGGAAGTAAAAGCCATATAGTAAGATAGAATCTTTTAAGCTATAGCAAGTAGATATTAGGGAAAATAAGTGGTGAAGTCTGTAGAATCCTGAGTGAAAACAGTGTCAGAGTATGTTTACCACTGAAGCTGTACTGGGCCAAACAGATTAAAAGTCAGGTTAATAACTTACTTTCCAGAGGACCTTACTTGCAGAATTCTTGCTTGTCCAGGGTTTTTGTTTCAGTGCCCTACTCGGATTTAGTGTTGCTTCACTTCAAGTGTGTAATTTTAGATCTTCTCAGCTGTTTGTTATGTCCTTTTGGCTAATAGAAACATCTTATCTATTTTAGCAATGCTTTCTCTATCTCAGCTAATGAGATTTCCAGGTAGATAGGTCTTGAATTAGTTAGTAATGTTTGCATACCACAGATCTGGGCTGGATACCTGAGAAGATAATGCGAGGAAAAGGAAAAAAACAATGTACTGAAAGATAGATTAAACAGTTCAGCGTATTTTGCAACACATGCATAAAATGATCTGGAAAAATGTTGGCACTGCACAGTAAAGCATCCTACGGAAAAGGAGGGCCTGTGTAACTAGAATTCACCACCTCTGCAGTTACGCATTATGGTACCTTATGTCATTTATAACATAATTACCCTTTTTTCAGTAGGAATCTTACTTTTTCCTACCTTATAGTTTTATATTGATTCCTGTTACTTTAATACTTTACTGTCTGCTGTGGTACTGATGACGTACAAGCAGTGATCTGATGACTTTGGATAAACAAATTCATTTCTCTCTGACTGAGTTGATTTATCTATACAAGAAGTTAATCATGTTTCTCAGTGATGTCATGTAGTTTACTTGAACTCTTTTGGAGGGATCGCCATGAACTTAGTGTCACTTGTGAATGGAATATGGACATTTGGAGCAGCATGAGACACCAACCTGTACACAGAATCTCCCAGGTTTCTTGGGGGGAAGTGAGAGGTGGACTATGGTCTGATTTACTTTGCTGTAGGAACTTAAATTGCATAAGGAGATGGTGATGCCTTGTGCCTTCATTCAAGAAACTTTTAAAATTAAAAGTAGACTCTATTAGCATAGGGATGCCAGGAGAAAACAAAGTTATTTTTAAAGCTTCCTTCCATTCAGAAACTATTTTTGAAATGCTAATGTTGGTATATTTACCTTGTGCTGCTGTATCATAAGCAATATTTGCAAATGTTTAAATGCTATCCTATTTTGACACTTGGCAACTTCAGCTCAGACTGTGCTGACATGTTTTTACAGCTTGTTACTACATGCATTGAAGCTCCAGCCTGGATAAATACTTAGTGTTGAGAATGCACAGTATATGAAGTGTCTCTTTAGAGCCCAATAGAATGGTTCAGTTGTCACAGATGAAAGATGCCCATGGTCTGCAGTTGGAGTTTTAGCAGAGGACCATTGGACTGTGCCCCTGCAGTGTTTGTTCTGAGAGCAATTAAAAGGCCTTATGTTGAATTTTAGCCTGGAAGGAGACTTAGAAAGATGTAGTGATTATTTTAAGAGGTTTCTGTGCTTTGCTGATTCTGGACTGAGTACAGAAACTGCTCTGAACTAGAACAACCTAAGTCCCCGTGGAATTATTTGCCGTGGGCTGTTCTGCCAGGCTGGTGACTTCTGCACCAGGGGTTGAGAAGAAGTCCTCAAGAGGGAAGTTTCTTGCCTGTTTAAGTGTCTTAGTTAGAGAATCTCCAATCTCCAGCTTTGGAGTCCTCAACACAAGAAAGACATGGATCTGTTGGAGCGGGTCCAGAGGAGGGCTGCAAAGATGATCAGAGTGCTGGAGCACTTTTCCTACAAGGACAGGCTGAGAGAGTTGACGTTGTTCAGCCTGCAGAAGAGAAGGCTCCAGAGAGACCTTATAGTGGCCTCCCAGTATCTGAAGGGGGCAAGTATCTACAAGAAAGCTGGAGAGGGACTTTTTACAAGGGCATGTAGTGGTAGGACAAAGGGTAATGGCTTCGAACTGGAAGAAGGTAGATTTAGATTAGGTATCAGGAAGAAATTTTTCATTATGAGGGTGGTGAGACACAGGAACAGGTTGCGCAGAGAAGTTGTGGAGGCCTTATCCCTGGAAGTGTTCAAGGCCAGACTGGATGGGGTTTTGAGCAACCTGGTCTGCAACCTGGTTCCAACTCCTCTGCAGATGATCTTTAATGTCCCTTCCAACCTAAACCATTCTATGATTCTATGAATCTTTCCCTGGCAAAAGCAGGAAGTTTTCAGACTATATGGAGCTGAGCAAACAGATTTGCTCACCCTTCGCTCTGGAAGTTAGAGGCTATTTCTGGGGAAGTACTAACTTTTAGGAGAGCAAGCAGCCTACTGAATAGTGAGATGCTGAGTGCACAAGTACTTTACTCAGTTAGGGCTTAAATAGCCCTGACTTGGAAACCAAGGTACATTAACTCTCTAACCTACAGTTGCTGTAATCTGCTGATTTTGAATTTTGACAGCTGAGGCTTCCATTTGAATGGCAAGAAAACTGTGAGGGCTTTCAGCATCCTGTCAGCTTCTGAGCACTGGCACAGAAATACATCTGTTCTTTTGAACTGCCCCATGCTGTGTCCCTGGTAATTTTTATGACATTACCACCAGCATTTAAGCCTTCCTCACCAGGAAAATGTACAAACAGGTGTGTCATAAGGCACTTCATGTTCTACCAGCTCTCTACCAAGGAACTGAAGTTCTGGGAAGAGGATAAGCAGAAGTGTAGCTAAAAATAACGATAATTTGATGATAACAGTAAGTCAATCTCTAGCTCAATTCCATTTTGCAGATCAGAGTTACCCTAAGGAAGAATCTAGTCTAATCTATCTAATATCAACAGGAAGCTTTTCCTGTCAGGGACCATTTTTGCTATGTGTCATGAATGGTGCAGTGCAGGCACTTTCAGTGAACAGAGATATACCTGGGCTCAGGTTTCACTTTTACCTGGCAACTCGGGTATCTACGATCTTTGGCTATTGTTTGGCTCTGCAACTTAATTCAGTAACAGTAATACAGAAAAATTTGTGCGTGGAGCATGGATGGCATGGTGATGGAGAACCCAAGTGGCTTTTGAGGAACCATCTGTACATGGCTCAGCTGATAAAGAAGTGCTGCAGTTAAAGGGGCTTTTATTGTATAAACCAGTTGGGTTGCCTTCATACCCTTTAAGGAGCAGCTGCTGAATGCATCCTGTATCTGCCCCAATAATCTGGGTTGCAAGATGTTTGTATCCTGTCTGTGGGTCTTTCTAGCTCCCCTTTCACTGTGGTGGCAGATTAAATGAAATGTTTTCCTGTGCAGTGCTTTTGCACATAAGCAATTGCTGAGCATTTTGCGGACATGAAAAAAGCCGAGCACGTGAGGGGAATGGTCCAAGCATTCATGAGCTGAGGTTGACAAATTCAGGAGACTTTGTATGTTAAGCTGCAGTCACTTCTGTGGAAACCTGGGAGAGCCAGGCTGTGTAACTGTGGGCCAATGGACGTGGGAAAGGCAGAGGAGTATTGAGTGGGGTGGATAGAGGAACAGAGACAATTAAGTGCTTGCTGGTGAGTATTTCCTAATGTTTGTAAGATCTAAGGAAAAGGGTGGTACAAAAGATGTGATGAGGAGGCAAGGGAAAATATGAAAACCTCTCAAGCCTTTGTTGAGATGATAGGGCTCTGTGGAAAACCAAAGGTTTCTTATCTTCTTACCTAGTTAAAATATGTAATTGCTCAAAATTCACACCACCACTGGAAGGTGAGTCATAAGATAATTGCAGTTGATCCACAGGATAGCTAACATTTTAATATAAGCAAAAGATCCTGCCATCCTTTAAAAATACTGCTTTCCAATACACTGAAATGTACAACTTGTATGGTCTGGCTGGCTTCCCAGCTGTAAGAAGGAATACATACTTCTTGTATAAGCACATGGGAACTGTTGAAAAGCAGTGGCTCTTTGGCATTGCTTGTCCCCAGGTGGGTTCCCTGCTGTGAATGGAGACTGGGCTGTTCTCCCAAGGAGCAAGAGGCAGGGGGCAGCCAAAAAAAGGAGCAAAAATTTCTCTCGTGTCTGCTTGTTCTGAAAAGCTTTGCCCCTCCGCATGTTGAAATAAAAATAGCTCCCTCTTCTACTGAGCACAGTAGCCTGCTGCAGATAGACAGTGCCAGTGTCCGAGTTACTGTGAGTGGTCATTTGGTAGGCTGGAAGAAAAATTAAAAATGTTCTTAATGTACATAATGTAAATATGGAGGAACATTTGTGGATGATCAGAAGAGTGCAGGACTGTTACGGATGACAGTTTGAAAAATGTGGCTTTGTATGGGGGGTTTACTGAGGTTCTGGAGACAAGCTCTGTTTATAATAAACTGCAAAGTGAAAAGCTCAAGAAAGGATGAATGTGAAGCATTTAGCATCAGGATGCTTTGTCAGTGATTAATGGAACTTGGCTACTTTTGCTGCTTGGCAGTTTTACCTCTGCGCAGTGCCTGTTACTGTGTGGACCATCTATAATTTCACTGCCTGTAGCCTTTTGGACCCACAGCACAAACCAGGACAGAGCAAACAATTCTGGTGTCCAGCTGATCAGTCAACATTTTAATCAAGTACACATTCACTGTGACAAAGAAGCAGACCTTTTCAGGCTTTTTTATGACTTAAAAAAAAGCATATTTTTGGAGGTACATCATCTTTTTGGACTGTTATTAATCACTGTCATTATCTTGGATGAAATGAGTTTTGGACTTCGACTTCATCCGCCTGAAGGACACCATTTATTTCTTGTTATCCTGAACCTTCCTCCATTTTTAGCCTGGTGCCAGTCCTGGTGTAAATGAGGAGAACTGCAATGGCTTCATGCAAGTTGGGCGAACCTCCAGGGAAGTGTTTTGAAGAAGCCTGCAGCGGGACACGTGAGCCACTGGGGTGCTTGTCATAGCTGTGGCTGGGGAGGATGCACCTGGGTGCAGGCAGAAATTGCCAAGAAAACTTGTGAGAGCCTGAAAGCTTGGCTGGACTGTCAGGAGGGTGCAGGCTCACTGTGCCCTTGCTTCTGTAAGGGGAGGAGTGGTGCTGGTTACGAAGGCTTGGGATGGAGTAGCAGGGAGCCTGACAGGAGCAGCCATCAGCAAGAGCTGTGGTGACATCATCTGCCCGAAATTTATTTTCCTGGGGAAAAGGGATTCCCCAGTAATGGTGACAGGGTGATCCCACACTTCCACATCTCCACCCAGTCGCAGGGGATTTCCTGAGTTTCACTGTTATCATTTAGACTTTGTCAGTCATGACTGATAAGTACAGATGAAGCCTGGTTTTGCCATCATTTCTTGACAAACTTTTCCAGGACATAAAAGAATTGCTCTTTTCTCGGGATTTCTGGCCTTGGTTACTAGAAGCAGTGGCACAATGTGAAGGACCAGTTGGATTTTTGCACTCCTGCCTGAAACAAAAGCAGCATTTTTGCAGGCGTGCATCTGTGGAAACAGCTGTATTTGTGTGAGGAGAGAACGTATTTCCTTCCTGCCTGCTCCCCCCAGCAAAGGTTTTTGCAGCTTTGCCAGCCTTTTGCGGAAGAGGAGAGGCGGCCGCTGGCAGGCTGCTAGCCGGGCTCCCCGTGTCGCCTCCGGAGGTTGCGGGGATGCTCCAGCCACTCCAGGGGAGCAGGAGGGTGGCTGGGAACCAAATCAGTCACTGCTGGTTGTTCCTGGTACATGCCGGAGTAAGTCCCTCTGCAAGTTTGGGGCTGCATGGTTTCTGTGGCTTTCAAAACACTGCTGTTCCTTCAGATCACAGAAAATGCACATAACGAGGAAATCCAGAGGAGGAAAAAATAATTAGCATGCTGCCTTGCAAGATGGTTCATCAGTCATGCTTGTGTTAAGAGAGCACCTGGAACTGGGGAGGACAGGCACCCACATCTGCCAACACACCTCACCCACAGCTAGGAGACCAAAAGGATCAGCATTGCATCGTCCTTGCCATACACCAGAATTTGGCAGGATGCTGGAGGTGGACAGCTGGTGTCTTGGGCGTTGCAGTCCTTTAGGAGAAGTCTGTGTCTTTCACGCTCACCCTGTGTCTGTCTTATTTGCCTGGGAGCTACATTTTGCATTCTCCTTATTCGACATGTATAATGACAGGGTTTAAACAGCGTATCAGATAATTAGCTCTGAATGCATAATTTAACTCCACTGCTATGAGTATGGGAAAGTGCCTTGCCCTTGCTTAATTTAATAGGTGAAAGGCGACGTATTAAACGCATCATGGTGAAATAAATGTCTTTGTCTTAGTTCAGGTTCATACGAATGTTCCTCAGAGCTTGCTCTGCTGTCACCTGCCAGTTTGTACCATACTGGTTATAATGGATTTTGCTGTAAAAGTTCCTGTACAAAAGGAATAGAAGATCAAAGTCCTGGTTAGGGCTTGGTGGTTCCAGTTACTGCCTGTAGTGGTCTGAATAGCAGTAATGGCAGTAGATTATATCAGCATGCATAAATTACAAAGAACTATCATGCAATATTGAATGGTTTGTCTAAGAGTGGGTGCTGGAATAGTGTCAAGTGTATGCGGTGTGTCTGTGCCTGGGGCACTGGTGTGGTGGAGCCCAAATGTGAAGCTACAGGGTCTACTGAAATACTGAGAGCAGCTTGGAGATAATTTCCTCCCATTGCCCTGGTGACTGAATAGTTTCCTGTAGCATCGTTTGTTTCAGGATGAAACTGTTCCTGTTTGCTGTGAGGTGGTGAGAAAATGCTCCTGTGCTTTGTTTCTAATCTGATTAAAAACATGGGGGAGAGGCTATTCTCTTCCGGTTTTGGCAGTTCCAGAAATAACTGTGGCTGAAATCTGCATGACTTTCATGTTGCCTCTTTGAGGTTTCATTGGCTCACACTGTCGAGAGCAATAAGAATGGTGCCAGGGTGTCAGCCTAACTGAATATGAGTAGCTGTGCTTTCCAGCCATGGCGGCACACGTCTCCTTTCTGAAGAGACATGCAGCTATTATACAATGTAGTGCTTCATTCGTG
This sequence comes from Limosa lapponica baueri, assembly GCA_002844005.1. Taxonomy (NCBI): domain Eukaryota; kingdom Metazoa; phylum Chordata; class Aves; order Charadriiformes; family Scolopacidae; genus Limosa; species Limosa lapponica. Next base: position 202,124 of record KZ505656.1, read on the forward strand.
TGTTTTCAGTCCAGGTTGCTTTATTTTGCTCCTAAAGCTCTGGACACAATAGGTCCTCTTGACTGGTCTACCAGCTTAGAGGCAATGGAGTTTAATTTGCTTCCATTTGAGTCAAAAGCTGTCCTGACCTCAATGAGAAGAGGATCCTGTTCTGTACAGCTTTGCACTTCAGTGGGATAAATACGACGTTTAGGCGCTTGCAGACCGTGCAAATCCTATCAGTTTTCTTTGTGAATGAACAACATGCTGGCTCTTTGATTCAGGGCCAGAGTAGCTGAAATAGCATTTATTGTATTTACAAATGAGCTCTGCTGTCTTCATCAGCAATAACAAGTTACCATTTACTGCTCTAGGCAGCAATTTTCTCATTAGGTGTTTTAATGAACACAGAAAGGTTTAAATTTATTCTTATTTCCAGCATTCTTGTGGTAAACACAGCTCCTAGATATACAGGAACCATGGCTTCTAGAGCAGGTTTTGAATGTAGGCTGCATTAATGAAAGTAGGAATTACAATACCAGACTCATCAGTTGAACTAAAATACGATGTAGACCAAATGGAAAAGGTCTTTATTTCTAATCTTTGTTTAAAAAAAAAAAAAGTTATGTAGCTAAGAGATGTAGTGGGGATTTGTGGTTAACAGAGTGATTATAGTATCGGAACAGACTTGGCTGCTGCTCTGCTGCCATGCTGAAAAAACACTGTGCCTGTGGGAGAGATCTTTTCAGGATGTGCTTTGGGTCATAAGGAAGACCTCCTACTATGGTTGTTTTCACAAATTAAGATCCTTTCCATATTAAGTTGAATTTAATGAAGGTTTTCCCTGTATCCCGTATTTTTTTTTAAAAAAATCTTCCTTCCTTTCCATATTCAGTCTTTCCCTATCTTCCATATTGGAGTTGGAACCAAAGGAGACATTTTTGTGGGGCAGAGTAATGGAAATCCCATAAATTTTGAGATTTTCTGAGGAATAAATTGCTGTCTTCCAACCCCTTGGTGTTTTCCATGCCCCTGAGCCAGAGGGAGGTGTCAGGCTTCTCCAGGTGACAGCCCCAGAAGGAGCTATGGGAGGGACCTCCACAGCATTGTCCCTTCACCTGTGGTTTATTTTTTTGTAACAAGGAGATTATTGTGTATTTTAACCCGATTACTGGTTGGTTGTCCTTTCCCTCACTCTCACTGCAGCCCTTCAGTGGCTAGCTTTGTCCTCTAGCATTGTTGTGATTCTCCTTCCACTCGTCCAGTTCTCCTTCTCTTCTCTCACTGCTGCTCCTTTGTCCCTTGCTGCCTTCCTCCCACCACTCCAGGACCCGGGTGCTGCTGTGGTGGGTGTGGGAGGGTAGAAGTATCAGTTCAGATACCTAATGGTGCTTATGTGCTGTAGTGGGAAATGGGATTTCATGACCCAAGGTAACCTGTTAAGGCCCTCTGTTCTTAACTTCCCCCAAAGTGTGGGGAGAAATGCTCGAGAAAGTGCCCTGAAGATTAATTTCTTAGACCCGTATCTGTTAATCTGTTTTTTCAGAAAAACCTAAGCTACATTGTGTTGACTGGAAAGTAACTCTGTGATGTTATGTCCAGGCTAGTCTTCATACAGTCTCCATTTGTAGTCTGATGTTCCAGTACTGTCGTCTGTGCTACACCACGCGATGGGACTAGTGATGTTTAATAATTTTTATTCTCTCAACTGAAATGCATGTGCTCTTTCTTAATCTTTGTTTAAACACCTCAGTGCCTAATGCAACTCACTCTTAATCAGCCAGTTTCCTTCAGTTGAGTTAATCCAACTCAAATGCTTTTGAACACTGCAATTTCACTTAATTTCTGCAGGAAATGAACAGATTGCCCTTATTGCTTGCAGCTGGGTAAACTGAAAAGATAGATCACGTTGACTCTCTGCACTCCACTGCGAGCTTCCCTTGCCTTTTGGTACAGCATCAAACTTGTCCTGTTTGTGAAAGTACGTGCAAGTTCGTTCTGTCCTACCTCTGCAATACCTCTTCTGCTCACCTGCCTCCTCTGTGCTGCAGTCTGTCTGCGGTGTTGTCATCCACTGGAGCAAGAGCCATCCCTGTGCCTCTTCCGCCATCACGAAGGGGATTTCTGTATCCTAGAGAATTTGATTGCAAACTGTGTTGTCAGTGCCGCAGTGCTTAACCTTAATGTGGCAAATTTGCTGCTGCACCAGGAACCGCAGGGAGAGTGAAGGGGTGCAGTCTCCCACTCTTTACATCCCTCTGGGTGATGCCTGCCTGGCCACATGGGCTGTGAGCAGCCTCCGTCCTTGTGTTCTTTTCACTGCTGAGCCTGAGGCCAGCAGCAGTTTGGCCAAAATGAGGTTTGAAACTTGATTGCTGAAGCAGCACCGTTCCTCTGCCTGGGCAAGGCTTGCTTTTAGTGCAGAGCCACCGATGTCAGGGCATTGCAGGTTGATTGGGGAAGAGATTCTGTGTTTAGTGTCTTTGATTTTTCATGTGTATCAGGTGAGAATTAAGGTTGGGGTCAGTGAAGGGAGGTGGATCAGCAAAGAGGAGAACGGTAACTTTATTGCCGTTTTACACCTTTCTTCAGGATTGTGGAGGGAAGGGGAGGTTGCATGGCTTTTATTCTGCTGAAGAGTAATAGAAAACATTGCAGGTGATGGCTGCTAAATGCAGAGGTCACACCTCTGTGATAACCTTGGTACTTTCATATTGCTAAGCATTTTTCTGTAGCAATTTCAATGTACAGTGCATACAGAAATACTAATGTATATTCATTTCATGTTGCTTTTAACAAAATACATTTTAAAAGGTCTGCTGCTGTACTTTTGAAACATCAAATATAGCACCATAAGAAAGTGTGGCTGTCCCTTCCATTGTCACTTGCTCACAGAGGCTAGGGGATCATTTAATTAGGATTGCTCAAGAGCCTTATAGTGTAATGAGCCTTCAAGTGTAATACTGTCATTATTTATTATCCATTTTTGTAGTCTTTTTAGTGGGGGGAGTCGATTTTCAGTGAACAGGAGCCTCATTATGCCCCTGGTAATAAAGATTCAGTTATACTTAACAAGTGAAAACAGAGGGCTTTAGAAGAGACACAGATAATGAGATTTCACCTTTTCAAGAAACTGCATCAGAAATAAAGTTAGTGGCGCCACTGCTGCCTCACAGGCCCTGTTGCAGAGATACCTCTTAGAGTCCTGAATCTTCTACTAGTTTCAGAGCCGCACCTCATTACTAATGGAAATTTCTGCCATAATTAGGCATGTGATTTTTTCATTGTCTTTAAACACTTTAGGACTAATCTTAGCTTTCTGTCACCCTTTCTGCATTTGCTGTGGTTGCAGAGAGTGGTGAATGAGAGCACCCGTGGCTGGAGCAGAACTGAGTTCTATAGATTCAGGTAATTGCTATGTTTCCAGCTTATTCGCCTTGCTGACATAGTAAAAAAGTCTTTTTTCTTTGGGCCAGAAGAAACGATTGGGTACCTGTCAACTGCAGAATTGCTTACCGGTAGCTATTTAATGGCACGTTTTTGTTTACCAAGTGATGCTATAGATTGCATCGCTGTAAAAAGCGAACACATTTTAAATCATTCCTCTCTGTTGACACAGGCTTTTGTTTTCTTCCAGCAGCAGCCTGAGCAGAGGTTGGATGCTCGGCCTCAGTGGCAGGTTAGGACTGCAAATTTCAATTATCTTCGTGGCATGCGAGTAAGAACTGGCTTTGCAGGTTGCTGTTGGGAGACTGACACCCAAAGAAGCTTTCTTAACATGAGTAGACGAGGTGGTTAGTTATATTATATATTGGTTAGTAGGCAGATGCATGACTTCAGTGGGTTATTAAAAGTGGTTTAAAAGGCTTCCACTGAGGGAGGGAGAGGAGAAACATGAGAGTAACATCCTGGGGGTGGAGAAGCTGTTAAGGCATGATACCTTTCTAGTGGTGTGCAGAAAGGAAAGAATATCGTCAAGATTAGCCCCCCTTTTTTTTTGCTTTATGGGGCACTCCTTTAACCAAAGGTATTTAAACTCCTACAGATAAAGCCTCTGTGAAGCCCTAATAGGTGAGGGCTTGTGTGGGTAGCTGTGTGGAGGAACAGAGATTTTTTTATCTGGTGAGCTTAAACCATGCAATAAGCTGGGAGAAAAGTGAGTATGGAGCAGATGTATTAGCCTGGTGTGTCCCCACGTGCCAAAGTGTCTGTCTCTGTGGCCAGGTTTATTTCGGGGGGGTCTCACTGCTGCTGCCTGTGAATACAAAATACAGTAGCCATTCATTTTCAGAGGATTCCTAGGTTAAGTTCAATTTTCGGGGTCCCTTGTATACTTAACGTATCTGAACTAGGGTGTTTCTTAGCTGTTCTCAAAGGTTTGGTTCAGGTGTTTTTCTAGAGCCTCAAAACACTTTTAAGTCTCTCTAGATTTTTGCCCTATCTATGCTCTGCTTTCAACCTGAGAGAGGGAAAACCGTTTTCATGGTTTCTGCTATGTAGCAATCAGTTTTGGTATCAGAAAGGCCTGGGGGTTGCTGTGCTGTGAGGGATGACTCCCAGTATTTCAAAACGATGACAGGGAAAATTTAGGAATGCTGAAAGAAGCAAAGAAATATTGGCAGTCTCTTTCCTCCGGCAAAAGTTAGAAATCAGTCCGCTGGCATTTCAGAAATGTCAGTTTCATGTTACAACTAGAATACTTTTTTTTTTTCTCTTTTGCATATGTTGAAAATCAGATACTTAACCTAAAATGAAATTTGGAAGAAGTTCTTTACTCAAGCATCAATCACCATGCTACCTCAGATAGGGCTTATAAATTAGAAGAAATGTTTTATGCCAGAGTGCAATAATTTCATGCTCCTGGACAGATTGGCCATGGGGTGGACAAATTTTGAATTGTTCTGTAGTCTTAGGTATGTGAACAGAGTCTGAAATCAGATCTAATCTTAGTTGAAACAGTTTTTTAAAACAAATTCTGAAATGTTGTGTGACTTCAGTAAACCACTTAAAAAGAGGCTTTAGAACCTGAAAATGTGAAAATTTGGCTCTATGAATAAGTGAACTGATTTCTTAGGCTCTGAGTTTTTGCAGCTCCAGCTGTAAACTCTGGTTTTAATATGGACATACAACATGGGCTAAGAGGCATGGCTTTGGCTTTCCAAATGTGAAAATGACTTTTTCCACATTTGTGTAAAAACAAACCAAACCAAACATCAACTAATACTAATTTTTGTGTGGTGTTTTGTTCTCCTCAAAGCTGCAATATTCTATGTAATGAACTACCTAGTTCCATGTAAGTTCTCCAGAAACAGGCAAGTATTCATGGTCGACAGTGTGATGTTCCTTGTTAACTGAAACATGGGGTTTGTTCCTATTTCTAAACGGATGAGGTCAAGAGATTAATTTCCTATCAGAAGGTCACATGAATGAGCATGGGAGAACAGGCTTTTTCTAGTCTTCCTTCTTTCCTGTGTGTGGGTTAATCTGTCTTAGAAAAAGCCTAATAACAGACCATTTTCCTCCTTATTTGCTCAAGATACAAACTGCAGCTGTCCAGGAGGTCCCATCCGTCCCAGCCCTGGCGGGGAGCCTGGTGCTGCCGGCAGTGTATCTGAGAGCCTGGCTGGCTGGGTACTGGTGACCCCGAAGACACCAGTTACACATGCCGAGAGCTGCACTTACCTTGTGTTTATTCTGTGCGCTGCCACATCTGCATTTGCCTGCGTCTAAGCCCTCTGTGGTGTCTGATGCTTAGGACCATTTGCCTGTCTTTCGTAGCAATAGCAAACACTTGGCTCATTTTACATAAACTTTTTTTATGCATCTGCTAACCTCACAGAACGTTCCTACAGATCCAAACTAGAAAAAAAAGACCATATGAAATGAGCGACATTTAGCTAATCAACACCTCTGTGCAAGATTTTACACCAAGCACGTTTCCCTGAAAATAATCTATTTGCAAGCAATGAAATTCTTGGAAAGAAATACTAATGATGTACTAACCAGGGGAAGCTCTGTGTGTGCGTGTGCTTTGGGAATGTGAGAACAGTCTTTCTAAATCTTCCTTTCCTTGAAAATTAAAAACATTTTGATGCCTCACAACGTGTGCTCGAGCAGAATTTAAGTAGGTGAATGTGTCTCAGAGTTAGCAGTGGTGAGAATGAATAAAAGAGCAAGAGAGATGAATCTGTGAAGTGTAGTTCTGAGCAAGTGGTGACACAAGGAATGGGTGCCAACCCTTAGCATAGAGAAAAAGCTTTTCTCTCTCCCTTCTACAGACACATCCTGGAGGGCATTTGCAGTGAACAAGAAGAACCTGCATCATTAATAGCACACTGTTCAGGCACAGAGAAAACACTAGGTTGTTGTTGTTTTCTGTGAAAATAATAATGGGGGGAGAATATGCCAAAGGAGAAGGGAGGAAAAAGCCCAAACTACACTTAACTGAAGAGTTCCCAGAAAAAAATTATAAATTACTTTCCAAATTCTGAAGTTTTGGGTTCAATAATTCTCTTGTCTTTGAGAAGGAAGCTAGTGGAGCAAGTTCATTTTAATCACTGAACATCTGGAAAATGATCCTATGAATAGATAGTTTAAGAGTAGTATGATGACATCTTGCAGTGTAGATACTGGCAAGAATGAGGTAAAAGAATTTTAAAAGCTTACACTACTTGGAAGGAGAAAGCCCTGAATCATTTGGTGTCTTTGTTGTCCACCATATGGGTGTGGAGTAGCAGGGCGCGGACATGGTAGAAGATTCAGACATCAGAGTGACCTTTACCTTCATCCTGCCGTGGTAGCATCACGAGAGGAAAGGGAGCAGCAGCCACCTGCCTGGGTGGAAGCCTCCGAGGCCAGGATGCCACACTTCCCAGGTGAGAGGGTGGGGCTACCTTCCAGGCAGCTGGAGGAGCAACGTGAGCAAGCTGAGCTCTGGAGGGAAATGCAGTTTCTTCTCTTTCTGGCTCCTAAGATGGTTTCTTTGACATGAGGCCTGAAGATACACATAGGAGAGGAAAATGTGATCCTAAGCAGAAATCCCTCGCATCTTTATTTTCTGTGAAATATTGAATAAAGGTCAGAGGTTCTGGGAAGAAATGTCCAGTGTTTTGACCAGTGACTCAAATACAATTTATTTGTGGGCTTTTGTTTCATTTCCTGTTTTTGAGATTACTAAGGGATTTGCAGTTAGGAGATGCATATTCCAGCTCACTTTGTGACTTTAGACGCTTGGTGCTGGAGGTAGGCTCTGTTTACAGAACTGCAGTCGGCCTTTTTCGAATAAACTAAAAGCACTGGAAATGTATTTTTGGCTTGCAGAGTTCAGGGTGGCCCATCTATAACACACAGTCACTCGAGCAGCCTAACAATCGGCGTAATAGCTGTAGGTTTACAGCTTGCCGTAGACATGTTCTTTTGAGATGGGTTTTTGAGGGAAGTTGGACCTATAGAACCTGCCACTGAAAAAAAAAAAAAAAACAAACCAAAAAAAACCAGCAAACCATTACTTGTAAAGTTTATGCCTCAAACCTGAATGCCCCAATGTTGTTAGCCCTTGTGCAGGTGTCTGGGACCTACAGCTCTCAGCTGTGTGATGGGACCACCATTCTTCTCACAAGACTGTAGTGGCCCTTTCCAAGGAAGGGTGGTCAGATGGAGGCAGCCAGCCTGTTCCCTGGTCCCTTTGCCAAATGAGGAACTAGAGTAAGGTCCATGACAAGCCCTCTGTGGTGCTGGCCCTGCTTTGAGTACTAAAACCTATGTTTACAGAATGTGGCAACTGCATCTCAGCGGCCTTTGCAGATGTGCCCTGTGAGTCCTTAAGGTGCCTGCTGTGGTTTGAGCTAAGGTGACCACGTATGGAGAGGGAGGCGCGTCCCAGAGCATCTGTGTGAAAGAAGCAGTTTACAGCTGTGCTTACCAAAGCTGACCCTTTGTCAGGGTGTGGAACAGCCCACGGGAAGCTGTAGGGTAACCGGTGGGGTACTGGTGGCTTGTGTCCACCAGTGAGGGCTCCGCCGGCTGTAGGAGAAATGTGCTGGGCAGTGCTCCTGCCATGAGCCCCAGTTCACAGAGTTACCCTCAGGCCTCCCTTTCCTCAGCCCCAGGTGGAGCTTGAGGGTAGCAGGCTCTCCTTTGATCTTGGCTCCTTGGTTTTCCTCCTCTTTCAGTGAAACCCTTCTAATGAAATTTGTCCGTGAAGTCCTCCTACTTTGTAGCTTTTTCTTTTTGATCAGCCTGTGTCAGAAAGTAGTTTGTGGTAAAGAAAACTTACTGTTTTGCTTGATGATGTGTTCCTGGGGCTCCTGTTCCCTCCACGCTGGTCAGAGGGGCAAAAACTGGCTGATTTGAAGAACATGCAGAGAGTGGACTTTAGGTTTCTGGAACTGGTAGGAATTATCTCTTTAGCAGATTATCAAGAAATTAATGTGTACTTCATGGTGACATTGATTGAGAGCCAATACCCTAAAATAAATTTGTACAAAGTTGTAAAAATATTAGTAAGTCACCTGGCAGGAATTACTTGTTAGAAGAATATGAGTGGTGAATTTTATTTTGCTAGAAGCAAAGCAAATAATTCTGCTGAATTTTGACTGTCATGGGCTTTCTGAGCCTGCTGCTACCCTCACATCTTGGGAGTTTTTTTTTTTAGCAAAACTCCTGAGAGTTAGGTGTGAGAACTGTAATTCTCCCCCAAACCTTGAAATAAAGAACTTGAAGAAATTTTAACTGACTTTTTTTCCGCTGAAAAGTATTTTTGTTGTATGCTGGTTTGTTGAAATCAGCAGAACTATGAAGATTTGCACCAGCTTAGAGACAGAGCATTTTCTCAACACATTCAATGTCAAATTCTGAAAATTATATGTACTTTTTTAATGGAAAGAAACCTTTCATTTCAAGGTATATGCAAAGACTTTGTGTGGACAGTTAAGTAATCTAAAGTCACCTTGAATTCCCTTCCCAGTGACATTATACTTAACAACTTTCCACATTTTAGAGAAAAAATGATGTGTTGCCTGCAGATGAACAATCTGTTTCCACTCCCATTAAATTCTATGTGGAGGTGTGAATATATATAATTAGAGACTTGGGGACAGGCTGTGAAACAGAAAATGAGAGAGGAAGACTTCTCCATTTCTAAAACTATCTCAGTGTCATCCGCTAATTAAAGCGACCTTCTTGTACACGGAATGTTTTGCAGCCGTGGGAGCACTGCAGCAGCTCCAGATGAGCATGGGGCAGAGACAGTTTAGGGGAAAGTCTCTGCTTTTGGCTCTCACAGGAATGGAGTGCTGAAAGATACGTGATTCAGGAGTTGCCATGGCTGGTTTCAGTGAGCCTGAAGTATAGTAAGTATAGGAAGTGTACTAATAACACTACGGCTCTTCCCAGAATGTACAGCTGAAGGTGAAGTGCATGGCAGAAGGTTAGGGTAAATCAGCCCATTGTTACTGTGTGGTGAGGCCAAATCTATTGTGTCACACCTGTGCGGTTCAACAGGAGTTACTTCTTGTAAAAGTATGTTTGTCGGCAAACTATGTAGATCTTAATTTCAAACCAGCAGCAATATGCTTAACAGACTAAATAAAACATGAATGGCCACTTGACAGCTGAGAAAGTCTCCTCTGTTGTGTTTTTAATTGTTCACATAGGCTCCTGCTGTGAACTGATGCTTTCTGTTATGCATGATCTTGAAATAAATTTTAATAATCTGACCTCAGGGCTCAGGTGTTGTACTTAACTGTCATGCGGTAGAAGCCAGATTGTCAGATTGAGAGATGAAAGTTTCTCTACAGGGAACAAAGTTCAGAATTACAATCTGTAAAGAACTTGGAGTAAATGCAAAACCAGGTGTAAATATGTTGAGGCACTGCACAGGGGTATAGTAAGCAGCAGTTACAATAGAGATGCTGTAGATAGGAGAATGTAGATTCTTTATCTTGCTGTTCTCTTGAGACTCTTAGTGCAGTAACAGAAACCTCAGACTGTGCTGAAGGGAGTAGGGTTTCTTGGGACTATACAGCAAATATTTTCCATGCATTAGAGGTATTAACCTATCAGTTATTCAGCTTGGAAAAACAAACTGAATGCTTTAGAAGAGAATCCTGTAATGCTATTTTTCATGATTATGCTGCATTTTGCTCCAAATGTCCACTAACACCCACAAAATCTTGATTCATTAAGTAGTTGGTGTTAACTGGTTGTTAACTGGTGTGTTGGTGTTTCTGTCCTGCTGTAATTAGTTGCGCTGGTATGAAGTGCAACACAGGTGTTAGGCACATGGATGTGACAGTAGGTATGTATATTCCTTTGCAGACCTCCAGCTTTTAAAACTGTTTGTGCTGATCCATATCTGAGGCTTTGTCAGTGGATTCCCTTTTCCAGGTGGCCAAGTGCTTTTTGTTGATGTAGAATTTTTTTTTTTTTTTCTGTAGGCTGTAGTTGTAGGTGCTCCATCCCTGGAAGTGTTCAAGGGCAGGCTGGATGGGGCTTTGAGCAATCTGGTCTAGTGGGAGGTGTCCCTGCCCAGGGCAGGGGTGTTGGAACTGGATGATCTCTAAGGCCCCTTCCAACCCAACCCATTCTATGGTTTCACTTGAATGGTGCCCTGCAAATTTTAGGGAAAAGCATAGGCAATAGGGATTGCACATACCATCAGTAATTGCATGGCTGATACACAGTGTTGCACTATCCTTTCTTTTTCCTCTTTTATTATCCCTTCTGATGCAGACGTTTAATGGATATTGAGCCTTGGGGAGCTAGCTTTGCCCTTCTTGGAGATGATGGAAATGCTGACATGATAAATGACCATCCCTGGATCTTGGGTGGGTCATGGCTGTTCTTGGAGGAAAGCAGCATTATCTTGGCAGAATCTCCATCTGTTCTTACATCTCAGCTGCGTCTTCTGGCTTCCTTGTTGCATTATTGACAAAGTTTAACGAGGCAGGTCGCTAATGCTTGTCTCGTGCTGCCTTGTCAGTCAAAGCCATGTTTGCAAGGAGCAGGGAAAATCTCCCAGTCTGATGGACCTCCACAGTAGGTATGGATGGACTCTCTAAAAGCTTTAGTAAATTACAACTGAATGCTTTCAAAGTTATTTTTATAATCACTCATTTGCATTTGTGTGGCAGCACACTCATCCCCTAGGAATTGTCCAGTGCTGGGAGGACGAGTGTGGAGGAGGGACACAGGACCTCCCTGACTGTTCCCTTCTCTGTTCTGGCCGAGGCTGGCTTTCCCATGCCTCCCACCTGGGCACCCTGTGCCTACTGATCAGGACCAATTTACAGCCTCCTCCACCGAGTGGCGGAAGGCAGAAGTTAATCTGGAGGGGAAATTGTTCTGCCTGAGTGGGCAAATAGAAGGTAACTGTCTCATTGACTGTGTTGCTTTAATCTCTTTTTATGAGCTACCTGGGGCGCAGAGCTCTTTATCTGACCCACCATCAGAGCTGGCAGGGGGCCCAGCAGGATCTCTGCTAGCTTGAGCTGAAGGAGCTGCTGGCTTTTGCCAGCTGCCTTCCCCTTGGCAAATCTCCCCATGAGCAGAACCAAGAGCAGGGTGTCTTGGTGCGTGCAGCTGGATGCAGCCCCTGGGAAGCCTGGCAGCAGCTGTTATCCAAGTGGTGCACAGCAGCGGGGCCGGTCTCCTGCTTCTCCTTCTGGTCTTTGAAGGCTCTATGCTCTCCAGAGCAGATGGGTGGGAGCGATGCCCACACTTCCCGAAGGTGCAATCCTGCAGGCCCTTCTGCAGGCCAAGCACTGCTTTCCCCTCGCTGCATCCTGGTGAAGCCGCTTTATGTGTGTGGTGTGTTTAATCCCATATGTGGGGAAATGGTGTGTCCTTGTCTACCTTTCACCTCCCTTGCTCCTCCTGCAATTGCTCCCTCGAACTGCAGCCCCTGGGCTGGGACTTGCCATGGGGCTGGCAGGGGTGTTCCTGCTGCAGCACGACCAGCTAGCGAGGTCCTTCCCTTCCTTAGCCTCATGGACTGATAGGCTTCTTGCTCCTTCCCTTGTCTCTTCAAGGCATGGCAAGAGGCTTGGATGTCCGTCCTTAAAATATTCACCTTGTCGTCCTTGACTATAACCCCTGATTTAAAGTGTGTGCCTAAGCTGTGCCACTTGACCTCCACACGTGGCTGGGTGAAGAGCGTCTGTCCACCTGAGAGACTGTGGGCACACTGGGCTTGCTGAAGAGGCTGAGTTTGAGTCTATAATGTAACGGGTGCATGAAAAGCTTGAAATGATGTAATGGAAAATCAATTACAGGTTAATGATCATAGCCAAATTCATGGTTTAAACCCTTATTTTTTGTATTTTGCAAACGAATATAAAAATTTGCATGCAGCAATCTGTCTAAAAGGGGATCTTGAGCAATCTAGCGCAAATGTTAAATTCAGGGTGAACAGCGTGCGGGGAGGCTGCTGCGAATGGTCACGTTAAACACGCCGCTCCTCAGCTGCGCTGCCGGACATGAGAGGGTCTTGGCCGCGCAGCCCCCGCCAGCCGCAGCCGTGGGTGAGGCAGGCCACCTCGCTCCCACAGCGCGGAGAGTGGAGAAGGTTCATGGGAAAACTGAGGACATGCGCCCTTTGTGAAGTCCTGGTGGGTTTGTTACTCTTCCCGCAGAAACCTTGAACCTTTTGTTTAGAGTACATGAGTGGGAAGCTTAAAGGCACTTGAAGCAGCTTCCCACCCGCTTTCCGTTTTTGTTGCTGGTGAGAATTACAGATGAATGGAGCCTGATAACATTAGTTGATTTAATGCACATCTTGAGTCCATTTTGCAATTAAATATACTTTCATTTTTCACAAACACTTTTCCAGTTCAATTTAAAAATGACTCCTGACTAACATGGGAAATGTCCTAAACCCTCCAGCCTGTTTAACGAGCAGTGCATGTAGATCACATCAATGGACAAGAAAACCATGGCTATTATTAGGCTTTATCTCAAACTGTACAATTTACTGTTACTGCCCTGAGTAATTTGCATTCATTTTTAACACAGTATTTATTTGTAAGACAGTATTTATTTTTATTTATTATTAACACAGTTATTCTGTGTTAATAGTGTAACTGATGGGCCAACATATATTGAGTGCCATTAAAAATTTCCTTCTGAGTAAGATCCCCCCCAGATGGGAATAATGCAAGCAATATTAACAGTCAACCAACTGTTGCCTCTCTTTATTCATATGGTAACTACCCAGTGCTGTCCAACTCCCTGTTGTGACATCTGGACGCTGCCTTTACATAACTATTTACTAACCACTAATTATAGCAGTAAGCGTTAAAAAAGAAAGTTTTAAGCATTAAAAAAATAAGGTTTTAAGCATACGGTGTTGGTATTTTTAAGGGTAACTGGCTGTTTTTGCTTCCTACTACTCCTGTAGTTGCATATTAGCTAACTTGCATCCCAATGAGTTCTGCCAAAGGTTGTTTATTTCTCCCATGCTGATGTCTTGTCACGCTGTGGTTAATGTTATGTTTCTGAAGACAGGACTATAAATTCATTTTGAATTGGACAGCTCTAAGAAACAAAAACTTCACATGTACATAGTGGTCCGTGAATGGATCAAGGTTTGGGTTTGAACAACAACCGTTATTTGTTTGTGGTTTTGTTTTTAATTTAATAAACCCAAACCAGAACAGGATTGAGCCTCACGCTTCTCCAAGGGAGCCACGTTTCATCACAGGTGAGTTACCTGGGGCACTGGAGGTTCGTGACTTGAGTATGAGAAATCTCTCGTAATTAGCCCTATGGTCTGCGAGGCTGCCACTGGGGAGAGCTGGCCATGTGCAGCTGGGGGGATGCAGCCTTGGCATCTTAAAAGATGGGATTTGGCTGTAACTATTCCACGTCAGCTTTGACTTTTACAATACAAAGAGGATCCTCGTGTGCTGGGACAGCTGATTTGGGAATTGTTTTGGTAGGTGGGTTTTCCTTATTGCCATATGTAAACAACCAGACTGATGTGTATCATGAAAAGTTGCAGAGGTGTTCTGCAGCTGCCCGTGCAAGCTCTGGTCTGAGTGCAGATCTTTCTGGTGGCGATATGTTGGTTGTCATCACACCATTTACCATGTGAGCACTCGCTGTCGTTAAAAATGCCTGTGAGACAACAGCGGTCCAGCTGTGAAGCCCGGAGGGATAACAGATCGGTCATGGTTTCTAGCAGCGGCAGCTACAACTGCATTATGGAACGGTGGTTCGCCCAAGCCTGTACCTGGAGCCAATCTTCCTGTGGAAGTTGAATGGCACCAGTCTGGGCTGCCACGTCTCTCATTTCCATCTTTCTTCTTAATATTTTTAGAGAAGAGAAGGACTTGCTGGAAACGTCTTCCCCATAAAGAGGACTTGTGAGAAACATTATGTGCTTTCAAATAAGGCATAAAATACACTCACTGATCAATTTTTTGTCCTCATTAAGTCTCTCAGAGGTGAGTTCAAGGGAAAAAATAAAGACAGGAAGAGCTTGGAAATTAAGTCTCTTTATTTACACTGAAAGAAAAAAAGGTAACTCAAGAATACTGAAAAAGGCTGAAACTCAATGGCTTGAGAGGTAGAAGACAGACTCAGTTACCATAACGTTGTGCAGATGCAATACCACATGCATTATTTTCACTTTACTATCAGATATTTAATGTATGTGGATAGCCAGTGTTCTCTTTTTGTTTGTTCTGAGTCTTTCATATTGTAATGCAGTATAAGATGTAGTTCCCAGCTGTTACAACAGAACAGAGATGGATAGAGCAAAAAACCCACCCATCAGTGTTTGCACACCCTACAAATTCAATGACAGATACAGAATAATAAAGGAAAGTTTATTCCTGTAATAAAGGGAAGAAAAATCAACCAAACTCATACCTTGAATCCAGAATTACAGTTTAAGGAAAAAAAAAACCCAAAATAGCAATCCACAAGTTGTCTGGATTTTTAGGCCAAATTCGAATAAAATGTGCAAAGTGAATCATTCTGTCTTCTTCCTGGATACACGCAGGAGATTATTTCTGTATTGTGTTCCTGGAAATTATAGGGGTGCACAGAACAGCACCCTTCTAGCTTCTAGCATGTAGGAAGGTGTATGTAACCACCAGGCTCCTGGCTTCTCATGTGTCCAACAGTTTGAGCTGAAGCTCTGAAACTGTTTTTCAGCATTACAGGCTACTTTGATATGGGGGCCCAGGCTGTTGCATGAGTTTTGGATCTTGAAGGGAGACTAAGCTACATTGCTCCCTGTTTGAGGTGAGGCTGATTTTTTTGGATTTGAGCTCTGTTATGGTGAGGCAGACAGAAATAGGGTTAATGCACAGCCATATATTGTCTCAGTATGTGTTTCCCATTTACCTGACATGATTCATTCATGCTGGTGAAGTTTAATGAACGGATGAATGAATCATGCATTATCTTGTGATGTAGTCCTTGTGAGAAAGAGAAGTACATAAATCTACAAACTGCATAAAAGAGGAAGGTGGGGGAAAGCACTTGAGTAATTCTACTGCTTTTCTACGATGATGCACTATTTGCTATTTTATTCTTCCATAGTAATATTAAATTTAAAGATACAACCTTTGGTAAAACAATTCTTCTTCCACCAGCAGTTTTTTATGTTTCCTAGTTTTTCAGAAAACATATAAGATAATGATAATTGCTGAGTTTAGGGTATAATAGTTTACTTTTTCCCAGTTTATTGTCTGTATTTTGACAGACATAGTGTACTTTCATTTCACTCTTCCTTCCTGCTTAGGATTTTCAAAGAGCAAGAGGAGAAGGGCTAAACATGGGTGAGGAAAAAAGAAAATGGGATAAAACATTCTTTATGATATTTGCTGTTGAGGAGGGATAAAACAAAGAATCAGTATAAAAGGCCCCTATTAGGTATGCACTATTGCATTGAGCAATTTAATTGTAGTTGATTGTTTCCACCAGGAGGTACCTTCAGCATGAAGAGACCTCTTGGGTTTTACAGATGGCCACCATGTGCCAGTCCTCAAGGTCTGGGAAACAGGATGCAAGGAGCGTGCTCTACTTCCCACCCGGTCGGCTGAGGGTATGCAGACATTTGGAGACAGGTTTAGGTTGCACGTCTCCCTGAGATTGTTTCAATCATGGTAGGTTTGAGAACAATCCCTGGTCACCTCCAGGACCCAAGAGAACATTTAAGATGATGCATGGTCATCCTTGCTCTTTACCAATTTCAGGTCTCCCTAATCTTGATAACGGCACCTCAAAATGGAGGTTACAGGTTAGGCCCAGTCAGTGGTTGATCTTTTTCCTTTGTCAGCCAACATCAGGGAGTTAAGGGGCAATCGGATCAATCCTTAGGCTCTATGTGCAATAGAAATTCTAATCTTCCTTTGTCTTCCTCCTCTCAGTAGGTCTGTGGAGGGAGATTGTTGTCTATATCAGGGAGGAGTGGGACTTTTCATGAGAGAAGAGTGGTGGTATTCCCCCATGGCAGTGGGAAGGTGAATGCCACCATATGACTAGCTCCCTGCTGCAGGTTCTTTGTTTGGAGTTAGCCGTTTGGTCTGTTGCGGTGCTTGCATGCAATTTATACATTGGGCAGTGCACACCAGAACTCATTTGCATTGAGAAGACAATTACAGCTTGAACACGTTAAATTCTCCATGCGCTTCATTGTGAATATGCGCAGAATAACACTGGTTTTATATAGGCTGCTTTTTTATTACAGTAAGTGTCTCAATGTTTGTTGGAGCTGAAGACCTCAATCATTTTGAATAGTGGTTAAAATCACAGATAGCTGAAGCAATTTAACGTGTGGATTGCGATTTGGCTCTTTGTGGTCTTTGTCTCCTCACCCAGTTTTGCCCATTTCAGCGAGGCCAATAAAGGTCTGGTGTCGTGCGTTCTTTGTCTCGGCCCTGAAGATGCTGACTTCCTCCATTCTATTTCAGGAGGTCATTAGTGTTGATGAGATTAGAGGTTTATATCTTTAGGTCCCAGTCGTTATTCCTAATTTAATCAATGCATTTGAAAATGTTTCCTCTAATAAAATTGTAATGACTTTATGTGATTTGTCATGCTTATCAAAAACATGGTTTTAACATTTTCATATTTAGAGGCACTGAGCTTCTGGAGAGGAGTATACATTAGTACATCACTGTTGGGCCAATTTCCTGCCTCTCCGTCTCTCTCCAGTAAATCAGAGTAA
Organism: Limosa lapponica baueri; assembly: GCA_002844005.1. Classification (NCBI taxonomy): domain Eukaryota; kingdom Metazoa; phylum Chordata; class Aves; order Charadriiformes; family Scolopacidae; genus Limosa; species Limosa lapponica. Next base: position 219,282 of record KZ505656.1, read on the forward strand.
CCTAGTCAGTGTAATCACAGTGATGTACAGCCAGCGTGGCAGTGGAGTCAGGCCTTCGCAAACAGCTTAGAATCCTGGGAGAGGTCCCTTGCGTGAGCAGGATTGCTTCTCTGCCACCACCTTCATCATTCAGCGGTGTGCTTTGCCTCCATATGAAATAGACTATTAGCGGGCTTATCATAAAGGAGAAAATAACCATCTATAATGTAGAGGTTTGACTGGAGAAATGGCTTTTATGTTGCAAGGGGAATGAGATAAATAGCACCCCACAGTGGGAACTGAATTACTAAGGTGAGGCGAGAGCAGCAGTGTTACAGCAGAGCTGGATGTTTGTTCAGAGTCTTTTGAATAAAATTAATCCAAGTGCTTGGTTTTCAGGAATGTTCCTGGAATATGTTTAGGACTACTATTTAATTCAAATTACCCCTGTTTTCAAACAGTCTGCTGTACGCATTTGGGTTCAGGTAGGTGAGGAAGGAGTAGGAGGCATGAACTTACTACATGCCCGGTGCATCAACCCCCTGTTTGAATCCCCAGCCGCTGCTGTTTCCCGTGCTGCTCCCCCAGCCCGGCTGCTGTGGGGGGAGGCAGGGGTGGAAAGCATGTGAGCGATTTTGATCTTACAGTGACTAACTGATGCAAGGAGGGAGAACTTGACTGTGTCTGTGGTCAGATGAGGGGTCTATGGGAGGGCTGACATTTTTATCAGCTCTCAGGGGCCTTGGTTAGTGTCCCAAAAGCAGGGCAGAGGAGATGCAGGGGTGGTTGCAATCATAATGGGGGGGGACAGTGCTGGGCAGTCTCTCTGCAGTGCCTGCAGAGCGGTGTCAGCTCACTGGGATTCCCCACACGGACTTTGGGGGTGTTGATGTTCCTCGCTGCTCCCAGATAGGAAGAGCCTACCTGTATGGTAATGCTTGGGATATAAATGACGGAATCCCCCTGCCTCTAACCTTGCACCACTTGCTCCTCCTCAGGCAACAGTCCAAAAGCAGCATGTGGGTGAAAACACCAAGAAGGGTTTTTGTCTTCGTTGTAGTAGTGTGGCGGCAGGAGCACGGTGGCTGGTGATACGGCAGCGTAACTGGCAAATTGCAGTAGGCAGATGGCAGGTCTCACACTAAAAGAGAGGATGTGTAAACGACCAAAGATAGGTTTTAACAGTCTTTTCCAAAGCCAGAAGTTTGTCACTGTATGAGCTTTCAGTCTAAACATCCCTGTGAAATTTCAAGCCTGAAGTCTACTAGTGGTTTATTAAATAGTTTTGGCAACTGAAAAGGGATGCTGTGAATCACTGTGTGCATGCCTGAGTGCGGGGTGTCTTGGATGTCTCAGGCATTTGCCATTCAGCGCAGGCCAGCCAGGCTGTGCCCGCTGCCTCTGCGCTGGGTGCCGGACGCGCCCCAGCTGGCTGACACTTTGCACTGGGTCTGCAAAGGATGAGCAGTAGGAGAACCAAGCCTGGGAAGCAGTTGTGCACAAAATGCTTAGGTTTGTTGATAGGCTAGGACAGAATCATTGCTGGTGAAGCAGTGGCATGTTGGGTGTCATTGTGCTGCCCGGCTGCCCTTGGCAGGTCTCTGTCTCACGTGCCTCTGCTGCCACCAGAGGGGTTCAGTTTGGCCTTTGGTCTCAAGGATGGAAACGGCTGATCGCCTTCTGCATCCCCTGTCCTTGCCATGCATGGCTATGTGGTGCATGGTATGCTATGGTGCTATGTGGCAGCACACTAGCTGGAGAGGTTAGTGGGGACGTGCCAGTGCTCTGCAGACAGCTGAAAAGATTGGCTGGCTTTTCTTTTATTCTTACCTCTATTTTTTTTTTTAAATTTATTTTTTTTCTGACTGATCTGTTTTAACAGCGAGACTCAGTCAAGGAGAAGAGTATTTTCTTTACAGCGCAAATTGCTATGTGCAAATATGCGATGTAATTCAGCTCTGTGGAACTGCCATATCCTGCACGAACAGCAGTGCTAGAGCTGCGTACTAGTAATAGCCATTTTCTTTTTTCAGCCTTTTTAATACTGCAGAGAAATAATTTTCTGTTCCCAGCACCTGACAGGTACAGTGATGTTAGATACCTCAGGAATGAGGAAAGGGTGATAAACGCAGTCACTGAGAACATGGAAACAAATTAGGCTCAAACCATTAGCAGCTTGAGCAGTAGATCCTCATCAAATCAGTAACAACCCAAAACTGTTTCTAGTCATTAAACTACTCTCCTTTTATTGACATCAAAAGTGCAGCTCTAGGTAACATTTGTTGAGAAGTAAATGTGCTCCCTGGAGAATGGAGGTTTCCTTTTTCAGGTTCTCTTTTAATGAGGAGAGAAAGTTGAACTGATCGAGGTGTCAAAAGCTCTTCAGTTTATCCACTTCTGCAGTGGGCCACCCATGCCTGAGATCCACTTCCACACGGGCCTCCGTTTCTGACTCTTCTCTTGTGTTTATCATTTCTTCACCCCATTTGTGCATCAGTATTCCTTGTCCTTTTTTTTTTTTGTCTTTTACTTGCTCTCTATGACTCATGCCTTAATTTTATGTTCCCACTCTGCTTAAGGGCTCCCTATTCACTGTAAGAGTACACTACAATATGCAACACTTTATTGTCTCTCTTATTTAATTTGTAGCCAGAAAATAAAGTTAAGCCATGGAATGAGCTTTATTTGTGGGATCAGAGAAGGTGCTTCCTCAAATGGCCAGCAGCGTCAATACGGCCTGGTTACGTATGATGATGGGCCCAGCCAAACCATGCGCGAACTTAGAAATTCGGGCTGAAGCTGGTGGCTAGTTTGAGGCAGATGAACAAAGTTTATAACTCTGATTCTTTTGAACCAAACAGAAGGACCTCTGGAAACATCAGAAACAGCAGCTTTGGAGAAAAGAGCTGCAGGTCTCATTTCATGCCAGTGGTCCTGGATGTAGATCTACGTCCTTGGATGTAGACTGAACAGTCTGTTGATTAAAATAGTTGTGAGTTTGATGGTAGTAGCAGGGCCAAAAAGTCCCTTGGAAGCTGTTGGTAAATGAGTGCTGGTGTGTCAGACTACGTTGGCTTGTTTGAAGCAATTAGCAGTCGGAAGAAGCGGAGTTAGGCAGCAGCTCTGGAAAATAGGTGTCACACTCCATGGCTCTCCCTTGTCACTTCTCCTAGGGAAACTCACTGCTGAATGTTTTTGGAGAGGTGGAAGGTAGTGTTCAGCTAGTGCATTTGAGTCCCACCCAAATGCGGGACTGCAGTGCCTTGGCTGGGGGGAAGCTGAGGCAGATGAGTGGGCACCTGTGGGTGATGTACCACTGGTGGAGCTCAAGGCTCCAGTTTTGCTAAGAGGCCATCTTTTGTCTGATGAGTGAAAAAGCTGTTTGGAGTTTTCCAAGTCATGCATCAGGCACACACTGTACTAACATATTGCACTTAGGAGCTATTTGCTTTTATATTCCCCTGCTATTTGAATAATAGAGTTTAGCTAGGTAGTCCCTGATACTGCAAGCGTGTAACTGGCAGCAAGAGGTATGTTTGGAAAGAAAATACAACCCTGGAACTTAACTCAGTGATGCTCAGTACCTGATGCTGGCTGAGCAGAGTGTCGCTTGAAACTCTTGCTCTTGGGTATTTCCTCTTTTTTTTTTTTTTTATTTACGTTAGGGAGAAGATAAATCTGTTCAGCAGCATCTGTGCATCACCACTGACATTTTAATTTTCAGTTAAAAGATTTTAATTAAAATTTGATATCATTTGGTGTGAAAAATGAGAGTGAATTGAAATTATACATGCAGACTGAACTAATGTCAATTTATGTATTGGTTTCAAGAACAGCTCTATCTGATTAATCCAAGCACTGGCAATGTAGGCTGGAAGGGGCTCTGGTTGCTCCTTTTGTATAATTCTGCCATTATTCTACCAAGGTAATTATAAGGAAAGAGGTTTTGTGTTGGTTTGCCCAGTTTCTCTCTGCTGCAGTTCTTCCTCTCTTGTTCTGCCTCTCTTTCCCCTTCTGGATGCTGCATAATCATCCTGGCAAGACATGATTGCCCTCCAGGCTTTGTATGGGAGAAAATGCTCTTGAAATGGCTCAGAATGTACCAAGTTTTTTAATTTTATAGGTTGCACTTGGAAAAGGAGGTGGTGAAATCCCTTCACCGCTCAGTCTCAGGTGTGTGTTGGTGCATGAGGTGTGCTCGCACAGCTGCATGCCGGTCCTCCTGCCTGTGTGCTCATACCCACACGTCCTGTCTCAAGCCGCAGGACTTAGTGCAACTTTATTCTCAATTCCCTATGTTATTTGCAAAGGGAGTATAAACGTGTCCAGGATGTGTATTTAAAATATGTTTATCTGGCAAACATTGTCTGTATCTCTGCACAGGCTTAAATAGGAAAACAAGAGAAAAGATTTTCCAGGCCCTTTAGTCCCATTCTTCCCTGTAGTATAAACACCTGCATCTCGTAGACTAAAAGACATTTTCTGTCTCTGAAAATTCTGGTTGAACTGCGGGCAGCATGTCATTTTCGGAGTGAGGCTGTGCATATGGACTGCTTGTGAACCTGCTTTTGCATTGGACCAGCTCTGCACAAAACTCTGAAATAAACAATTTTCATGTCATCACTGTTGAAGCATATAAAAAGGAAATGGCAGAGGTAGCGGGGCACATCTCAGTATCTCTTCTGGTTTTGCATGAACAAGATCACTCAAATAAAAAAAATAAAAAAACAATCACTGAAACATTTAAGTGTAAAACCAACATTTGGCATCATCCAAACTGAATCATTTTTACATCTTGCTTAATTATTGTGGACTTTATGCTCAAAGAATATGATTTAGGTTAAGAGGTTTCAAGTCCATTTCTCCTATCTGCCCTCAGATCATGTTTATGGTCAGAATTGAAAAGGATTATCTTCAGATATGTAGCCTATTTTTCTGAAGAGATCTCAAGCAGTCTAGTTGCAAAAGCATTCAGGAATTTTCTAGTGTCTTTTCTTCACTTGCAAAGAAACGCCTTATTTTACTAAGACAACTCTTTGACTTATTTTTACTGCATGCTGATACAATCCCACCATGAAGATGTGATTCACAAAACATGTAGGTTTGATACAGAGTTAGAGCAATTTCTGAAAACAGAAGGGTGGTTTTGTGGCTCAATATAACAGTCTGAGCAGCATTCAAGGCTCCTCTGCCCTCTCCTTCCTGCACAACTGTGGGTGAGTCTCTGAGATCAGCAAAATGCTAAAATATCTTTTAAGTTTCACTGAATACAGTAGATCTGTGTTTAAACATTTCATTGACTCATCAAGAGCTGGGGATGTGTCATCAGCTCTATGTTCCATGCAAAGCAAAGTAACTGAACTTATGCTTAAGTGAATGTTACTGTGCAGCCACATCTGTTGCTTCAGTGTTGATATATAAGTACCTCTATCTCTATATACAGTGATATGTGACATCTGTACTTGAGCTTTTCAGAAAAGGGATGAAAGGAAAACCTGCTTCATACCGTGTCTTGTATGTTCTCCTACTTGGGTTTTAGAATTTGATTTCAAGAGAAAGAGAAAACTCCCCAAGTTTAGCATTAAGGTATCCAGAATGAGAGTGCCACCAAAGTAAGCTATAAACCCTGGGAGGTAACAGTCCAGCTCGGTTAATACTCTAAAAATGTTCTACCTTTCAGTTCTTCAAAGGCTTAGTTACTTTCCTTCTTCCACTTCTGCTAGCCTTGTTGACCCTGAATTCAAAGGTTGTATTTAGACCCCTTCCAAATTTATCAATTGTAATTTAATATTTTGGCTAATTTCTGGATGGTTTGGTTTTTGTAGTGTCATACACTTTCCTAATTACAGAATCACAGAATGGTTTGGGTTGGAAGGGACCTTAAAGATCATTGAATTCCAACCCTCTGCCATAGGCAGGGGCACCTCCCACTAGACCAGGCTGCTCAAAGCCTCCTCCAGCCTGGCTTTGAACACTTCCAGGGAAGAAGCATCCACAACTTCTCTGGGCAACCGTTCCAGTGTCTCACCACCCTCATAGTGAAAAATTTCTTCTTAATATCTAATCTAAATCTTCTCTCTTTCAGTTTTAAACCATTTCCCCTTGTCCTGTTGCTACACTCCCTGATAAAGAGTGTAGGCCCCCTTCAGGTGCTGGAAGGCTGCTATAAGGTCTCCCTGAAGCTTTCTCTTCTCCAGGTTGAACAACCCTGACTGTTGTATGTGTTTATTCTGGGGCATGTTGTTATTGATTGCAGAAAAGTATGCTTTCAGTCAAGGTTTAGGAAGGAACCGATGACTGAGGTTGGGTTGTGCCACCCTTTTAACAGAGAAACAGCAAAACCGAAATCTCTCCATGGTGGTGCACAGCACTCGCCAAAGGACCACGCTGCACTTGGAGCACTTAGACCAGTGTTTGCGTTTTCAGACACTGGCAAATGGTTGCAGGATGAAGCATTCGTTTTTCATGAGGGCAATAATGCCATTTCAATTTGTTGACCTATAACAGTGTGCTTTGATTAATAGAGAACATTCAGCAATTACAGAGTATCTCACATGCCTCAATTTACCTAGTAGCTGAAGAGCTCATTGACAGATAATTTAATTTGGTTTGCAAAATGAGTTAGAAATGTATTATTTTCCAAAGCACATAGTTAAAAAAATGTTTGCCACTTTACTGCATACAAAGAGTTGATTATTTTTCTTCTCTCAGTTAATAATGAAAACATTGTCTGGAAAAAAAACCCACTTTAATCCATTTTGTTCATGTATAGGCAGAAGGAGAAAAATATTTTCCATAGGCTTCAATATCGATTCAAAATTGGAAAACAGCAGAGGCGAAACCCAGTGAAATTAATGAGTTTACTGGCTATGGTAGTTCTAATAGATTTTACTTTTTTCTAATCTGCCTGTAAATTATCTGATGCTGCTACAGTGTTTCGTACTGTTCTCCTGACTCCAAATACAGCTTAAAATAATGTAGCCAGAAAATACGGTATAATTAAGAATGGGATTTCCATGAACCTCATACATTGCTCCTGTGGGCTAGATTCTGCTTTCATTACATCCAGGTAAATAAAGAAAAATTGCTTTGTGTGAACTAAGAGAAGTTAATCTGATTCAGGTTAATAATGGCGTCACGATGGTCATATTTTTCTGTTGCCCCCCTTACTGAACTACGAGACTGAAGCATGTGCATACCATTCAGTATGTACAAAGACATTGTCCAGGCTGTTTTCTGTGTTTCTAGAGTTCTGCTTTAAGAAGCATGATGATAGAGTTAGAAACTGCATTGACGAACGATGCATGCTGCATGCAATAAGTAGAGCTGTTGTGCAATTTCATAAGGTAGTCCAGATGACCAAATCACTATGTTCTGCATCTGAGAGAGGAGACTTAATTAAGACAGGCAAATTCTCCTGGGTACAACAAAGCAGTTCTCTGGATACAGCCCTGATTATACAGTAGTTCTTTTAAATGCATTACCAAAGTCTTCATTATTGTAATTAAAGAGATATAAAATATGCCTGCCCTTCATTGCATAAAGCTTTGCTTTAGGGTTAAGACTGGAAATTTCATTAAGAGCTTTGAAATTGAAAACTGACAGGCAAAGCAAATGGATTCTATAATTTTAAGGAAACTATATCATTTTTTAATTATTGTCCTTTTTAGTCTTCCATTAAAAGACATACATATTAAAAAAATAGCAAAATGGCACATTTACAACAAAATTATTTTCCTGGGGCCAGCAGCTAGAAAGAAAAATACAGTGTCATCTGTAAAAATGGAGCTGAAAAAGTTGCCTTCTCCTGAGTATGCTGGATTTGGAGCCGTCCAGCCTGAGAATGTGCATCCCCTGCTTGCCCCGGGATGGGGCGCTTGCTGCTGCCAGGGCACGTCCTTGCCTGCCTTCGGTCTCCTTTTCCAAAGAGTTGGCAAGTCCTGCAGCTAAATGAAGGTGTATTCTTGTACCTTTTAGGTACCTTGAAGCAACCTGTTGGGGAGTGTTTGTTGCTCATATGCCCACCTAAAGGAACTGATCAACAGAAAAGAAGAAAAGAGGGAGCTAATGCTTTTAGAACAAGAAAACGGCTTTTCCTTATAATTTTTTTTCCACCATATATGCTTATGTAAAAACTGCACCGACAAACTCAGAACCTGTGTTTCCCTGGTGGGAGGGAGTAGCTCCAAAAGTCTTGAAAAGCCAGAGCACTGAGGTCTAAAATGGACTTGAGGAGATGTTGGATGAACATATGCATAGGCACACCTCTTTTATGCTGAATAGGATATTAACAAATGAACAGTGTGACCACGGGGACTAAATGTGTGTGTAAGTGTTCATAAGATTAAAGCTTAAAATGAGCAACTGATAAATTGCCCAGTTGTTGCAAATCATAATCTATTTTAAATGGCCCGTTGGAGGGACTTTGAGTTCTGAGCTGATTTTTGTTCATGGAAAAGTGGTTCCTAGTGGTTAGCGGCAATTTCCTGGGAATACTTTTCCTTTAGGTTTTTTATGCTTCTCGTAAATAGCTTCCATCTTTGTTGTGACTCCGTAGTAATGCAGAAAGTGCCATGTTTGCTTGGCAGGCACGGCTTTTGCTTAATTCTGCAGCATAATTACAAGTCATATATTTTGTCCTGGCTTTAGAGCCATAGCTCACTTATGCCACACTCCTGCTATCATTTGTGCACACTTGCAAAATGAAACATTGCCAGTGTTTAACAGATGTCTGTTGGGTCCTTCTCGAATGGCTTTGGAGAGCGTGTCTGTTGGTGTTAATGGCAACTGTGCAAGAGGATTAAGGGAAGCTTGTGGTTTAGCAATGGGGCCTGTGACTTTCCATCCTCAAGAAGGCAGCTACAAAACTTTGACCTCCCCAAACAAAAAGCCTGCCCAAACTGCTGGCCCTGCTGCTAAATGCCCCCTTTCCTGCCATGTGTATCACCCCCAGGGGAGGGGTGCTTCTGTGGCTGTCCCTGGGCTCCCATGGTACCTACCGTGGCTGGAGATGTGTGTGCCATGCAGCTGTGAGGGGGGTCCGTGTGAATTGGGGTTGTTTGTCCTCAGCGTGGGCAAAGTGTAGTGGTGACAGCACCCACTCAGAGAAGGTGAGCCTCGGCAATGGGGGCTGTGACAAGGAGGGGCTCAGTGCCCCCATGTCCCCAGGGGAGCACGGTGGCTGCTGCAGTGAGGACCCGTCCTTACGCTGTGTGTGCAACAGTGCCTATTTGGTGCTTCCAAACAAGTGGCACGGCATTCAACGGGAGGGAATTAAAGAGCTGTCCTTACAGAGTATGTCAAAGATTGTCAATCAGGCCTTGCTTTCAGGGACTTACGTGCTTGTGGGCAGAAATAAACCCAACTCCGCTGCAGCCTGGGTGCCAGCCATGGAGTCCTTGCAAGAAAAGTTTTGCTGTCACTTCAGTCTTTAGACAGAGGGGATGACCCCTTGCTCATCTTTGAAAGAAATATTTATGCATCAGATGTGTAGGGAGTTAGGCTCTGATTCCAAGTAGAAGAATACTTGTCCTTGTATCCATAGCAATAGAGCAAACACCCTAAGAAAGGTTGGGATTTAAATCATATCCTGGTATTTCTCTTCAGATATGTTAAGAAGCTCCTGCCCAGCACCCTTGCTTTTGTGATTTCTCCCTCTAATGCACCCGGCTCCCCCCAGGCGCTGCAGGGAGGGATCAGCTGTCTGGTGCGGATGTGGGTCCTTCCAGCAGCTGGAGAGATGCTGCAGCACTCAGGGATAAAACCTGGCTTACCTTCACGTGCCTCAGCACTACAGGTGACCTCCTGTTTAATACAATAACATCTGCAATATTGAGCAGTAGTGCAGTTGTTCTATGATCGTGCTGTTTGGCTGAAAGCCTTGAAGAGTTTATACATGAAACCAGAAACAACAAACTGGTGCTCAGCTGGTAGTGCGGGACGGAGTGGGATGGCAGTGCATCCCCTCGCAGGGCATTGTGGCACAGTACTGGGAAGGATGGAGACCCTGCCAGAGACTGCCTTGTCTCTGAAGGTACTGAGATTTGTGCTTCAGAAACATTCTTGAGTCTTGTGTTAATCATGATTCCTAATCCAGAGCAGACAGTGTTTCCTAAGGGATCTTCCCAGGGTCATGAGCAGAACTAGAAGCCAGGGGGACTCCCACTTTTGTGGTAGCAGACCCAATGTTTTTTTCTTGCTCAACATTTTCTAAACGTTGAAAGCGTACAAAATTATTGGAGATTTCAGGTGTTATTTTCTTCTCATAAAGAACTAAGTTATGTTGCAGTTACAGTATAATTGTACTGTAGTTAATTTTTTTTTTAATACCTCTACTGCCACTAATTCATAGTGTTTAAATATTAGCTGGATGGAAGTAATTACACCAGGTTGGTGATATACTTAAACAGTAAAAATACATGTGCTGTGTGAGACCCAAGGGACCATAATATTCAGGCATGCAGCTAATTTACTTGTGAGAAAAAGGAGTTATAATTATTTAGCAAAATCTATGGCCAGAATAAAATTATATTACGATTGCAGTCCTCTATTCATTAAAAAAAAGAAAAAAGACTGATTTTTCTCTCCCTAAGGCTTGAGCTCCTGGAAGCAGGCGAGTTTTGCCCTTGAAGGTGGATAGTTTTGAAGAAATGTGATAAAAATTGTAACAGATCACCACAGCAAATCAGTTACTCTTTAAATAAATTGAATGTTTACGATGCTGCAGTTTGCTGCGAAGGCTTATCAAAGCACTTGTAACCTGCACCATTTACTCCTGATTTTGATAAGTAACGCAAACATTCAGCGTCTGCATTGGTAAAAATTTGGAATACGCCTACTTATTGGATTCCCATAATACGATTTAATGAGGCTACCACAGCTGTCTCTTGGATACTTAGTTTCTTTGTATTATTGGGGAAATCTGTGCTTTGCTTTTAAGGGAGATGTTTAATTTGTTATGCTGTCGCTAAGTAAACCATGAAAACCATTGCTTCGCTTGTATGTCGGTTTAGCCCTGTCAAGTCCTCTATCAGTGTAGTGGCACGTTTTCACAGTCTGCTCTTATGTCAGCAGGCGCAATTTATACCTACAACCTAGCTGTTCAGCCTAAGGATGTTGAAGGTGAATGTATTGTATGCACTGCCCACATAGTCACAAAGCTAAAAAACTGTAGATGGGAGTAAAATACTTCAGAAATTTTTGCATTTGTGTATGCGTACACCTTAATACCCATATGTCTGCTTTGCGAAGGAGCAATCAGAAAGTTTTCCCTAGGCCTGTTTTTGTGATGAAGCTTGTTGACAGGGAATAATAAAGCACAAATGGGACAACTGAAGTCCGTGGGTGTCCCATGTGTGCGGGGAGGTGGACTGCACACCTACCCATGCTGGGAAAGCTGGGGAGCACTGGGGCTGCCGCAGGGATCTGTCCTATGGATTGCTGCGGAGGTGGTGCCTGTACCCTCGTGGAGAGCCTGCACACCAGCTGTACAAACTCCTACACCTCAAGGACGTGTTTCTAAATTGATAAACAATGTCCTCGGAGGAGCTAATGCATTTGTCGGGTATGCTGAAAGTTGTTTTTCACTCTCACAGAAAGGTGGGGCCTTCAGATGGCACACCGGAGGCAAAAATATCATCCCTAAATGCATTATAGACAAGCTAAAATAAGGATACTAGCTTGCCCACATAGTTCATATGTGGCTTTATGCATTCTATCTCTACCTATTTAATAATTCAATTATGAACGACAATCAGAATTTTAAAAAATATTACCATTAAAACAGTTTGATGACTTTATTCTATTGATTTTTTGAAACTTCATTGGTAAATTTAAGGGTTGGGGTTGATCTGAACCAGCATAGATGTGATTAATGAAGAAATAATTTAAGTTGATTAAAAGGGGCTTAAAATAATGTGATTAAACTATGGAGATTTGGGTGGCTTATTGGATTACACATTTTCTTCCTGCAGGATTGTTGTAAGATTCAGAATGAAATTAAATTGGTCATCCTATTTTGGGCTCCCAGTGCCTCATAATCTCCAGTGCCATGATACCAGGCAGCATAGTCACGTTCGACAGTTTTCTTGGAAAAATACGGGATTGAATTTTTGAGCTAATACCTAAATAACCAGTCCAGAAGATACTACTGAAATCTGGTCTGCTCTCCATTATGTAGGAGTTAAATGAAATCATGTTTGATATCATGTGACATCCTTTTGGAAGGAGTCTAGTGCTGATGAATGCCTTTTTAGTGATGGGGACTCTCCTGCTATCCTTGGGAGTTGTGGCCTGCATCAGCTATCCTCACTAGGGGTTTTGGGGTGGTTTTTTTCTTGGGTTTTGGTTTTGTGGGCTTTTTAAAGTCTTATTTTTCCTTTCAACATGTCAACTTCTAGATATTGAAAGGACGTATCCCATGACAGTACTGATCTTCATGTAATCATCTATAATCTGTGACAATGTCAGTCTACAGGGTTGAGTTTCTACAGGGTCAATAAAGAAACTTAATTTGAAGAACTTCTAAGAATACATCGATTGACTATTTAATTAAACTACTGAGTTGGAACCACTACATTCGGAATAAAAGTGCTCAGATGTGCCTTGATTTTAGGGCATAAGAAGCATCCTTTAAAGTTATTCCATATATTAGTTTGGGCTTCTGCAATTACTTGTTACCAGACAAGTATCTGTATTGAACTAAAAGAATCTGGAATCTCTTACTCTAATGGGTTTTCCAAAAATCTTCCTGATTCTTGTGGCTTTTCTGAACTCTCTTCTGTTTTCCAGGTAATTTCTAAACTGAGAATATCGCATGATGGACAAGTACAAAGCTATTAGAACTTCTTTATCCTTAACGGATGTTATTTTTATACAACTAAGTATACCATTGCAATAATTTTGTTACATTCTATGCTGATCATCTGTGATGATGAGGTTGAGGGATTTTTTTCTAAAATTATTGTTTCCTGGATCATAGTCCTGTAAATAAGGTCTGCCTCTTGTGTTTCTAGATTTATGAACTCACATTTTGGTCCTCATTTTATGCATTGCTTGTCAAGCAGGCTTTCGACTTTTGATCACTGAGCCATATTCTTTGCTATTCATAGCTGTTCAAACCTTGGCTTTGTATCATCTCCAGACTCCATGTATATTGATTTTGTGCGTTCTTCCAGGTCACTCTAAAAATGCTTAATAGCATTGGGCTAAGAAAGGGTCCCTGCAGGATCCTACTTGAAGCATGTCTACATGATGAGTGTTTCACATTTACTGTTGCATTTGAGACACATCATTTATCTCATGTTTGATCCATTTAGTGTCTTCTGAGTTTATTTTTATTGCTATATCTTCTTAATCAAAATGTCATTCAGTACCAAGTCAAATGCGTTGCAGAAACCATAATATATTACAGAGTCCAAGTAGATTACAATGACTTTATTATGTGTATCAGCCAAACTTTTAATCTCATAAAAGAGATACCAGATTAGTCTGACAAGCGCTGTTTTCCATAATGTTGGAAACAGTTAATGCTAATCATCTTTTTATTTTTTCTTAATCAAATCTTTTTTCAGCTCTTCCATTATTTTGACAGTGAAAAATATCCACTCACAAATATGCTGCAAATCCAACATTCAGAGGTGTAATGAAGGGGAGTACCAGTGAGGCAAGTTTTTCCTTAGCCAGGTCTTTTTAAACTCATTTGGGTTTTCCTCCAGAGTTACTACTGGAATTCTCTTACTGTCATTTAGTGAATAAATGTTCCTTTGTACTATTAACAATACTAGCGTTCCTGCTCAGGGATAGACTGCTGGTTGGATTCAGCCTCTTCCTAATATTTTCAAATGAACTGTCTGGATCTTCCCTGCTATAATTGCCACCTGACACAAAACCCTTCTCCTGCTTTTATCAGCTCTGCTGGTTGCTGCTTCCTCCTTTGTCTGTTTTCTTCCTTTGCTAATACTTTATAACCCACATCAACAACTTTGCTTATTTTCAGTTTGTAATGTATTGCTTCCTTGTAGCTCTTTTTCTTCCCTGTTTAAGAGACATTTTTAACCAGTGTAACCTTCTTTCTGGCTTGTCTGGCTTAGGTATTGTTTTCCATTGATTAATTTAAGAAAGTTCAGATGATTTACCTACAGGTCATTCTCTTCTGTCAGGTTTTAAGGACTTCTCACAGATGCAGTGCAGTTTTATTTATTTAAAATAAAAAAAATCTTTCAAGTTCAGCTAGGTCAGAATCTTGCAATTCCCTCCCAGTGGAAGGCCTTAATTTTACTTTTTTGTTGGTTTTTTTTGTTTGTTTGTTTGTCTGTTTTTTCCCCTCTGAACAAGAGAAGGTCTTGCTGTGGTTTAATGTCCGTGTCTGAATAACTAATTGCTTCAAAATACTTAAAGCATATGTTGTTTTGAAAAGATGCAGAGATAAACAAAATCATTGCAGGTAAAAGCCTGCAGGAAGGTGTGTGCACAGTGTGTTGTGTTCACATCTGGATTTTTGCGTCGCGGGATGTAGTGCATGATGCTTTTCTCCCAGGCAACATGGAAATAAAAACCCCGTTTTCTCTACTTTCAAAGTCTTCAAGCCCTGCAGGTTCTTTCTGGTCTGACTGCTTGCACTCTGAGTCCTGTGGATGACTGGCTTTACTGCCACAGTTTATTCTGCCTGTGTCTCTAACCAGCGGCTCCCGGGAGTGCAGTCTGTGCAATCACACTGGGACTTGGGCACTCTGAGGAAGGTGGCTCTGGCAGCGTGCACAGCAAGCTGTGGCTTCCTTGCTAGCAGGACCATGGGTGAGGACTCTGAAGCTGGGTCGGGTATCTCTGTGTTAGCTCACAGGTGTAGGTGTGATTGCACCCACCCCTCTTGTAATGTATGGAGCAGCTTCTAAATCTTGTTTCAAGTATGGACAGTGGGAAATTGCTCTGGTCTCTGTGTTTTGGAAGGGCATTGTGGCAGTGTCCTCTGCTCTTGCTGCGGAGCTGTCATATCTCTGACTAGCAAAACAGATGAATATTAACAGTGTGCTGAGATGTGCAGATATTGCAGAGCTCGTTTTCCTGTTCCCCGGGGCCATGGCAGCCCTTATGTCAGGGTAATGCTGTAACTCTCAGTGAGCCTGCACAGCGTTTGCTTGCAATATTTGAGAGTCCTCTGGGTCATGGTGGTCAGAACTGTTGGGAAGATGCTGAAATGCTGGATCTTTGGTGCTTCCCTGCGCTTGATCTTGGATCTTCTTCAGTGTTTCTGCTGCAAGTTCAGGCTGGTTACACGCCCTGTACATTTGCAATGCCTTGGCTCCATGGCTGTGTAAAGCGTGGATGTGTATTTTTTAAATGTGAGGGCTGTGTATTTCAAAATACAGTGTTTATTATGCCTGCAGAAAGAATAACTCAGGTTACATGGGCGCACTAATGAATGGGATTCATGATCCTTCCAGTGTAGCCCCACAAATCTATCACCAAAATAAGTCTTGGTAAACTTCAGTGAATGTCCCCATACTCAGTTTTACAAATACACCTCAGAGCAGGGCTCCCTCTCTGGTGGGCCTTTTTAAATGACATGGCCTCAGCAGTGGCCAGCAGCATGGCTTCCCATCTGTCCCTTCTGTGAGGTGTCTGGCCATTTTCTTCAGGTGTAGCTCTTTCTACCATGATCCAGGTTTTGGTCAGTACAAGGCTCCATCGCCGCAGTCACCTCTGTAAACCTGAAATCAATCCAGAAGTTTTAAGTAGGTATAAATGGGGGAAGTTTATGTTGCCTGAACTCCACTGATTAGTCTCGGTGGTGGCTTGTCTCCAGATTAGATTTAAGGCACAGAGAGACTCTCTTTTGCCACCTAGTAAGAGTGGTGATCAGCTCAAATACTCAAAACAGGTACTTAAAAAGGTTCCCTGGTTTGGTTACTCGTCTCTCCTCCCTGGTCATAGACCGCACTGATTGGACTCTAGTACAGACTGCTCGGTGTGGCCTTACTTATCAGCACATGGGGGCTGATAGGAGCTGTGGTCTCTTTGCATGGAGGGAGGAGCTCTGGAAGGCAGGTCTGTGATTGCTATAGGGTTAGCTGTTTTAAGTAGACACCCGTTTTAGTTTTTGCCTCAGATGCATTCAAAGGAGAATCTGTAAAAGAATGAGGGTTTGTATGATGGAGGTCTCCTGGGAGCGCTGCAGCTGACATCTCATTTTCCCAGGGCTTGCTGCTACTGCTTCTGCTTGAAGACAAAAGCTGTCTTTCTGTCTTTCTCAGGTTTATATTCCCTTAGAGCATGGAGATAAATTCAATCCATGTCCAAGGTGCCCTTGGAGACTTATAAGTATTACAGCCTGCGATCAACCCAAGTTCTTGGAAATAACAGAGTGGCTGGGAGTGGCAGTGTTTGGAGACATTTATGTTCAGTGGGTTGTGTCAGCCCCTTCCAAACTAAAAGCCTCCTCCCAGATGAAGTAGATCTGGCACTTGGGGTGTCATAAGTGAAGGTTTTGTTGCACAGGGAGAATCAAGAGGATCCATGGAAAATCTTCTTCATCAGATGGGATCTTCCACAGGGTTATACAGAGGCATCGTGTGTATGTATGGAAGTGTCATTCAGGAATTTACTTCCTGCTGTAGATTGTTGCTTAATACATAAAAGGATAGGTACTTGCACCTTTATTTAAGGGATGTCCTTGTGGAAACCAGTTGGATGATGAAGTGTAAAAAGAAAACTTCAGGAGCTATTATTGCAGAAGGAGTGGTGAAGTGGTAGTCTCATTACAGGCGTTGAATGGTTATTCATATTCTTGTGCTCTTGGAAGCTTCTTGACTTTGGCTTCATGGCCCTAATTATAAAAACAAGTTGAAGTAGTAACTTCAATGTTGTACCGTGCCAGAAAAGAAACCCTTCTTGCATTGCGTGGATTTAATTTCCAAAAATTGTTTCCAGATGTAGTCTTTATGTGGTGCTGCTTTTTTCTTTTGCTCTCACTTGTCATTTAAATAGAAAAGGTAAATTTTCTTCAAGGTAAAACTGAATAAATTTGGCAATGATAGTGTTTTAAAAAAGAAAAGAAAAGAAGATAAATAAGCAAACATACAACAAAGCATTCCTC
This sequence comes from Limosa lapponica baueri, assembly GCA_002844005.1. Classification (NCBI taxonomy): domain Eukaryota; kingdom Metazoa; phylum Chordata; class Aves; order Charadriiformes; family Scolopacidae; genus Limosa; species Limosa lapponica. The sequence goes on from KZ505656.1 coordinate 236,353, forward strand.
GAGCAGCAAATCATTTTTGTTCAGATGTTTTTCTCAAAGATCTCCTCCAGACGTTCTTCTCTATCTGTCTCTCTAGCCTACAGTCCAGTATTTGAAAGGGATTTTTAGTAATGGAGGGAAAGAGGAAAGCAGACAAGCCATTATAATCTTTCCTCCTGTTGAACTTCCCCAGCGAAGACTACTCGGCATCCAAGAATAGTTAAGCTATTGTCTTCTCTCTGTTTTCCTGCCCTCAGGGTGCCCATTTTGCAGGGTGACATTTCCTCCCCTTTTGATGAGAAGCTCCCTGTAAAGTAATTTTTCTATGTCTTGGTGACAGTCCTCTATCCGTACCCAATGTCTCAGTAATCCTGGGGAGTTCAGAAAAGCCCACTGTAAATGCTGATATTGCTCTTCCCTGTGACACTTTTCTTTCCCGTGCATCTGAGATCCCTTAGTCGTTGCTTTCTCATGAATGATGATTGTGCTTAGGTTTCTGCTTGGAGCGTAAGCTCAAGTTAAACTGCTAGTTAGTGACAACTAGCTGGATTTTCAGACATGCTGGCGTGACTATTTTGGTACTTGGAAAATTGTTGGACACTGTGTTCTGAAGCTATTTCTCATGTATCTGTCCATGTTGTATTTTTGGTCTGCCTTAAATTTTCTGTTTATTCCATTACGTGTGTATCTCAGCCTTTAAGAGTGCATGTGTTAAACTTTGGATGTAATCTTTACTCCACATGTGCTCAAATCCCTGAATTAGCAGGAATTTTGCCTTGAAGAGGCTACCGAGGTTGATCCCGCAGCATTAACATCTGTTCTCGCAATTTGTTGAGCTGTGCGGTTAGCCTAAGTGCAGCTGGCCTGCACCAGTGGTGAGGTTGGTTGGTTGGTTGTTCAGCCCCCGTGCAAAGGTGCTTTGCGCCATGAGTTGTCAGCATGGATGAATTTTGAGTAGGTAACCTTATCTCTGTTGTCCTGTGAGTTGCCACAGTGGATGTCTGATACTTAAACACTACAGGCCTTGCCAAGAAAGATTAGAGGGAGTTCAGCTCATTAATTTGTTGTGGTAGCAGGGGCTGTGAGGAGAACCGATAAAATCTGCAAAATGAGCAATCCCGGGATGCTCTCTGGGGATGGCCAGAACATGTCTGAGATCCACAGAAGAAATCTTTATGTCCTAGTAATGAATACCAGTTTCCAGTGATTACCTGTAGTAATCATGTGCTGGTACTGTGGGTTCAAGCTTGGAGTCGCATCTCTGATCAGATGGACCAAGCCTCACACTCGCATGAGATCTGGTTGCAGCCCTGGCCTCAACATTGTCTTTCTGTGTTCTTTTAGATAGTTTATATAACCTTCCCTTCTCTGACTTCATTATAGAAAAATTACACCATCATTTGTCAATCCACTACATGGTGCTTTGAGTGCTACTAGTGACTCACTGACTTCTTTCTTTAATGTTTAAAGGTACGTTTTCCCACCACAAGTACTGTAAAGCTTTAAGATTTTGGGGGACTGGGATTCTGTCTGTATATAACTGAAATATCTAGAAGTATCCCAAAAAATCTCACGCTGTAGAGCTAATTAGTTTCTCCTGGAAAAAATAATCAGTTAATCAGTTGGCCAATTAAATGGAGCATGTGGAATTTTCAGAGTAGATAGCTTTTAGGATGCACCGTTTATCACAGTCTATTTGTGAGGACAGACTAAGCTGTCTGTTATTGATTTCTTAGTGTTAGGTTCATGGGAAATAGCAAAGATCAGAATAAAGCTTCTCTTTCAGCAACGGTGATACTCACTGGTGAAAACTGGTGTTTTGGGGAAATGGCTCTTAACCACACTTAGCAAGTTTAGCTCTCAGCATCATTACTGAATTTTACATCTTTTCACAGAAGCCCTGCAGTGCTTTATGGACTATTGGTGTCTCTGTTTAAGTGATGTTTTTTGCCCCATCCTCCTTAGCAGAATCCTGGAATTCTGGAAGGGCCTTTAGAGGCCCTTCAGGTAACTTGATTTCAGACAAATAATAATTCATGAGCTTAACTTCTGTGACGGTTGCCATACAGCTCTTATTACTGCCCTGTTTCTTAACTTCAGCTCAACAATTTATGTCCTATAGTTTTGACAAAGGGGGTGAAATGAGGTGGAGAGCATGTTTATTCATATTTTTTTAATCCCACATATTTATTTCTGTTAGCTCTTTGATTTAAACAGCAGAAGATTGAGTGGTCAGAGGTCAGGCTGAATGGGGTGGAGTTTTCCCACAACTGCTGATGGCTTACTGATCCCACTGTTTACATATCCAGTCCCTCTGACGAGGATGGTGTGTTCAACAGGAGAGCTTCTACTATTTCGGGAGTGTGCTTAGACTGAAGCTCTGAATTCCTCCTTCAGAAACCTTTAGAAAATAGTTGTTTGCAATGTTAGGATGCAGTGAAGCCAGCACTCAGAGATGTCTCTGTGTTCTTAATGGATCTCAGAGCAGCTGTGTGTACGCTGAAACCAAAGCACACGTTGAAGTGGTCTTGTGGTTAAGGTCTTGAGGCATTTTTGCATAATGGACATTATGCAGGGTCAGGAGCAGAAGATGGAGTCAGCCAGTTAGGTCACCTTATAGGGGGTGTCTAAAGCACTGAAGGAACCCACAGTTGGAGTCACTTTGAAAGAAGTGTCTTGCCTTGGAAAGCACAAGTTTTCCTGTATAAATAGGGATTTTCTTTTTCTATGTGTACATTGCATGCAAACTGGTTGTGTTTGTTTCCAGTAACAGTGTTTTGTATAGAGCTAGGTTATCTCTGGTAGAGAAAGTCTTAGAGTGGAAAAATCTGCAAGTTAGTTGCTTGTTTTCACACTGATGTAGATTTCTTTTCTTGGCAAATGTCATCCTTTCCTTCTTTTGTTGCCACAATAAATTCAGTGTCATCAGTACACATGACTGAGGATAAATGGCAGTCCTAGGTCAGTTACTGTGTGGTAAGATCAATTTTGATGGACTTAGCATCTTGGAGAAAGAGAAGCTTTTCACCTCCAAGATTCAGGGGTACATCTCATTGTTCTTTGGTTAATGAAGGGGAAAAGGTGCTCTTGTGTGGGTGAGTACTGTAGAAAGTTTTTTTGATAATTTGCAGTATGAATGTTTTTGGCAGGTAGCGCAAGAGAGAGGGATTGCTATTTATTTGCCTAAGGTGTTGGCAGCTTGTAGTTTGCCAGGTGACTGTACTTGTTCCTGTCTGAAGTCTTCAGTGAAAGGTAACACAGAGCAGGAATTTAGCCACTGGAGGCACTGCAGCAGAGAACTGTTCTTAGCTGGATGTCTTATCTTAGAAGAGCGATGTGTAGAAATTGGATTATGGTAGAGACTTAAAGACAGACAATAGTTAAACTAAAATTAGGAATCTAAGTCTGAGCTCAGTCAAATTAAGCTCAGCATAAGATGAGCAGGGGGGCAAAGTGTATTCAAATCATCTTTTCCAGACTCTGATGTGAGTGGAGCCCAGTGGAGGGAGGACACTTCTTGAAGAAAACACCTCTCTGCTCCCCAGGGTGATCCCTTGAACCTGGAGGTGTGTGGCCTGGACAAACCATGGTGTCAGGATCTGGATGTGCTTGTTCAAGCAATGTGAATATGGCAGAACAAAGGCGAGTGCCTGGCTTGTCAGGCTGAGAAGACAGCATGTTAGTTTACAGAAACACATTTTAAGTTTTTGCAGCACTAGAATAAATAACTTCTTGATAATTATGAATGAAAACTGTCTCGTTAAATCTAAATTAGCAGCTCTTGTTTTCAAAGACCGAGTATGTTCCTATTCTGTAGGGACCAAGAGGGGAATAGCTGACGCATTAATAAGCTCAGTTAGCAATTGTAGTTTTGCAGGGTTTGTGTGTATTATGCAGTAGATTGGGGAGATTGTTAGTACCAGTTACAATAATCCTATCAATGTCAATAATACTCAGATCTTGTTAATTTTAGGCAATTAGTCCATGGATTAGACTTGCATTTGATTCAATTGATTAAAAGATACGGGGAAGTCCTACTCAGAGATGAAGGACTGCTGTTGTACACTTCTGATGTTCCTTACATACCAACAAGTACAAAACTGGAAGTATCCATCAAAAAATAAAATCAGGGAAAGAGGACATAGAGAATAATCTAATTTCCTCCAAATCTCTGAGAGACTAATACTGAATGTTAAAAGGCAGCTCTTGTTGATTTTCCACAAAGCCAATTAGGTTTTTTTCCACCTTAATACCCCAAAAATAGCTGATTATTTCCGTGGCTTATTTTCATCAAAAAGCACAGGTATTTTGGAACTAAAAATAAATAGTTTAATGGTTTCTATTTTTCTGCAGAAAAAATATAGTTACATAACAATTCCCACCTCTCTAGCAAAGACAGAATGGCAGACCTCTAGCTAAATCAGTTATGCTGCTCTGATGAGTTTTCCAGGTCTAGCCCTGAGGAACTACTCTCCATCAAGGAATGAATCACTGCAGATTCAAAGGCCATTAATACATCTTCCTATGTAGAATCATAGAATTGTCTAGGTAGGAAGGGACCTTTAAGATCATCTAGTCCAACCGTCAACCTAACTGATAAAAAAAACCCAAACCCATCACTAAACCATGTCACTAAGCACTATGTCAACTTGTATTTTGAATACCTTCAGGGATGGTGCCTCAATCACTTCCTTGGGCAGCCCATTCCAATGCTTAATAACCCTCTCAGTGTAAAAATATTTCCTGGTATCCAATCTGAACCTCTCCGGGCGCAACTTGAGGCCATTTCCTCTTGTCCTATCATCTGTAACTTGGGAGAAGAGACTGACCCCCGCCTCTCTACAACCTCCTTTCAGTTAGTTGTAGAGAGCAATAAGGTCTCCCCTCAGCCTCCTTTTCTCGAGGCAGAATAACCCCACCTCCCTCAGCCTTTCCTCATAAGACTTATTCTCCAGACCCCTCACCAGCTTCGTTGCCCTTCTCGGGACCCACTCCAGCACCTCAATGTCTTTTTTGTGGTAAAGGGGTCCAAAACTGGACACAGTACTCGAGGTGGGGCCTCCTCAGTGCCGAGTACAGGGG